>CM076577.1:1375971920-1376410310 GCA_034641835.2 Pinus albicaulis
AAATTGTTACACCAGTTTTTGGTCATCTAACCTTTCATCATTAGATGGACCCAAGTACACCATGTAAGACCAGTTTTACCCCAAGTAAAACTGCTTTCACTATGTTAATTAGGAAACCCCAAAAAGGAATATTAAACAAACCCATATTTGTTTGATTTTCCCCAAGGAATAATTAATTAAACCACAATTTAATTATTATTCCCAGCCATGTTTAACCCAAAAACAAAGAAATTAATGAGATAAACCCATAGTTATCTTATTATTTTCTAGGAATGATTATTTAAATCTTATTTAGATAATATTCCTTGTTAAATATGACCAAATCAACCACCATTAATTAAATAAATCATTATTTATTTGATTATATCCCAACCACTTCCTTAAAAAGATAAATAAATCATTTATTTATTTATTCTTCACTAATGAAGGGATTTGACCCAAGTCAAACACCCTTTCCCTCCAACAAATAATAATAAAATATTCCGTAGAGGTGGATCTAGATTTGATTAACATTATTTTAATCATGCACCAAGATCTAGAATGACCCAATATTTTGTTATAAATAGGAGGTTTTTCCCCATCATTCTTCACCTTTTGTTGCCTATTAGATCACTCTGGATCTATACACTTGGTCTCATCTCTATCATTTGCTCCCATTGAGCTCTATCTTCTACATTGGGTTTTCTACATCTACAAGAGAGAGAAAGCTTAGATCTGAAGTGCTGAGGACTACAAAGAACCCATCCCATTGAGGAGATGTGGATACACCCTCCGAGTCTCCCATCGGCGAATGTCGCCTCTCACTTTCCTCAAACGGAAGAAGCTGCCCTCCAAATAGCTTTAAAATATGACCGGATCTATGCTCAATCTGGTTATGTTTATACCGTCCTTCCTGACATCCCCAGGCCCGGCGGCGCCAACGCCCCGGGGGCATCTCATTCCGCCGACGGTATCGTTGGATCTCTTTCCCATCCATCTGCTCACCCTCCTATGGGCTATGGTCTCCCTCAGAGAGGGGCCAGCACCTCAAGCACTCTTCCCCCTCCCGGCAACATGTATCCGGGATACGGCATGCCTCCTCCTTTTGCTCAACCTCCTGCTTACCTCAATGTCGCCCAACCCAACCCTTACCTTTATCCACAGCGTGGTGCGCCAGCTCCTCCAGCATATGCGCTTCCGCCTCCCTTGCCTCCTCACAACCCGCAACAGCACTTACAACCCCCTCCAGGGCAAGTATTTGCACAGCAGGGTGCGATTAATCCCCCTTCTTCTCAAAGAAGGCGGAGAGGCAACCAGAACCAGTCTGCCCCCGGTAACCGAGGACCCAATTCTGGTGTGGACCATAACACTAGCAACCAGCCACAGGGCATGCCGCCCAGGCCGGACAGGCCGCTTCGCACAAACAAGCCCTGTTCGTGTTGCGGTGTTTACAGTCACTACACTCACGATTGTCCTCTCTTACCCCAGATGCGACAGATGTGGGAGTCTCAAGCCACATTGCGTGGACAACACACCTCCCCTCATGTTCCTCCTAATGTGGCCACTACCCAGCCTGCTGTGTTCACTGATCCTTTCCCTCAACAGGGATTCGTGGCTACCCAACCCCCCGACAGCCATGTAGCCACCCCCTCATCCATTTCTGGTTCCTCCGATTACCAAATCCTTATGATGCACTCCGATCCTTCCCCAACCGTTGACCTTCACCTTCAAACTCGGTCTCGCCAGTACCCCAAGCCTCCTGCTCAGTCTGCTCCCGAGCCTCCCTCTTCAGGTTCTACAGAGCCTCTTTCGACATCCAGTGGCCCTTTACACATCCCTCAACCCAAAGTTGAGGTTCATCCAAATATTCCAAAGGGCCCATTACGCCGAAATGCTGCTTCCGGTCGAGCCGCTCAGTCATATAGTATCGTAGATGATTTGGCGCAATCCCCTGTTGCCATTTCCACACTGGAACTCCTCCAGTCATGCCCTTCCCAAAAGAAGGCTCTACTATCTACCGTGGGCGCTGTTGATCCTGCTGATGACCAAATGATTGTTTTTGACGCCACTCAATTGGACCATCCTCCTCTCCCTCCTTCCGTTGCTTTCCAAATCCCAGTCAAAATCTGGAACGCCACTGTATCCCGGTGCATAATTGATGAGGGGGCATCCACCTGTGTGATGTCCGCTTCGGTTTGGAAGCAACTCGGATCCCCTGAGCTGGCCCCTTCCACGATCACCCTTCGAGCGTGGGACGGTCACGCCTCCCAGCCTATTGGCCTGTTTCGTAACTGTCCCATCACCCTCGCCGGTAAGACTGTTTGCGTTGACGTCGAAGTCATTGATGCCCCTCTAGACTACAATATTCTATTGGGGCGAAGCTACACCTATGCCATGTCTGCTTTCCCATCCGCGGTTTTCCGCAAGATGTCTTTCCCACACAATGGGAAGATAGTCACTATTGACCAGCTATCTTATCATGAGCCGCCGTCTCAGACCTCCTCCGAGACGACCATCTCTTCTGTAGCCAACAAGAAAACCGTCGATTCTCTGACCAGTGTCTCCCCCGGCGTCTACAAAGATTCCACCTTGCTTGGTACTTTCCCTCATCTTCCCCCTCCTCCGGTCACTGATCCCAGCTTGTCGAATGTTTGTATGATGCAATCGTCTCAGGCTGCCCATAAGCGGCCTGCCTCGGCTAGTCAGCAACCTCCCCCCCGCCCTCCGCAACCCGCTCCTAGCCATTCATCTCAGCCAGCCGGACCTCCTCCTTCTGGCCCTCCCCCTACAGCTGGTATCCCTGAACCCCTTTATCCTCCCGGATCAGTTCCCCCCGGCCTTAACCATCTTGGAGCCGTCCCTCTTGGTCATTTCCCTGCTGGGTAGATCCCTTTCCTAGCTCCCCCTCCCGGAGTATATTCTGTCCCCGTCATGGCCACTCTCTCCCTCCCTAACTTGACCTTGGGCATTCCGGTTTGGTACCTTGATCCCCCAGCCGCCACTCCCCCTGGTCACCCCAAACCTTACATAGCTTTGACACCGGTCCAACCGGTCCCCCTCGCTTCCCCCATAGCCACTGTGCCCCCAGCACCTCCACAGGACCCTTCTCCTGTTGCGCCGGCTCCCGGGAAGAAAGGCAAAGCCCGCAAGGGGACACCCAAAGACACGACCATCACAACCGACCCGGCTCCTGCTCCGCCCGAAAAGCCCTGCGCCTTATGTGATGTCACCGGTCATGCCACCCATGCTTGTCCCGAGTTACCCCGTATCCGGCCCATGGTTAAAGTCGCGTTCCCCGAATCTACGGCCCTCGAAGCCCCTACTCCTTCTTCGTCCGTAACCAAGAACCCCAAGACTCTCCGCACCAACAAACCCTGCGCCTTGTGCGGGGCCCATGGCCATTACTCCCATCATTGTCCTCACCTGACGCATTACCGTGCCTCCCTTGAGGTGATCCGCGAGTATGAGGTTGAACAAAAGCAATCCGCCTCTCCCATTCTCGCGCAGTATGCTGCAGGCCAGCCTGAGGATCCCCCCGCTCCCATCCACATCCCCCCCCTGATGTTCAGATGACGGAGTCTACGGTAACCATTCTTTACCTATCCTCCTCTGCACGACGCTCAGAGCCTAGCCCGTCTGCATCCTCCCCTGTTGTGTCCATCGATACTCGAGATCACTCCACTTGTGTCTCTGTTGACCTCCGCAGCCCGAGTCCTCGCCATATTTTCGATAGCTCTCATACACCACCCTGTTTGAGTCTTGATCATCCTGCCCCTTCCTCATCCCATTACCACTCGATGACTTCTGTCCCCTCACGCTGCCGTCATTTCCTTTCATCCCCTCATTTATTGTCTTGTCACACCATGTTGCAGGACCCCCCGTCCACACCCTTTATCGGTTACGCCGATGGTGCAAGTCGCTACTCCAGGAATCTTGCCTCGGCAGGGTGGGCCATCTTCACCCCCTTGCATGACCTCGTTCTGTCTAACGGGGTATGCATTGGTTCTGCCACTAACAATCAGGCCGAATATGATGCAGTGCGGGGCCTATTAGCTGATGCCCTCTTACATCGCATCCGCCATCTACACGTTCGTTTGGATTCCCTGCTTCTTGTAATGCAACTAAATGGTGTTTATCGTGTGCATAACCCTGTGCTGTTTAGACGCTATTTACGAGTGAAAGTCTTAATACGTGCGTTTGAAACCATAACTTTCAACCATGTACCCAGAGACTAGAATCACTACGTCGATAGTATTGCAAACCATGTTCTAGATTGGCATTTATCACACACAATTCATACAAGATATGTACATATTAAATCTAATACATCTAGTGATACATATCACAATATATGCCGCAAACCATAATGATAGGATAAATACCACTCAGTATATAACATGCCATGTATTTATAAAACAAAAATATTAAAAACAGGTACTATGCCCTCCATTTTTTTATATATATAGACATACCATGTTGTTCAGGCAAAGTCAAAAACTGGCTATCTTGCCCCTCCGCTAAGCCTGGGGCTTTCTACCTCCCCTACTATCTACAGAAAGGGTCTCGCTGTGCCCAATCACTATCTGGAGGCTCCCGGGCCAATGGCTCTGCCCCTGCAGCATGTAGATCACGCATAGCCTGACCGACCATCGCCATGCGCCGCATGATACCTCGCCACTCCGAGGGGAGACCAACACATGGCTCTATGTACTGGTCGTCTAAATCCTGCCACCCGCGCTCCGATACTCCGGTCAACAGCTGCTCACATCTACGGCAGATGTCCTCCAGTAGGGCGGCTGCATCCTCATTTTGCGCTGCTCTCGACCCACTCGGACCCGTAGCTCCAGACGCTGTCGGTCGTCCCATATATCCGGGCGGTTTTACCGGTGCTATATCTGCATACCAAAAGTCCCTGAATCAGTATCATTATTTACTATTCAAAAACTTTAACATGCCCACATAAGAATAGCAATTTGTCACTTACCATCGGGCCCCCAGACTCGACCAGACGGAAGTGGCAGATCCGGATCCCCACAGTAGCTCATCCCACTATAAGGGTAGTCGTCTATGTACAACGGCATCTGATCCCAATGGGCAAAAAACTCCGGTCGAAACACTCGCCCGACCACCCCTCCTCCTCCCCTGCAGAGTAGTCGTCCCCAACGGCGCATCCTGGGCTCTCTCGAGCCCCCATCTGGAAGCTGCACACGAGGCCTCAAGGTCGGGATCTTCTCAAAGAAGAAGGCACACAATAAAGTCCCATATGAGCAATCATGATTCACACTTTGCATAACGACAAGCATTGTAACTGGCATTACCCCGGCATCATTTTGGGCCCTTATAAGTAGGTCCACCCACCATCTCTCTCCCTGTCATCATGCACTTTCCGGTGATGTGGTGAACGCTGAGCACTTGGGATCCGCGGCAAGTGCAGCCCTCTGCAGGTTTAGCCTCTCTAGATCCCCGGTGATGTCGAGTCCCCTTGACTTGGAGGCCAGTCGGACAATGGCGTTCCAAGAATTCCATGATATAGATATGTCGCAGCAGCCTTTTCGAGTTTTCTTTTGTGTCTCCCACTATCCCCAGTGGTGGGAGGCCGGTCAGGAAGTACACATCCTGGACCGTCAGTTCGATCCTGTGCCCTTGCACTACAAAGATCTCCTGATCTGGATCCCAATAACTGATAATCCGGGCCAGTAATGGTTCCCCTACTCTCATCAACGGGTTCTCCACAAACTTGAGAACCCCAAATCTGGCCAATACACGACGAACGCCCTGATCTGCCTGGATCTCTGTCCGAAGTGTTCCCAGATCCCTCTCTCTCCAGTTGACCCGCAACTCTGCCATACCTGCACAAACACATTCTTTTTGTCAGGGTACAGATCGGGAAAACCATAACCACACACCAAAACCTAACTCCCAGCCATAAAACAGCACCAAAACCCCCCTCATCTCCCAGGTCGCAGTTTTCTGCCATTTTCTGGACCAGGTCGCACTTTTTGCCCTATAACCTGCATCCTGGGTCGCACTTTTTGCCCCAAAAAGTGCGACCCGGCCGTAGAGATGAGGGAGGGGCTGTTTCTGAGGATTTGGGCCCTAAACTGCAAATGTAATCCATCAAAATGAAAGAGCAAGGTTAGGCCTCCTACCTCCAACTGACGGATCTCGATTCCAACGGTCGGTTTGTCCGCTACGTTCGCCGCAAGATTTAGGGCCTTCTCTCCTCTCCACATTCACCACGGCAACAATAACAAATGAATGATTTTGGAGGGAAAACTGCCTTATTAAAAGAGAACCACTGTTTCTTCTTTCGACTGCCGCGACCACACCGTAGCCCTGTTCGACGAACCGTCAGCACCGCTGGCAAGCTCTCACCGAGCTCTCAAATGGGTTTCTGTTAGTTTTTGGTGATTTGATACTTCACCTGGGCACATTTTGTCCAAGAAGGGTCACTTCACCGCTCCTTAAAATCGAATTTCCTCACTTACGACACTTGTACTTGGGGCACCCTATTGCTCCCTTACTTGTCCACGTTCGTGTCCATTTTCGTCATGAGTTCCCACTTTGTACTCATGCTTCCGGGTCCCCCATTAGGGCCCTTACTGTGTGGCAGCACCATCGAGTCGCCCTTGTTTAGAGCATCCAAGTTGAGTCATCATTGCATCCATGGAGTCTATACCACGTCCCTTTGCACCCCACTATAGCCCTCCACCCTTCATTGCTTGGTCTCTCTCTTGTGTCGCACATTATGACCTTTAGTCTCACTGTCCCCTATCCCTTATGATCTTGTGTCAGTGGCTGCCATGTCATCCATGCTCTTTATGCTCTAACAAGGGAAGTCGTCCATTCGCTACTCAGTCCTTCCCATTTCCACTATCGTCATTAGTGTCAGTCTGTCCGTCGCTCTATTTTTTTCTCTCGTGCCTTAGTTGAGGATCTCTCATTGCCTCACCTATGGCGGACCTCCTTCTGTCGACATCAGCACATTCATTCCAGAAGCCAGGTCTAGAGGGCGGTGTACCTTGGTTCCAGCTTCCACTCTTGTTCGGTGCCTCGGATCAGGCAAGGGGATCTCTCATTTCCCTTTGACTTGATTGTTTCTCCAACTCCTTTCAGCATGATCGAGATTCGTATGCTTGATGGTCCAGTGATCCAGCAGCAGCTCTTGATGATTCCCGGGTGTGTGTGAGATGTCTCAACCCTCATGAGGGTGGCTGCGGGTAGCCCCATGCTAGGTTGACCTCTTCTTGACCTTTGATGCGCTCCGGTTTGATGATGTGGTGTTTGTCCCCTTGCGGCTTCTCCAGTAGAATCATGTATCAGTCAGATTTTGTGAGCCCTTCCCCATTTACAGGGGGCATTTGGGTTGTATTTATCTCATGTACTCGGATGATATTGTACTAGTCCTGGCTGTTATCCCAGGCACAGCATGTATGTGAGACTCTTCATTGTATTTTTATCTGGCTCTTGATTATGCCAGCTGTACTCTATGGTTCGGTCCCTTGTTCTCTGGACACACTATTCTTTTGTACTTTGTCACGGCGGGCATAGGTATGCCTCCCCCGCCGCCTTCAGCACAGGTACCCTCTCATAACAGAGACTTGTTGCACCTGCGAGTCTCGTCTCCTCAGGGTCTAGTCCTTCAGCACACTATCTACCTCATATTTCTCTCTCTGACATACCCTTTTTCTTGTCTAGTGATTATTGTTCTTACAACGTACTTCGGTCATACGATTTGCTCCTGACACTCGCACACTAGGGGGCAATCTGTTACACCATTTTTTGGTCATCTAACCTTTTATCATTAGATGGACCCAAGTACACCATGTAAGACCAGTTTTACCCCAAGTAAAACTGCTTTCACTATGTTAATTAGGAAACCCCAAAAGGGAATATTAAACAAACCCATATTTTGTTTGATTTTCCCCGAGGAATAATTAATTAAACCATAATTTAATTATTATTCCCAGTCATGTTTAACCCAAAAACAAAGAAATTAATGAGATAAACCCATAGTTATCTTATTTTTTTCTAGGAATAATTATTTAAATAATATTCCTTGTTAAATATGACCAAATCAACCACCATTAATTAAATAAATCATTATTTATTTGATTATATCCCAACCACTTCCTTAAAAAGATAAATAAACCATTTATTTATTTATTCTCACTAATCAAGGGATTTGACCCAAGTCAAACACCCTTTCCCTCCAACAAATAATAATAAAATATTCCATAGAGGTGGATCTAGATTTGATTAACATTATTTTAATCATGCACCAAGATCTAGAATGACCCAATATTTTGTTGTAAATAGGAGGGTTTTCCCCATCATTCTTCACCTTTTGTTGCCTATTAGATCACTCTGGATCTATACACTTGGTCTCATTTCTACCATTTTGCTCCCATTGAGCTCTATCTTCTACATTGGGTTTTCTACATCTACAAGAGAGAGAAAGCTTAGATCTGAAGTGCTGAGGACTACAAAGAACCCATCCCATTGAGGAGATCCGGATACACCTTCTTGTTTCCTCCCAGGTGCCCTGTAATATAAAAATTCATTCAAAAATCGTGTTCTTGTCTTGTCTGTTGGATGCATGGAGCAAACTCTTTACTTCACTGCTTAATATCTTTCCATTTATAGATCTGTTTGTTGCAGCATTTTAACTACTAATCGCAGATCTGAAGATGTTTGGCAGCCTCTATTGTTGTTAGGGCTATTAGTTATGCGTAGCTAAAGTGGTTCTTTTTCGTACACTTCGACGAAGAATTCATACTAACAGATGACCTGAACCTCAGCACGGAGGCTCATCCCAATCTTGTGAAATTGTCTAATAAGGTACCCGAAGAATACAAAGAGAAACACCGAAAGCTATTTCAGACATACAAAGACGTCTTTGCTTGGTCCTATCAAGATTTGAAGACCTTTGATATTAGCATTATCTAGCACAAGATTCCATTAAAGGAAGATGCTAAGCCACACAAACAAAAATTAAGAAAGATTAATCCTTTACTCCTTCCTTCTATAGAAAAGGAAATCAAGAAACTGTTGAAGGCTAAGATTATTGTGCCATTAAGATATTCTGAATGGGTGGCCAACTAGGTCCCAGTCCGAAAGAAGAACGGGGAAATAAGATCGTGTGTTGAATTTCAGAACTTGAACAGAGCATCTCTGAAAGACAATTATCCACTGCCCAAGATGGACCATATATTTCAGAAGGTGGTACGATCTTCACGAATGTCTATGATGGATGGATTTTCTAGGTATAATCAAGTAGCAGTGCTTCCAGAGGACCAAAATAAAACCGCATTCACTACTCCTTGGGGAACGTTTATGTATGCTCAAATGCCGTTTGGATTGATTAATGCGGGGGCTACATTTCAAAGGGCCATGGACATTTCTTTTATGGGGGAACAAGACAAATTCGTGGTGGTGTACCTGAACGATATCACAGTATTCTCAAAGGACGATGTTGAACATATAGAGCATTTGCGCAGAACCTTTGACAAGTGCTGTAGGTATGGATTGTCTTTAAACCCACAAAAATATATGTTTGCATTAGAAGAGGGTAAACTGCTGGGGCATATTGTAACAAAGATAGGGGTAAAAATTGACCCGAAAAGGGTAGAAGTCACAAATGGTATATCCTTGCCCAGAAACAAGAAAGAGGTCCAAGTTTTTCTTGGACATATCAAATTCTTGAGAAGATTCATACTGAATTATGCAGAGATAGTTTAGTACATAACTGAGATGCGGAAGAAGGATAACGAAGTAAAATGGACTACTGAGTTGTGGGAAGCTTTTAACAGAATTAAAAATTCTTTCGCAGAAGCCCCAGTATTGGCAGGACCAGATTATGCGAAACCCTTCATAATATTTTCATTTGCATATCCCCACACCGTCACAGCTATATTATTGCAGAAAAATGAGGAACATCATGAACAACCCATTACATTTTTCAGCTAGGTGCTTCGTGACGATGAGCTAAAATATAACATCTTAGAGAAACAGGCTTATGCTTTGGTCAAATATCTGAAGGATTTTTGGATGTATGTACTACAGTCAGCTATAACTGCATTCGTACCCGTAATGGCTGTAAAAGACATCTTCATTCAAGGAGATAGTGAAGGAAAGAGAGGCAAATGGATAGCCAAGATACAGGAGTATGAGTTGGAGATATGCCCCAATAAGCTAATAAAGGGATAGGGATTAGCCAAGATCCTTTCCGAATCAAATTGTCAGGATTTGGGGATAAATTTGTCTATGGTGGCAAATGAAGAGCCTGGAAGAGAAGGCGAGCAGCATGGAATAGAAACTGCTACACAAAATACCCACATGAAGTACCTTCTCAATGCATGGTACAAAGAAATTGTAGAATACCTCTTAACTCTTAGATGTCCTCCAAGCTACGACAAGACAAAGTATAGAACGCTGAGGCTAAAATCTAAAAAATACTTCGTAGCAAATGGTCGTTTGTACTGGAGAGACCCATCGAGCATACTAATTTTAGGTCTCACAGAAAATGAAGTAGAAGAAGTAATGGCAGAATTCCACGAGGGCATTTGTGGTGGCCACTACATTTGGAGGGCCACGGCACACAAGATTCTGAAAGCAGGCTTTTTCTGGCCCAGAATTTTCATAGATGTTTATGCTCGGGTAAGGGCCTGTGAAAAATGTCAGAAATTTGCTGAAATGCAGAAGTTTGCACCTTTTCCTATTATCTTGGTGCATATAGAAGAACCTTTCCAACAATGGGGAATCGATTTCATCGGTGAAATTCATCCTGCCTCAAGCGGGAAACACAAGTGGATACTAACAGCCACCAATTACTTCACTAAATGGGTAGAGGCTGTGCTAGCAAGGAATGCTACAGACACAGTGGTGATCAAGTTTCTGGAAGATAACATCATCTCAAGGTTTGGCTGTCTTGCTAAGATTGTCACAGATAATGCTCAGGCTTTTAAGTCTGTCAAATTTATCAATTTTTTCCAACAATATAATATTGTGTTACGACACTCTATTGCATACTATCCACGGGGAAATGGATTGGCAAAATCCTCAAACAAAACTTTGGTAAGGGAATTGCAAAAAGCCATAAATGAAAGCTAGAAGAACTGGGATTCTCAGCTCAAGTTTCCGCTATGGGAAAATAGAATCACTAGTAAGAGGTCAACAAGAAAATCCCCATATGAATTGGTCTATGGTAGAGTAGTGGTTTTCCCGATACAATTGGCCTTACCTGTGGCTAGGTTCATGCAAGATTTTCAAGAGGAACCAAATGATCTTACTAGAAGAATAAATCAGTTAGTAGAGCTGGAGGAGACTCGAAGTCAAGTAAATCAGAGGTTGACTGAGTACCAAGAGAAAATGAAATATATATTTGATCAGCATGCTAAAAGTAAATAGATGCAGGTCGGAGATTTGGTGATAAGATGGGATATAAGAAGGGCTGAAAAAGGAAAGCACGGAAAGTTCGATCCTCTATGGTTCAGACCTTTCAAAATTTCTGAAGGAGGAAACAACACCTTCAGACTGGAAAATTTGCAATGTGATCTGCTCGAAGTCCCTATAAATGGGAAATTCTTAAAACCCTTTTTCCAGTATTGATCCAGGTCGAAAGGTCTGTTGTATGATATTGTGCATTATTCAGTTGCTTTTATTATGATGTTCGTTGTTTTGAGTTGTCATGAAGGAAGAAGAGAAGCCATCAAGGAGACTGTGTTCACAAGAAGAAGGCTAACATATGGTCTACGGAGTTCTCGACGCGTTCAAGGATAAACGGGTCGTCCCCAAGTGGAGCCAATGTTGTCATGACATCCCTCACCAAGTCGGGATGTCTAATGATAAGGTGCCTTATACTGCAAAGAAAATACAATAGGGACTGCATGGACTGTAAAAACCCCTATTTCGCCTACTGAAACCTTTGAAAGGGCTAAAAATCCACCTTTTTTGCTTTAAAAGCACTCATTCTAACATATTAGGCCTCTAAGCGCCTTTCGGCTTAAGCTCTTAGCCCCCATTTCTCATATGACCCCACTCTATGACCAATGGCTAAAAGTCCTTAAGCCCTCTTCAACCATCACACTTCGCTTCATCCAAAGTTCTCGTTTCCACCGATGTGCTAAACCCCGACGCAATCCTGACCATTGATCTCCCCAGATCCAACGGTCATCACTCATCGCACTTCGCCCATCCATCACACATTGGACATCGCAGTAATCCATTTTCACTCTATATTTCTCCGTCGATATGTCGATCTTCCGAGATAATCTCCACCGTCGGTCTCCGCAGTTCCAACGGTTCTTGCTCCATTGCGCCTTCGCAAATTTCCCAATCGCTCATCCAATATTGCACTCCCCCACTCTGATCTGAACCGTTGATCTCCCTCATTCGACGGCCCACATCACTCTCTCTTTTATAGCCCCGCAACTGATCATCTCGCTACCTAACAGGATTCCTGACATCATCGTCGGTCCCACCCGACCGCGCAGGTACGTCTGTCGCTTTCAACCACCACTGTTGATCTAATTTTCCTAGATCGGACGGTTCCTGCTCATTTTCACATCCATTTCACAATAGCTCCCTAACGCACAACTCTGACGTCAAATGGGCGATTTTTTGAGGACACATGTCGCCCACCTGACTGTATCGTGTTCATTCCACTCCTTACCGCTTACCACCTTCCGCCTGTGCGAAAACCACTCCGATTTTCCACAAAACCACCTTTTGCATAGCTTTCCACCAAATCAGATTTAAACTCTGTTTTCGCCAAGGAAACACTTTCGTTGCATTCCCTGCCTCCACACTGCTCCTTCACCTTCACCCGAGCCTTCTGAAGCAGTCTACCCCTCATCGCAGGATTCATTTAACTGGTTTGCTGTCTGTGCTGGTTTTCATGGAATTTTAAGTACACAGGCCGTCTCATAGCCAAGCACATCGGCTTGAGGCTGAGGATGACAATCCTCCACGACCAAGAAAGCAAAGAAAAAGTGATAATAAGGGTCATTTTCACATCTCAGTCAATGGATCATGACCATTGGCCATTCCATAAGACCCTCCAGCGGAGAAGGCCAACTCTTCCACTACTAGCAGTACCACATTCTCCAACACAGAAGGCCAGCTCTCCCACGACTAATGGTATTTCCTTTGCCAGCAGCAGCAGGGGTTCCGCCTCATCAAACAACAATGATCATTCATGACTGGCCCACCTGGCCTTTTACCTTATGTTCTTTTCACTTTTCCATTTTGGGTGAAATCTTTAGTTCACTCCCGCAGTTTTTACTTTCAGATTAGTAAATTGTTTACATTTCAGTTAGAAATGGCTTTAGGCCTGCATTGTAAGATGATGAGAGGAAATTTTACCTCATCATAATTTCTGTTTTTGATTTAGACCTGAAAAAACATACAAGCACGTGGGGAAGATCTTTTCCCTAAATATCTTCTCGTGCATAGGAATCAGAGGTTAGAAAAACAGGAAGAAAACACTAATAAAAGGTTCAATATTTTCCAAAGGACTCATTAGCTTGAGTATTCTGTATGTATTTTGTATGAAATTTGATAGTGGATGTTTGAATTTCCATTAAGGATTCAGTAATAAGAATTTTTGCTGGAATTAAGGATTCTGCTCGGGATGATTCACAGTTTGTAACTTTCTCTCTCTATGTCTTTTAATATAAGTGATCATTTTGTATTTCTCCATACTTCTCGTATCTACAGGTTTTGGAATGTGAGTGCTCCCATGTTTGGACGTGAATTTACCATAGCAGATACTCATGTTTTATACATCCATAGCACTTTAAATATGGCCCAGGCCTGATACATTGTTCATTTTCTATCTCTTTCGTCGTTCTTCTGATACTAACTACAATGGATTCTTATCTTTGAACGAGCCCAGATATATGGATTCTTATCTTTGAATAAGCTCAGTTATAGCTGATATCTTACTCCATCTTCTGCCATATTCATCGCTCACATATAACTTGATAACTGTGTATTCATTTAAGAAGCCGGCCCCCTTTTACAGCATTCCGTTTTAGAGCTGTCAGATACATTTACTTATTGTGCTCTATACTTAGTTTTTGCAGTTTTCCCAGTTGTTGTGATTAACTTTGGGTTTTTGGTTCCACCCTTATTAAAACCATTCATTTGAGTGATAGTTGCATGAGAGCCAAACATTTCCAACTGCAGTCAGTTGAGTCATATGCTCCTTGCATTTAAGATGTCCTAGGCATTGGTCTTTATACAACTCAAGGTTGTCTCTAGGAGCTACAACACCAACCAACGCACAATTTTCCTCATCATAAGTCTTTGATGAGGATCCATCCCTGGTATTCTACCGAAACTCTTCTTGTACCAAATCCAACCACAATCGCTCCTAATCTGGTAACTTCTCCCTCCCATTCACAGAGTCCTGTTAACTATGCCATCTTTTTGGAAGGCCTAGGAGTGCTAGGCTCACCAAGTCATCATTAGCTATGGTAATCCTAACAGTTCCAAGCTCATCTCGACATCAAGTGAACTTGGTCAAGTATTTCTAGATTGTGTCGCCCTTCTCCATTTTGATTTTCCTGATATTGTCCTTGAGTGCCAATTTTCTCTGGTCACTTCCGCTTTGAAACAGATTTGTTAAGGCCTTCCACATAGCATATGGAGTTTCCTTTCCATAAATAATTGAGACAATATGATCTCAGGCTTCCTCTAAAAATATCCTCCTCTCCTTTCCTACCTTCTTCTGACATGCATCAAGAATTTGGGCATCTACCGCTGTGGGGTTGGGAATATCATTATCTATGAATTCCTTCAACCCAATGTCCTCCAACGCTGACTTCATCCTGTGCTTCCATGCAATATAATTCGAAATGCCCTCGAGTGCATATTCGAGTCTCAATCCATTGAAAGACATCTTGATCCTCTTCTAGCTCCAAATAAAGTATCCGCAAATTTTATTACTGTTCAACACAAACTCAATTTCTTCTCCACTATTGTGATTCCTAGTGCTCCAATACCATGTAGAAATTACAACAATGGATTTAATCCGATCATGAAATGTGCTAAAATAAGATACTAGATCCTTCTACAATATTTGTAGAGTATAAATCATGATCGCTCAATCACATGCAACTAAGAGAAATAATTAAATCAATCGCACAATAGAATATTTTCTTGGGGAAATTAAATGCTCAAAACCCCTCCATATTTAATGTATAATCAAACAAGGAGTCATGAAACAATACAATGCATGTGTGCTCAACACAACCTCAAACACTCTACCAATTGTATCTCACTAATCTAGGCAAAATTGGACCAACACATAGCCAATTTCCTGCCCACCTTTAGCTTGCCTTGCTCACATAATCCCTAGGAAAAATAATTCCTATTAAATAGGAATTCAAACCTTCCTTGACTTCACAATATATCATGGGCATCTTGTGGATTATAATTGTGCTGAGGAAATTTGCTAATAATACAATTGATAGTTTACTTACCTTTAACCTTTGTCTCAACTGGGTCATCATCAGAATTGACATGCATGCAACTATTCAGTTACTTGGTAGATCACTACTTGTGAATTAAATCTATTTTAATTCACTTGATCTTCCACTAGCTCATCAATTAGTTAGAACTAGTTAAAATGATTTTAACTCAATTAATTTGAGTTAGCTAATTGCACTCACACCACACTAGTGCTACAACTGCAATTGGACCCTGTAAATAATAGAATCACTCTACATGCCTACTCTTTGATACTCAACTCTAAATTCTTGAGCTAACTAAGTCTATCACACTTAGTTAACTATTACAAGTTGTTATGAGATAATATTACAATTTATTTTCTAGTTTATTTAAAAATTGGACACCCACATTAGCACTAATGTGTCACTGAATTTCTCACTCATGTGTGACCTGGAATCCCACACTAGTATGTGGTGCACTTTCTTGTTGAATTTCAACACACTTTTCCTTTGTGTGAAGACCTTACCCTCTTTTCAAGAGCCAAGCCACAATTATTATCACCATGCAGGAAAAAAAATTGATGGATGGAATCTGAACATTCTCTTTAAACCCATATTTCATGGATAACACAATTCCATCTTAAAGTTCCACTGTTGAATATAAACTTGAATTTCTATCTCGGAAATCAGAAGAAATTCAATGCCTTCCATGCAGTGATTCAAACTTTTATTTATTGTCCTTAAACTGAGCTTGTACAAAAAAGTACACTGGCTAAAAAATTTCAGTGACACAATTGGCTTTGTCCACAAAAACATAGTCATTTCCTGTACAATATTTAACAAATATTTCATTCACAACAAGTTTCATATTGAACACTTATATCAATGAGTACATGACACAACTGTGGACAAATTGGATGACAAACAATGTTCATCCCAAAATTCCTCAAACATTTGGACTTATAAACAAGCCAATATAAAATGGCATGTCAATGAAAAGCATACTTGTTGCAAAAAGTGATTGTTCTTGTTCACTTTTCAAAGTACCCAAAAGCAAGTAGTGACAACAACAAGTATTTACAATTTACAAAGAAACAAACTGTACAAATAGTCTACCCCATATTTTCCTCTCCTAGGCTTATGGGTTCTCTTTCTGCATCTATTATGATTTGAAGATTTCCTTAGGAACTATGCCATTGTTACCTTTTTCACCTATTTATTTCCTTTCATTGGTTTGCATAGCCTCTTTATCCTTCTTGGGATGAAGTTTTGGATGAAGTTTCGAACATCTTTCATTCCCATGCCGATACATGTTGAAATGGGTACAAAAGTACTTTCGCTTGCCCACCGACAAGGAAGTATTCAAATGTGAAGGATGTTCTTGATTGTTGGTTCCAAGACTCTTGTCCATTATTTTGAACATCACCATGTTTTGCTCACAAACAACCACATAATGGTCAACTACATCGCAAAAAGTGCAAGGATACATGTCCCACAAATAATCAAAACTACCAACTTTTGGAAAATTCCCATGATATTTATACTTGTCCCTAGGGTTGCAACTTTGACGATGGGGATTGGATGATTATATGCAAGGTAATTTGAATCATACATCTCTCTTAGGAGACAAATTAACATTATCAGCACAATATTAGTGTGACATATCATCCTGTGATTATTTCTTTTCCTCAAACAATTTATAACATTCTACAAACTATCTATGACTATATCTCAATCCTTGATATCTTGGTCTCTCTTTCACCATGATAGGATTTGTAATTCCTTAGGCATTGATTCTTTGGCCTCTTCCTTCATAACCCATCCTAGCTAGCAGCTTCATACCAATGCCTCTAGTATGCTGCTCAAATGTTGCAAAATATGTGTTATTAAAATAAATTGAAGGATTTGAACTTTAGATGTTGATTAACTCATTGGAATTTCAACCCATCATTTCTTCTTCAGATTTTGATGAAAAATTTGAAGATGACTCAAGCCACCCACTTTTACAAACATGCATATAATGAGAATCTTTGAGATGTTGACAAAAGTCACATGCATCATTTTCCACAAAGGGTCCATAATCTCTGTTTGGACCATGCCCACAAATTGGCTTCACTTTGGATGTATTCTTTGTTGTCACTAGAGTCGAACTCTCACCAACTTGTTCCTTAAGCACATGCTGCAAATAAAGGCACATATGCCTCTTATCCTCTTCAAAAATTTAAAGGCATTCTTCTCAATTCAGCATTCTCCATATGAAGAGAAAAATTCATCTCCTCTAGCTCTTGGCGAGTTTCCATATTCTTTCCCATACTTGAAACTTGGTCAGAACAAGATTTGATACTAATTGATTTGAAATTGGAGGAGGAAAACACAAGTTTAGAGGTATCTTCAAGGTATTGGGTTAGTTTTACATGTGCACTTTAAACAAGCAACATATCATCATTTAACTCATAAAGGAATTCAAGAAGAAAGACAACACAAAATTTTGTGACGGAGTTCACCCCTCCTGGGCTACATCTTCGGGTCTGCTAACACAGCTAGACTGCTCCATATATTTCAATGATGAAGAGTACATAAAATTTGTTGACAATATAAGTGGCTAGTTTCCCCTTAAAGGAAACGTTCTCCTGCAAATAATTATCACTCTAAAAATCATGACAACCTACAGTTAGTCATGAAACAATCAACAAGAAAAGGGCTCTCACATCAAGGCCATGTACTCCATCTGAAAATGAGCATACAATTACAAAAATTCCACATTGAAGTACAAAAAGAGAGCTTAACTGAACAAGACATAGTGAGAAGAGACAAACACAAGATGCACAAACAAGTCACAACTCTTGCAGTCAACATCTAAAGGGTAGAAAACCCCTACAAGGTCCTCTCCATTCTCAAATGCCTTCAATAACTACTCAAAAACACTGATTGATCATGACATCCATGGAATAAAACCTACAAAAAGTATCTTTAGATGTGCTCCAATCAGTAAACAAAGGTCTCCATTGGATCCAGAATGTCCAAAAACCCCCAAAACCCCATGGGCCATATCTAGAGTCTTGTTGAGCTCCAAAATGCCAACAACTCATCCTGTTATGGCTCTTGAACCATTTTTCTATTATCTGTTCTACAAACTAGACAAACCTACTAATAGAGCAACAATTCCACCCTAATTTCCGCTTGAGAGGTGAAACTTTCGCCTACTAAAGGTGAAAAACGTCGGATCATTAAATTGTCCAATAACCCTCGTAAGCATTAAAATGTGCCCACATGGGCCATAAGGCTGAGGGCTGGGCCAACGGCCTACCCCTGCCAGCCTAGGCCCCTTTTCTTCTAGGACTATTTTCATGTAAAGGGTGATGTGGACGAGGGTTGGGACTAACTACCCGCCCCCTCCGTCGAAGCCCTATTCTCGTTGGCACTCAGTCTTGTGGGCTCATATGCCCAAGTTCGGGGCTTGACTCTACCTGACTCCCAATAATCCATCACTCGGTCCCGTGAACAGTGATAAGACTGTGGACTTGGGATTATATCATGCCCCCTATTCCAAGCTCCCATTCTGCTTGCAACGTGGTCATGTGCGGGATTGGTGACTAGGGGTCGGGGCTTGTCTCTGATCCCTCTACATTGTGCACCATTATTTGTATGGAGTGGTAGGTGACTAGTGGCCGTGGTTCACCACCTGACCCCTCCTCCAAAAAGGAGCCAAATAAAAAATTAAATAGAATTGATTTCCTTGTAGGGTAAGAACCATATTCATGGTGCAATGGTAAGGTGTTGGAGTGTTGGACAACAGGTAATTCATTCTAGCCTCCCCGAGTCTATCCAACCCTTAACAAAATTTTGGCTTACCACAAGGTGGCCTCTCGTTGGGCCACATGACATCCTCTAATTGGACCACCAAAAAAACATTACAACCAATAAAAATGCACCAACTCACACCTGTATGAGGCTGCCACTCGTAAAATCATGATTGGTCTGCACTTTCCCAGTAGTCTTGCTGACATCAGTCGTACGATTTCCTAGTCACCTGATTCGAAATATGTGCCACCTCTCTCTAGTTCTTTTATTTTTGACATCATTTGCTCTAGTTCAGATGATGAATTTGAGGATGACAATCCTCCTCCACCTAAAAATATCTTCCTTTAGCTCCACAACTTCCAAAATGGGCCTGATCTACTTGGGATGCAGCATGTTCTCTTGGAGGTGACCCTGAAAATCAACGTCGTACATGTTCTCTGTTCGACAGAGCCTCTTCCTTATTGGTTCAAGTTCCAGAAAATCCTGATCCATACAACTTTGAAGAAGCTTTGGGTCATCCAGAAAACGATACTTGCGATCTTGTTCCTCTTCCAAAGGGAAGAAAACTTTTCAGATGAAAGGGTTTACAGAACAAATTTTGGACCAGATGAAAAAGTGGATAAACATAATGCTCATCTTGTTGCTAAAGGAATTTCACAAGTTGAAGGAATACACTATACTGAAACCTTCTCCCCTATTTCCAAAAGGAATTATATCTACCTTATCCTTTCCCTTGCTTCCTCCTTTAAATGGGAAGTCCATTAGATGGATGTTAAATCTGCCTTCTTACATGGTGATTTTCATGAATAAATCTACATGGTATCAGAGCCTGGACCCAGGTTCAATTCAACGAGCTGCGAGAGGGGGGTTGTTTATTCCCCCGAGTTGCATTTGAGGGAGGGCGTTGGAGTAATCATCGGAATCTATAATTCCCACACTGGGGATCCTAGTTACCCGTTTGGAAGTTTACCAACACCTGCAGGTTTTGGTGTAATGGAAAACCCCTACACGATATCCCCCTAGATTTATCCAAAATTACTATAGCCTTGTTTTTCACCTTAGGAAGTCTCTTTATGGTCTCAAAGAAGCCCCCCAAGCTTGGTAGTCCAAAATGGATAGCTTTCTCTCATATAATGGATTTTCTAGAAGTCATTTTGACAACATTGTCTACACCAAGAAAGTGGGGAAGTCCTTAATCATCCTTATTCTCTATGTTGATGATCTTAACCTTATTGGTAGTGATCCAAACCATATAATCCATGTGATGTCTAGCCTCAAAAAGAAGTTTGAAATTAGAGCCTTAGGACACTTGCATTATTTCCTTAGTCTTAAAGTATTCCAATCCAAAGAAGGTATTACCCTTTCTGATTCCAAGTATGCATGTGATCTTCTACGCCACTTTCACATGGAAGACTATAATCCAACCCCTTCTCTCTTTCAGTCTGGATTAAGGCTTTCAGTAACTTGTACTTCCCCTTAAGTTGAATTTACCTTATATCGTCAAATTATTGGTAAAATTTTGTATATAACCCATACTCGTCCTAAATTTTCCTTTTTCATTGGCCCTATTGCTCGGTTTATGCACAAACCTCATGAAATTCACTAGAAAGCAACTAAAATAATACTTTGATATATTCGAGGTACAATTCAGTTCGAGATTTATTATAGTGGAGGAGCATATCCATTGTTGAATAGCTTCACTAATTCTGATTGGGATGGTGACTGTGATTGATCTAAAAATGGGTTGGATAAATGATTATGATTTTCAAGAACTTCTCACCCAGTTAATCAAATAAAATATCTAGCTTGTACTTGACTTTTGTGGAATTTTATACTTGAAATAGGTGTATGTTTTTTTAACTGTTAAAGTGCCTTAATTCCATTTGTTTTTTCTGAAATTAAACATGTGCAATAGCCATATAATGCATCAAATAAACATCAACACATAACAACAAATTTAATCTAGGAGCTCACCCAAATATCGTGGGCTACGTCTCCTTAAGCTCTTGTCATCTTGACTTTGTTCTTTGGGATTATCGAAATTTTTCTTTTACAAGTTATAAAATAAACTCCAATGGTTAACTGAATTGATCCAATGGGTTTAGAATACCATTATACCCCTTTCATGGCTTTCATCACTATGAAAACAGATCTAGGCTCCCTTAGACTTAGTTCCTTCTATCGGTGCTCTTGAGCTACCCTAAGCTTAGATATGGAACTAAATCCTTCAAAATTCCTTTTCTATCCCTGCAACCTCACCTACTCTCTCCAGCACATATCAAACTTTAAAAATAGACTGATCTTTTTCTCAAAATGAGCATTGGATCCCCAATCTAGGCCTCCTTCCACACTTGACCCTAGGCTGCCCAAAACTTCCTTGTAGGTTCTCAACCTTCAGAAGTCTTCAAATGACTCTGAAAATGACTTCAATGGTTTCATAATTTCAAAAATAGTCAGAATATACTATTGTTTTGCTAAAATTCACCTCTGTTTGCTCCGTTTTTTACTCCAACACCTGGTGGCACCCCTTGGCACTAGGGTCAAATAAAACTTCTCTGTGGATTATCAATCACTAGAAGTCCTCAAAATATTTTGAAAACTCCTCCATTGGATTCAAAATTCTCATTAAAGTCATAAATGACTATTGTTTTGTTGAATAAGGCCTCTAGCTACCCTGGCTAGGCCTCAAACTGCTGCTGGTAGTTGCTGGCCCTAATGGCGCCTGGAACTTCACTGAATCATCTCAGCTTTCATAAGTCCTCTACAGGCTCTTAAAACCATACCATTAGTTCTAGAACATTTGAAACATCCAAAATTTACTATTGGATTTATGAATAAGGCCTCTAGCTGCATTGGCTAGGCCTCAAACTGTTGCTGGCCCATGGTGGCCATGGTGGCCCCTAGAACTTATCTGAAGAAAAAACCTTCTCAAAAGTAATTTTATGGCTCTTAAACCCTCACCAATGAGTCTGGAATTTCTAAGACAATTGAAATTGACTGTTGGAACTCCAAAATTGGTCGAATCTAGCTCAAGATAGAGCCTGAAATCATTTTGCCCAATGACCCCTAAACATCCTCCACCAAAAATGGAGGGACTCGACTTAACTCTAGTTAAATTTAGAAAATCCCCAAATTTGGGTGCTTTGACTAAAATTTTTCCAACCTAAATGTTAGCCATAACTGCACGGTTTTTTGGGTTGGGCACATGTCTCCAACAAACGTGGTTGCATTAAATGTTGTCATAAATGTCGGAGAAGCCATTTGTTGTTGTGGTGTTACAGTGGAATGTGACCATTTAGACCACCTACGGTTAATGTTTTGTGTCGGAGTTAAGCCCTGCGTTCACGGTACGACGACCATATGGGGAGGGGCTTGGCCCTCTCAACCCCTAAACGTGAACACATAACACATGAAATAAAACCAAAGTCCGTATATGGTTAAGTCACATACCATAGCGCGGGTGATAACATGTGGGCATGATCTACAGTGGGTCTCGGGTTTGATCCTCTAGAGTTCCCAAATATTTTAATACACAGTCCCAGGGACACGTGGTGGCATCATGGCTGGCCATGTGTCACCCATTCATTGGTTGAAAATTCATCGTACAACTTCTTGTCGAATGACGATTCGCCACTTGGCATGACTTGACTGGCCTAGATGGAATATTTTGAGGAATATTTCAACGAATATTCCAGGAATATTTTTTTTTAATTTCTCAAATTCCAGTCAAACATGGTCAAAGTCCAAAAATTTTAGTTTACTGGACTTTTCAAACTATGATAACTTCTTCATACGGTGCCAGTTTTTCGAACCATTCACGGTGTTGGAATCAAGAAGACGAGATCTATCTGGTCGCTTAGGTTCAACACACTTCCGAACACTTTGAATTTTGAGCTATCATTTAGGTCCATGGTCCAAATCTGATCACACCTCCCCATTGGGAATCTTTTGGACCCCAAAATACTGATATATTGATCTGTACAGTATATGAGAGTACAAAACCCTCTTTTTTTCAGCCTCCATACACTTGCCTTGCATGGATTATTTCCTTTGAACCACTTGAAGGTAGTCGACACTTCCCTTCCTAGATGTGCTTATCCTCCTATAAAGAATTGTCTTCCTTGCACTCACTCAGAAATTTCTAGCGAGAAATTTACATAAGGTATTTGAACATCACTTCCTCAATCATCAATCCAAGGTGGCTCAAATAAACATGAGATTACAACAGAAAACATCCATACATAATTGAAATTTTCATATGTACAAATGAGTGTGTCTTCTTGTGTCAAGAAGTCAAACCACTTCTTACCAAGCCACTTCGACGATGAATTTTTCTGCTGAAAATCTTCTTCATGTGAAACACCCATTCTCACATCAATGATGGAATCCTTGGTTCCCATTTCGCCAGTCTTTCTGTCCTCTTGCCTCATGTGCTTGGGATGATTAGTTGGATGCAATGTCCAACATTGGGAAACAACATGTCACCTCTTCTGGAAATGTGTGCAAGTCTTTTGCACCTTCTTTTCAAGTTGCCTTTGCCTCAACTGCTTCCTATATGCCTTCATCCTCTTCTAGAATTTCAAAACATTATGGTTACATAGACCACAGTATGCAAAACACTCTTTCTTCCATTCAAGCATGCAGAATTGTCATGCCTTGCAGAAAAATAATCAACTTGACTATGGTAAGAATTATACCTTGCATGCTTCTTTTCATGTCCATACTTTTTACATTCTTGAGGAGATGAACTAGTAGAGGTTTCAAGTTTTCTTTTCATACTAACGTCAGTCTTCATGTCTTGAAAACTGTATGAACTCTCATGCTCGCCATAAGATGCATGTCTACACACATCTTGCTGCAACATAGGCTTCAAAAATTGGCAATAAAATTGAAAACAAACTTGACATGTTTGTGATTTATAAATTGTAAAAAAAGTTCTTATTGAAGTTGCGTCACATGCCTTCATGGTTTTGGAGTTTTTTCCATTAGATTGAACATAACCAAGACCAAATTTCTTAGGTCGTTCCTCAACCAAAATAGGATCAATCATGCCTTGTGCATGTTTGCCTAAACCCCTTCCTTCATAGCCCATTTTAACCATCAACTTGGACCCTATACCTCTAGTGTGCTTTTCAAATGAACCAACACATCTATCTGAACAGGAAACTGAAGACAAATTTGAGTGAATTACGTTTGCTTCATGCATGTTCTTGGTTAAGGCCTCTTGGGCTTGATGGAGGTGCATCTCCATCTCATGCATTCTTTGAAGAATTTCTTACTTCTCTTGCTTCATAGAAACCAATTTCTCATGAAGTCTAGTGCTTTCTCTTCTATCTTCAAACATAATTTGCACCATTTCATTCAGAATGTAGAAGTCTCGCTTCATGTCTTCATCGAAGAATATTGTGAAGGAGGAAGATTTGGAATCTTCACTTGAAGAAGTTTTCATAATTATTTCAATGAAAAAAATAACTTCAACAAAAATTCCAAAGCTTTCGAAACAATTTACAAAGCTTCTAAACAAAATGGTTATAGAGACAAGCTCTTATTCAAGCAACCTTTTGCGAACAAACCCTCTTGTGCTTCAAGGGTTTCCTTAAGTTCCTTTGGGTAAGGAAGATGACTTCAGCCCTTGTTCCTTCTTGTCCTCTCTTGGACTTAGCTATCGGTATCTTTCCCTTCCCCTCTAGCAAACTCAAGCAACAGTCAGTTTGCAAACAGTCAAATCCTTTGCACTGTTTAAACAACTTTCAAGTAAAACAAGCAAGCTATTGCTTTGTCAATCAAGCAACCAAGTGCTTTGATACCAACTTGATCTGAAAATGGGTTGGAGAACTTGTTATTATTTTCAAGAAACTCCCACTTAGTTAAACAAATAAAAGATCTAGCTTGTACTTGACTTTTGAGGAATTTTATACTTGCAATAGGTGTATGTTTTTTTAACTGTTTAAGTTCCTTAATTCCATTTGTTTTTTACTGAAATTAAACATGTGAAACAACCATATAATGCAGAAAATGAACATAAAAAAATAACAACAAATTTAATCTAGGAGTTCACCCAAATATTGTGGGCTACGTCTCCTTGAGCTCTTGTCATCTTGACTTGCCTCTTTGGGATTATGGAAAAAAATATTTTACAAGCTATAAACTAAACTCCAATGGTTAAATAAACCGATCCAATGGGTTTATAATACCATTTTACCCCTGTCCTGGTTGTCATTACTCTGAAAATAGTTCTAGTCTCCCTTAGACTTGATTCCTTCTGTCAGTGCTCTTAAGCCACCCAAAGCTTCTCTATGGCAATAACTCTTTAAAAATTCATTTTCTATCCCTAAAACCTCACCTAATATCTCCAAAACATACCATACTTCCAAAATAGACTGATATTTTTCTCAAAATGAGCACTGGCTCCCCAATATAGGCCTCCTTCCATAGTTGACCCTAGGCTGCCAAAAAATTCCTTGTAGGTTCTCAACCTTCAGAATTCTTCAAATGACTCTAAGAATCACTTAAATGGATTTATAATTTCAAAAATACTCAAAATAGACTATTGGCTCGCTGAAATTGGCCTCCGGCTGCTCTGATTTCACCTCCAACACCTAGTGGCACCCCTGGCACTAGGGTCAAAGAAAACATCTATGTGGGTTCTTGAGCTATAGAAGTCCTAAAAAGCTTCTGAAAACTCCTCCATTGGATTCATAATGCTCATTATAGTCAAAAATTACTATTGGTTTGTTGAAAAAGGCCTCTTGTTGCCCTAGCTAGGCCTCAAACTGCTGTTGGCACTTGTTGGCCCTGGTGGCCCCTGGAACTTCACTGAAGCATATCGACTTTCAAAATTCCACTAAAAGCCCTTCAAACCATACCATTAGTTCTAGAACATCTGAAACATCCAAAATTTACTATTATATTTTTGAGTAAGGCCTCTAGCTGCACTAGCTAGGCCTCAAATTGTTGCTGGCCCATGGTGGCCCTGGTGCCCCCTAGAACTTATCTGAAGAAAGCACCTGCACAAAAGTCATCTGATAGCTCTGAAAATATCACCAATGATTTTGGAATGTCTGAGATAGTTTAATTTGACTATTAGCACTCCAAAATTGGTCGAATCTAGCTCAAGTTAGAGCTTGAACGCATTTTGCCGAATAACCCCTAAAAATCCTCCACCAAAATTGGAGGGACTAGAATTAACTCCAATTAAAATCAGCAAATCCCCAGTGCTCTGACTAAAATTCCAGCAGCCTAACTATTAGCCATAACTGCATGGTTTTTTGGGTTGGGCACATGTCTCCAACAAACACAGTCTCATTAAATGCTATCGTAGTTGCCGGAGAAGCCGTTTGTTGTTGTTGTGTTACAGTGGCATGTGACCATTTATACTGTCGGAAGTTAACATTTTATGTCAGCGTTAAGCCCTGGGTTCATGGTATGATGGCCATTTGGGGAGGGGGATGGCCCCCTCAACTCCTAAACGTGAAAACATAACACTTGAAATAAAACCAAAGTCTGTATATGGTTAAGTCACATACCATAGCACAAGTGGTAACTTGTGAGCATGCTCCGCAGCAGGTCTCAGGTTAGATCCTCCGGAGTTCCCAAAGGTTTTAGAACACAGTCTCGGGGATATGTGGCGGCCTCAGGGCTAGCCATGTGTCACCCATTCATTGGCCGAAATCCATCATACAATCCCTTATCGAATGACGATATGTCACTTGGCATGACCTGACTGGCACAGATGGAATATTTCGGGGAATATTCTAGGAATATTCTATGAATATTCCTTGGAATATTCTTTTTTTTTAATTTCCCAAATTCCAGTCAAACTTGGTCAATTTCCAAAAATTACAGTTTACAAGACTTTTCAAAGTGCGATAACTTCTTCATATGGTGTCAGTTTTTCGAACCACTTGCGGTGTCGGAATCAGGAAGACAAGATCTATCTCGTCGCTTAGGTTTGGAACACTTCTGAACACTTTAAATTTTGAGTTATCACTTAGGTCCATGATCCAAATCTGATCACTGATGATTGAAAGTCTACTACAGGCTATGTACTCACTCTTGGTTCAGGACCCATTACATGGTCTTGTAAGAAAAAAAGTGCCATCTCTCTTTCTTCGATAGAAGAAAAGTATCGTGGTGCATTTGAAGCCAGCAAGGAATCGTTGTGGCCTCGTTAGATTCTGACTGAATTTGGCCTTCATCAGCAGCATCAACCTACACTTTGGTGTGATAATCATAATGCCATTCATCTATGAAAAGATGTAGTTCAACATTAGCGCATGAAACACATTGGGCTACACATACACTTCATTGGAAATCTCATTCATAATCATGTTCTTGAAGTGTAGTGTTCAACCAATGATCAAGTTGTTGATATATTTACAAAGGCTATCACAGAATGAAAGTTTGCCAAACTTCGATCTATGCTTGGAGTTCAGGAAAGTTATCATTAAGGGGGGATAGGCTGTAATGACTCATTCCTTCTCTTATTATGTCACATTTTTAAATCCTTCAATCCTATCCCAAGTTGTTCTTAAGGGGGGATGTTAGGATATTTTGACACATAGGAAATAGCCTCTTATTGTGTCACCTTTGTAAATCCTTCAATCCTACCCCACGTTGTTCTTAAGGGAGGATGTTAGGATATTCCGACACAAAGGAAATAGTTAATTATAACTTGGTCTAGCGTAGGGGTAGGTTAAGTTTGTTTCTTTACTATGTACATTTGTAACTTATAATCTGACAGTCACAAATTGTAGCGATTCGAAAGTTCACTGTCTCCTCAATATTACTGACACTTGATTCGTGGCTTAACAGTCGATTGGTCCATGATCTCTATTTAAAGAGCATGGAGGGTCATTTTCCAGTAACTGTTTATGAGAGAAACTTGTTTATTTTCTTTCTTTATATTAATAAATTTCCTGAAGAGGCCGCGTTGGCCCAGGCCGTGGGCTATCTCCCTCTTCAAGGGTTTCAACCACGTCAAATACTAGTGTACTGATCTGTGATATGTTTGTGAGCGATGACCTTTGGTGTCTGATCTAAGGAACTTTCCCTGTAAATTCTTACATTAATCATCGTCATTCATGCTCAATATGAAAAGCAACCATGCTCAGCCATGGTCAATCATGGTCAAACATGGACAAGAATGGTACAATGTCACATTGTGACAGATTCTCTCAATATGAAAACAAATCATGGTAAACCATGGTCCAACATCACGTTGTGATAGATATTGTCTCAATATGAAAATAAACCATGGTTAACTATGTCAACAATGTTTGTTTAAGGGTTTATAATATTTATCTAATGGTTTATATAACTTAGCTTTACGATATTAATCCTTTGGGTTTTTTAGGTTTTTATTATTAAACCCTTCTTTTTATTAGTGCCTTTGGTTTATAATATCAATCCCTTGGCTTTATTAATCTAAGGGTTCATATTCCTAGGGTATAATATTATTTATATGGCTTATAATATTCATCCCAGGATTTATTATAGATCTATTGGGTTTATAATCAATTATGTTTATAATATTAATCCTAAGGTATATATTCCTAGGGTTTAATATTGAGCCAAGTGTTTAAAATATTAATCCCTTCAGTTGATTGATTTTAGGGTTTAATGTTATTCGCTTGGGTTTTTAATATTAAACCATGGTCAACCATGGTCCGAAGTTGCATTGTGACAAATATCGTCTCAATATGAAAATCAATCATGGTCAACCATGTTTATTTAAGGGTTTATAATATTTATCTTAGGGTTTATATACCTTGGGTTTACAATATTAATACTTTGGGTATTTTTTATTTTTAGTGTTAATTCATTGTTTTTATTAGTGCCTTTTGTTTATAATATCAATCCCTTTTCTTTTATTAATCTAAGGATTCACATTCCTAGGGTATAATATTATTGATAGAGTTTATAATATAAATCCAAGGGTTTTATATATATTCATTGCATTTATAAGTCTAACAATCATTATCGCAAATGTTTCATTACATTATAATTTATTCAATGTCGCATTCTTAATTAAAAAACTTGAGTTTAGTACAAGGTTTATAATATTAGGGCCTTTTAATATTCAATTTATAATATTAAAGTTTAATATTTATTTTATAATTTTTAGTATTGAGGTTTAGAATATTAATACTAGGGTTTAATATGAATCCCTTGGGTTTATCAATCCCTTGGATTTTTAATATTAATCCTTTAGGTTTATCAATCCCTTAGGTTTATAATATTAATCCCTTGGGTTTAAAATTATCCCCCTCACTTTATAATCCATTGAGTTTATAATATTAATCTTGTAGGTTTATTAATTCTTTGGATTTATAGTATTAATATTTTCGATTTATAATATTAATTGTAAGGGTCATAATATTAATATTAGGGTTTATATTCCTAGGGTTTAATATTAATCCTAACGTCTAATATTATTCCATTAGGTTGATATTCCTTTGGGTTTTTAATATTAATCAGTTGGGTTTAATAGTAATCCCTTGGATTTATAATATTGTTCCTATGGTTTCTAATATTAATCATAGGGTTTATATTCCTAGGGTTTAATATTAGGCCTATGGTTTATCATATTAATATTAGGGTTTAATATTAATCTCTTTGTTTATAATCCCCTTGGTTTATAATATTAATCAATTGGGCTTATTAATCTTAGGGTTTATATTCCTAGGATTTAATATTAATATTAAGGTTTAATATTATTCCCTCATGTTTTTAATATTAATTTTTTTATTTTATTAATCGGATAGGTTTATAATGTTGATTATAATGTTGATCCTAAGGTTTATAATATTAATCTTAGGGTTTGATATTTATTTTAGAGATTATAATATTTACCTTAGTGTTTATATCCTTTAGATTTAAATAATATTAATTCCTTGTGTTTAATATTATTCACATGTGTTTATAATCCCTTGAGTTTATTAGTCCCTTTATTTTATGATATCGATCCCTTGGATTTATTAATCTAAGGTGTCATATTCCTAGGGTATAATATCATTCATAATTTTTATAATATTAATCCTAGGGTTTAATTTAAATCTCTTAGGTTTATAATCCATTGGGTTCATAATATAAATTCCTTGGGTTTAATAATCCCTTGGTTTAGAATATTAATATTTTGGGTATAATATTAATATTAATCTCTTGGATTTATCTTGAGTTTAATATTAACTTCTTGGATTTATACTTTTTACTATTAGGGCTTATAATATTAATACTTATGCTTTATAATTATTTACCAATCTTTTGGGTTTATAATGTTAATTTGTTGGGTTTATTAATCCCTTAGGCTTATAATATTGATAATTAGTTGGGTTCATTAGTCACTAGGTTTTTGAATATCTTGGGTTTAGAATATTAATACTTAGTTGGGTTAATTAATCCCTTGGGTTTATAATATTAGTCCTTTGGGTTTTTAATCTGTAGGTTTTATAATATTAATCATTCTCATATTAATCCCTCAGGTTTATTGATTGTTTGTGTTAATAAAAAAACCTACATAGCAATCTGTTATTTTTCCCCTATCAATTCTAACTTCTATAAGAAAAACAATTTAGATAAAAATGGTCCTTAAAATGGTTTAGAGAAGGATATTTCTAGCCTAAGGAATGAAGGTAATATCCTCTTAATGGGTGACTTTAATGCTCGAACTTCAAGCAACCAAGATGTTATTCTAATCAATTATTCCAACCCTAATCCTCTTTGGTTAGACGAAGACCTTACTATAGCTAGCCAGTACAAAATAAGCTCTGAAGGTCTAGGGGAAAATTTGTTTGGGTTGGAAATAGTCAAGCTTTGCAGTTCTCAAGATCTCATAAATTTCAATGGTCTATAGAAGTGGCCCAAGTCTAGCCAGTTGACCTATATCCATGGGCTTGGTAGTTGCATGTTAGACTATGTTATTTCTGAAATCCCTTTATACAAAAAAATAATAAATTTTGACATCTTAAATGACCACGAGCCTAAATCGGATCATAGAACCTTAATTATAACTCTCAATTTTGTCATGCATAGTGATCCCATAGAAGATAATAATTATAGCCAAAATAACTTAATGTTTGATAGAAATAAAAATGATCATTTTCTAAATGAATTAAAAATTTATTTACTTCCTTTATCTAGTATAGAGAACATAGAAGACCTCCATAATAATTTTACTACAACTCTATCATATTCTATTAACAAGTTCTCGATTGAAATTTCAAGTAATACAAGAAATAGAAAAACAAACCCTTGGTATGATAAAGATTGTAAAAGTGCGAGGAGAGAAATTAAGGAATTTGTTGATGAGTCTCTTAAAATTGGTAAGCTAAAAATATACAAAGCCCTAACTAAAAGGAAAAAAAAGAAATATATTCATAAAAGACAATAAAATCTCTTACGCCTCTCTAAGGTAGCTCCTAAGAAATTTTGGAGGCAGATTCGAACTAGAAAAACTAAAGATAATAATAGAATTTCTTTACACGACTAGAATTCCTATCTTAAAAATATTTGTGAATCTCCAAATGTCACATAGAACTTTGAAACCCTGCTCACAACAGAAGAAGTTTTCTCATTACAACACATAGATTTTTGGGTTGAGTTCCTGGAAAATGGAAAATCTAAGGACATTGAAGGTTACCAGGTAGAAATCTTAAAAATTGGAGGTCTTGTCCTCATCTCTCACATCCACATGTTTTTCAATCTAGCAATCAAGCAAGGGTTCCCTAAACCATGGACTTGGAGCCTCATTATTATTATTTTTAAAAGTGGGGATACAAATAACCCCTCTAATTATCGGATAATTATGATTAGCCCTATCCCTATCTTAGCCAAGTTATATGGAATTATTTTGGAAAATAAGATGATCATATGGCTTGAAAGTGAAAGTAAGCGGCCTAAAGGCCAAGCGGGTTTTAGAAGGTAGCACTCAACAACAGACCACCTCATTATAGTTAGGGTCATTGTGGAGGAATTGTGTAATGATAAATTCAATCTCTTTTGTTGCTTTGTGGTCTTTAGAAAGGCTTTCGATACAGTACCTAGAAATAACCTATGAAATATATTAGAAGAGCTAAAGGTTCCTTTCAAGCTGAGAGCTGTCGCTATAAGGTTATACAAGAATGTAATTTCCAAGATTAAGAGAAATGATGGGTGGTCGAAAGATATTAAGTGTAATATCGGAGTTAAACAGGGTTTCCCCCTCTCCCCTACCATATTTGGCATTTACATTGACAAGCTAGAAGGTTTTTTAGAGGAAGCATGTTGTGCTGGCATGATCTTAGCTGGAATAGTCATCATCCTTATTCTTTATGCTGAAGACATTGTTCTTTTGGCAACGTGCCCATCTGATCTTGATAAGAAACTGAGATTTCTTAAGGATCTCTGATCAACCATGGGTATGACTGTTAACAATAACAAAACAAAAGTTATGATTATCAAATCCAAGAAGGACACTTATGATAATTTTGTGTATGACAATAACAACTTGGAGGAAGTGTCTTATTACAAGTACATAGGAATTGATATTCATCACAAGCTCAACTAGAACTACAGTATTGTGAATAGGATTAATGGAGGGTGGAAAGCTTATTTTGGTCTTAAAAATAATTGCAAAGCTGCAAACCTTGAGATGTGGGATAAAAAGAAGCTCCTCTGTGAAACTTTAGTCACTCTCGTTATCTTGTATGGATGTGAGGCTTGGGGCTGCAACATCTCTAGAGAATCCTGGAGAAAGATTGAGAAAATACAAAAGAGTTTTATAACGCATAACCTCAAAATCAAAAGCAATACAACCTATCCTATTCTCCTTATAGAAGTGGGTCTTTCCCCTATCGAGAGCCTAGCTATGACTAGGCTCCTTTTGTACAAGCACAAAATCAATAATATGGGAGACCATAGACATCCTAAGATAGCTTTAAATTCCAGCCAAAACCACCTAAGGCTCAAACAAGGTTGGTATAAAGATACCAAGGCCTAGTTAAACCATTGGGAGATCGAAGAAAATGTTGCATTGCAAAATATTAATAACATTAAAAATATTGTAACTTCTAAGTTTAAAGAGAAAATGTGGTGTGAGAAATATTTATAGGTCAAAATAAAATTAAGATACTATAAGGATCTCATCAACCCTACTCTAGAAGATCAAAAGTATCTCTCTGTTTTAACTAGCTCAAAGAAAAAAATTAATATAGCCAAGATAAGAACGAACTCTCATGAGCTCCATAGTGAAATAGGTTGTTGGGCAATTCCTAAAACAACATGGGTGGAAAGGATCTGCCATCTCTATGAGAATATTACCATTGAGGATGAAAAACACTTCCTCTTAAAGTGCACTGCGTACACCCACATTAGATCTCAGTTTCATAATCTTTGTTGCAATACCAACCTTCCTAGCCTTTTAACATGTCAAAATTATTGTGAGCTCAGGACGCTTCTCTCCAAGCTTTTTGAGCATAGGAGTACAATTTTAATTCAAACTAAATAATTCGTTTCTTTAGGTCTGATGGACAAGAGTTTGGTCTCAGTGGACATTAACCATCATCATCATCAATATTAATCCTTGGGTTTATAATATTCAGAATTCCTTGGGTTTATTAATCCCTTGAGTTTTTAATATCTTTGGTTTTTAATATAAAAAATCATTTTGGTTTATAATATTCATCCCTTGTATTTATAATATCAATTCATTTAGTTTATAATATTTATCCCTTTTAAGAGTAATAATTATAATTATTGATAATTAATATTGAATAATTTATAATTTATAATTATTAATATTATTAATATTATAATTTTTAATACTAATATTAATTATAAATTATAAATATTTACATTTATGTGATTAATAGCAACATCACATTCTTGAATCTATAAATTATTCCTTTGATTTTATAATCTTAACGTGTATAATTGTAAGGTTTATAATACTAATCTCAAAGTTTTTGATCCCTTAGGTTTATAATAGTAATTCTAGGGTTTACAATCCCTCTTGTTTATAATAAAAATCATAGGTTTTAATATTTTACCCTTAGGTTAATTTTCCTTTCGGTGTATAATATTAATATTCTGGGTTTATCATATTAGGGGTTTTTAATATTGGGGTTTATAATATCGCATTTTGTATATGGGTTTGAAATGTTTAGTTTTTAATATTGGAGTTTATGATATTGGGTTTATAATTTTAGAGTTTATAATATTAATATTAATATTAACCCCTTATGTTTATTAATCCTAAGGGTTTATAATATTAACCCATTGGGTCCATTATTCCCAAGGATTTATAAAATTAATAACTTTGGTTTATATCATTAATATATTGGGTTTATTATTAGAGTCTACAATACTAATCTTAAGGTTTGGTTTATATCATTAATATATGGATTCTATTATTAGAATTTATAATACTAATGTTAGGGTTTATAACCTTAGGTTTATTTTGAGTTGTGTTTATAATATTAATTCATAATATTTATGTTCCTTTGGGTTTATTATTATTAATATTAGGGTTTAATATTTTTCTGGTGGGTTTATAATATTAAAACCTTGAGTTTATTTCCCACTAGGTTTATAATAGTAATCCCTTGGATTAGTTTTTAATTTTGGGTTTATAATATTTCATTTAGTATATCTGAAATGTTGGGTTTCTAATATTACGGTATATAATATTGGTTTTCTAATATAAGGGTTTACAATATTAATAACGCCATTTATAATATCAATCATATAGCTTAAAACTTTTATTTTAAGATTTATAATGTTAATTTTAGGGATATAATATTAATCTTAGGGTGTATAATGTTGGATTTTATAATATTATGGCTAATAATAATTGATTTTGTTAGTCATCAGTATTTTTCACTATTTTTAGATGACTATAGATTGGTTCTAGATTTCGAAAAAAACATTCTTTGAATATTGCGAGTTTTAGAAATCTCACTCCCTTTATTATCCTTTTTCAAAAAAATTCACTATTCTATTAGCTTTCCATTCCATGGTCACCATGTCAATCATACAAACTCTTTATGGGCTTTCACCTACCATTTTCAGCCTCCTTTCCTGCGTATGGCCTCATTACCCTGTTTTCCCTTGCCCTGAACTCCACTTTCCCTTTATGGTTTTCCTATAATCCAACTCATTCCCATGTTCCCCAAGTTCCTCAAGCATTGATGGTCTCAAAACTATCTCTGTAGGCTCTTTAGATAAATCAAGTACATTGGATTTTGGATCTTCAATACATCACTTTGACAAGTACTTTGTTTTCACTTAAAGGTCCCCAAGCCAAGTTTTAGTCAATGTCAGGTCAAAGAACCCTCCCACTAGGTCAATTATGGTTTCACATGTTTTAAGGTCATCATTGGTTTTCCAAACACTTCTTTTCCTTTGCTAGAATCCAACTCAGATATAATAGAATGTCCAACATGGTTCTTCAAGAAGGACCTAAAGGATTTATAAAGAAGACTATCTTTCAGTTTCAGAGTCTGCATATGAGGAAAATGGACAAGCTTTGGCACTACTGCAGGAGTGTTAACATTTTCCATTAGCAGAAGGTGTTGATAAGGTGGTTGGTTTACTCCTGAATAAAGACAACTTGCAACAAGGAAGAAAGGAAACACTTGTTCTGGTAGATAATTAGGGTTTTTGAGCTTGATGGTCCAAGTAGAGTGCCAAACAGTGATCAATTATAGAATGACCATGGAGGAGGCACACCAAACCAAACATGAAGAACGTCTATCAGAGATTATTCATGAGATAGAGAAAAAGTTGAGGTGAACTGGACAGAAATGAATGAACCTGAAAGGGCTATAGAGAACTTAGAAGAAAACACTCATGATTGTCTTAAACCACTCCAAATAGCTAGGTTTTTGAGAAAATAGCCATAGAAGGTGAAATGATGAGTGGAACTCCATGGTGGAAGCAAAGGAAGGATTTTGAAGATGTCACTGTGTGATCAGATCCCAAACTTATCAAACTGAGTTTATCTTGCCTAAATGATCAAAGGATGAGTTTAACTCCATGATATAAGCAGAAGAGGGCTTTAAAGGTGTTGTTATGAGAAATCCTCCCAAAGGTGTTTAATGAGCTTGTCATGCCAAAATGGGAACAAAGGAGGGTTTTGAAGATGTTGCTTTATGACCAAATCCTAAAGTTTCCAAACTGAACTTGTCATCCCTCAAGGAATAAAAGCAAGGTCAAACTCATCATTTCAGTCACCTGCATGCAAACAATGTAAAAAGGTTAGTGAGAAAAAGTGAAAAGTTGAGTTCAACTTCATCATGGAAACCATAGAAGGTTTTAGAATGTTTCTATGTGAAATAATCATAAAATGGTCAAAATAAACATGTCAATTCTCAAAGAACAAAAGAAAAGTTAAATCAGTGATCTCAGCAAACTACAAGCAAGAAAGGGTAAAAAGGTTAAGTTGAGTTTCATGATAGAAATCACAAAGAATTTTGAAGCTTGTTGTTGTATGTAATCATCACAAAGGTGTCAAAATAAACATGTGAAGGCTCCAAGTTCAAAGGAAAAGAAAGTTTCATAAATCCAGCAACCTACAAGAAAAAAGTGTTAAAGGACATCAGTGAAAGAGAAAAAAGGTTTAAAACATTAGAAAGTGCGTTGTAAAGCTAAAATTAAATCCTTGAGCCTATAAAAGGTCATTTCGTGTTCCAAACATGTCATTGTTGCCTTGAAAAATCATTAGAGTGCTCACGAGTGAAAAATTTTGTGTTTCCAAGTCAAAATTGGACACATTTTTGTGGCACTGCGAGCCTGGGATCGGGCGTTGCGCCCTTGGCATTTTTCCTTCATACAAAATACAAATTCCCTGCGCGCCTGGAACTAAGTGCTGCGCGCTGGGCAGAGCGTTGTGCCCTTACCCAGCAGGCCCAGTGAAGGTTTCCATAGGCGCTGCGCCCTTATCATCGGCGCTGCGTCCTTGGCCTTGGTGCTGCGCTCTTGGCCAGGAGGGATTTCCAAGCAAAACAACCACTCAAGTCACCACAAATCTTCTTCAAGCTTCCTCCAAGGCCCTCCAAGGCACTGATGAATGAGTATCAATCAAAACAAAGGGTAATTGCATAGCTGGGGTTGTGATCTAAGTGGATATCGGTGGCCACCCACCTATTCCATTTGGACCGGCACCATCAATTCTTGCATCTTTTCACATTCAACACAATTTACTATTTTTAGCAGGTTTTCGGGTCCTGCACTCCCAGAGGCGTTTTGGGGCCTTAATGATCCAGGTGGATATTGGTGGCCACCCACCTAGTCCATTTGAACCCCCACCATCAATTTTCTTAGTTTTTAAGTTGCAGCACAACTTACTATTTTTAGCAGTTTTTCAGGTCCTAAACTTCTGGAGTTGTTTTGAGGCGTTAAACGACGTTTTTTGGGAAAATAGGGAGCAACATGAGTTATAGAACAATGTTTCTCACTCAAAATTTGTATTCCTCGGATATATATTTCTAACGAGCTATTGAGCGCGTCAAACGGAGATCGGATGCCAAAGTTATGTCCCCTGGAAGTTGAAACACCAATTTACCCAAACGAGGCCCACAGTTTTGGCGCTTCATCTCCTAGGGTTAAATTTTTGGGACATTTCAGTTTTTCCATTGTTTTTCAACAATAAATAGGCCTTCGAGCCTCATTTTAACACATTTCAAAGGCTTGTAGCCACCACATCTCTTCTCAAAGATAGCTACCAGCGCCCTAGCTAGTTTTATTTCCATTTTGTTTGTAAGCATATTTCTGTTATTTGATATTAATGAAATGACACATTATTTCCACTAAATCTCTATTTTTATGGTTATTTCTGTATTCTACTGCATTCCTGCATAAATCCAGATCAGTGGTATTAGAGCGGTTTGCTCTTTTTTTTTTTTCTTTGCATGTCGCCACGTGGTCAGGGTATAAGGAGTTAGGGCTCGATCTGGTTGAACCCCTGCAAGATCAGCCTCGTAAACCCCAACGACCTCCCATGGCGGAAGAAAAGAAAGATGAGGGAGTAGGAGATCCTATCAAAATATTACTCAAGGAGGCCCTCGAGAAATAAAGGAACGTGATGATGGATAACTTTTCTCAGATCCTTCAACGACAGCCCACCTACGGCACATCTGCATCCAATAGCCACTCTAGAGGTGCCACTCCCTTCAAGGTACAGGTAAAATTTTACATTCCTGTATTTGAAGGCCAGATAGATGCAGACGCCTAGATAGATGGTTAAATTTTTTGGAAGGGTATTTCTCGGTCCATGATTTCTCCGACCGAGAAAAGATTATTTTTGCACTCCTCAAAGCCGCTCCCCATGTCAAAGACTGGTGGGAAACCTACTGTGAGAAAGAGAACGAAGGGGAACCCTGTCTGTTCTTAGCCACACCCACTTGGAATTAATTCTGAGATGGCATCAAGGAACAATATTACCCCATGGGGAGCTATGAGGAAAAATACATCCAATGGACCACACTGCGGTATAAAAGGGACCAAGATGTGCACGAGCTAATGAATTTGTTCCATACCCTGCGCACAAAGTTGGGTATTAAAGATTCAGAGATACATTTGGTGCTCAAGTACCATGGTTGTCTGCACAAACACATTTAGGAGGAAATGGAGTTCCTCGACATTACATCGCTTGGCACGACATATCGCTATGCCGCCAAGATCAAGAAAAAATTTAAGCAGAAGAAGCAAGACTTTGGATCTGTGAATCCGAAGCCAGGTAAAGGTGCCCCCTAACTACAGAACAAGGGGAAAGGCCAAAGCGGTGTGACTTAGAACAACACCACAAATCCAAAGAAGGACACAGGGAAGTGGTGTGAATTTCATAACAATCCCACTCACAGCACAAATGAGTGTCGGCCCAAACATTCATTGGTAGCCGAACTAAAGGCACCCGAATCAGATGCATTTTTTGATCCTGAGTTAGAACTAGACAAAGGCAATGACAAAGGGAAGCAGATCATTGATGCGGATCCCAGTGCCATTGTTGCCACCACCAAGATCTAGAGGGACGATCCAGAGAATCTAGAGGAGGGGGAGCGCCTCTTCCATTCACAAATGTGGGTGAAGGGTTCTCCACTGCAATCTCTTGTCGATAGCGAAAGCAAAAAGAACCTCATTTCAGTAGAGGTCATGAAGCGGCTTAGCCTACTGACCATAGAACACCCGCAGCCGTATACCATTGGGTGGCACCACCTAGGGAGAGATCTTTGCATCTGCCAGCAGTGCCACCTTCCGTACAGTATCAAGCCATTCACGGATGAGGTATTGTGTGATTTTTCTCCTCTTGATGTAGCTGATGTATTATTGGGCCAACCATACTTGTGGAGGCGACATGATGTGATAAAGAAACCAAATTTACTAATTTCATCCAGCATGTCCGCCCGCAGGTCCATGACATCTTCGACAACATAACGTGCCTCATCTCATGGAGGATCTCAATGCAATGGGGACCATTGCTTCTTAAGGAGGGAGGAATGATCCAGGTGGATATCGGTGGCCACCCACCTATTCCATTTTGACCGACACCATCAATTCTTGCATCTTTTCACATTCAGCATAACTTACTATTTTTAGCAGGTTTTTGGGTCCTGCACTCCCGGAGCCGTTATGGGGCCTTAATGATACATGTGGATATTGGTGGCCACCCACCTATTCCATTTTAACCCCCACCATCAATTTTCTCAGTTTTTAAGTTGCAGCACAACTTACTATTTTTAGCAGTTTTTCGGGTCCTGAACTTCCAGAGCTGTTTTGAGGCACTAAACAACGTTTTTTGGGAAAACACAGAGAAAAATCAATCATAGATGAATGTTTCTCACTCAAAAGTTGCATTCCTCGGATAGATCTTTCTAATGAGCTATTGATCACGTCAAACAGAGATTGGATGCCAAAGTTACATCCCCGGGAAGTTGAAACACCAATTTACCCAAACCGGGCCCACAATTTTGGCGCTTCATATCCTAGGGTTAGGTTTTTGGGACGTTTCAGTTTTTCCATTGTTTTTCAACAACAAATAGGCCTTCGAGCCTCATTTTAACACAGTTCAGAGGCCTGTAACCACCACATCTCTTCTCATAGATAGCTACCATCGCCCTAGCTAGTTTTATTTCCATTATGTTTGTAAGCATATTTCTATTATTTCATATTAATGAAATGATACATTATTTCCGTTGCATCTCTATTTTTATGGTTATTTCTATATTCTGTTGTGTTCCTGCATAAATCCGGATCAGGTTTTCATTAAGTTGTTTAAGCCTCTCACTCAACCTGATATACCTATACCCTCACCTACTCATCTCACTCACTTACAAAGTTGCCTTTTTCATCACCATCCCTTAATCTGATTTCCATCTACAGTCCTAGGGTTTCTCAATGTAAATTTTACAATTTCAGAAGATAGTGGTAGTGGAAGATAAGGCCAAATGCCAAGGAGGCATGAACATAAAGGTGGAAAGATCAACAGATTTGAACCCCCAAACATAAGGGAGCTAATGGCATCTCCCCTAACTATTTCATGTTTCAAGCATGTAGGATGCTTTGATTTTTGTGAAAAGGTGAAGCAGGTGCAAAACCACCCTAAGATAACTAGAATCTTTATCCTTAACTTGCATGAAAAACAAGTAAACCTTGTTGGGGTCACCTTTGAGCTATTTGCAGATGCTATTGCAAATGCCACAGGCATACCTAGTGTAGGGGAGAAATGGTTCAAGCAGGAAAACCTAGACATGAGCTACTATGAGCCATATTTAAAACCTAGGTAAAAAGACCACAATAAATCCATCTTTCCTTTCTCACATTTGCTGTATAGATATTCACCTATGATGAGGATCATTATGAAGTATTTTACATGTGAGGAAAGGTTCTCCCGGATTTACTCCTATCACACTAGGCTGCTTATGCACTTTACTAGAGTGATGATGTTGCACATACCCTATTACCTCTACAAAAGCATTGATAAAATGTCATATATTGTACAAAAGATATATTTCCCTCATCATATGAAAAGCCTCTTCCATCACTCTCTGATCAAAATGGTTGTTATGCACCAACTACAGTAGAATGGAATTCCATGGGAGACCTTCATTGCCAATGAAGTGTTTACTACTCCACAAGCCCATCCTCAACAAGATATGCCTTCATCCTCTCATCTTCCTATTCCTCCTTCACCATCACACCCCACTACTAATGCTTCACCATCCACTCACATTCCTTCACCCCATGATAACCTTTCCACATCACCTCTCACTCGCATACCTTCATCTCAAGATAATCCTCCTTCATCACCCTCTCACAATCCCTCACGATCATCTCATGGTACTAGTGCATCAAAAAATGAGGGAAATGGAAATAAGGAATCAAACAATGAGAAATAAAGTAATGAGGAATCAAATGATGAGGAAGAAAACAATGAGACAAATGTCAATGAGGCAGATTCCAATGTGGAAGAAACTAGTGAGGCAGATGGCAATGTGGCAGAGAGCAGTGAAGATGATGGAAGTGGGTCAAAGAGCCATGAGAGCAGTGATGATACCAATGATGATGGAAATGATTATGTTAGTGATACATGTGGCACTGACATGAGTAACCTTGAACCTTTTCCTTTGACCTACCATAGGGGAAATAGGCATGTGTTTGCTACCCTTAAGAGGCAAGGGGCCATTCCTTCTACATCAACCAAGTAGTTTGAAAAAGGTAAGGAAAAGGTCATTTACGAAGAAGAAGAAGACAAGCATGAAACTGAACAAGAATTTCAACTTATTCACCTTGATAGTGATGATGAAAATGAGGCAAGGATTACAAGCATGCTGCTTCAAAGCAAGGATGCTCAGATTAAATATTTGCAAGCCAATCTAGGTAGGGGCAAGAATGCAGTCAACTTCTTTGAGGTTGAAGACAAGCAACTAGGGGAAGAGAAGGCTATCTATGATATCAAAGCTATCAAAGCTAAGAAAGAGGCTAGAAAAGCCAAGGAAAAGCTGGATGAGGTCTTGGGCACTCATGATGACACTCAAAAAGAGGAAGAAAAACTTCCTAGGAAGAGGCCAAGGACAATTGGCTTGAAGAAAGCTCTAGCCAAGGAAAAAGAGCAAGAGACAGCCTTGGCAGAGTAGCTCACTCCAAGTGAGGTGCTTGCCATGGAAATAGGCTATGATAGGGAATCTTGGCTAGAGAGGGAAAATGTCTACCTAGAGGATCAGCTGGAGAGGACCAAGAGAGACCTATACTTTCAAAAGAAGATGGCCAGGCACTATGCCTTAAGAAACAATATTGCAAGGGCCAAGCTCAAAAGAGCCCTTGCAAAGATTCAATCCCTAAAGGAGGCAAAAGGAAAAGAAAAACTTGACATTCTTGCTGATGCATCCCTACAACCATCCCATACATGACTAGTAAGACAAATCCAAATTTGGGCATCTTTTTTAGTTTTTGGAGTTTTTGACTGTTTTGAAGGGCTAAGCACGCAGCGCCACTGGAGGTGTGCTTTTTTTGGGGCACCCATTAGAGGAAAAATTGAGCTTTTTGGGATCCTTAGGCCAAGGACATCAACCTTCCTGCTCTCTAGGGTTTATTTTATTGTTGTCTAAATGTTTACTTGCTAGGGTTTAGTCAAAGAAATTTATGGTTTGCCCTGTCCTTTGATTATTTATTATGCATAGTGCTCTTAAAGACTTTTCTTGTCATAGTGTTTTTTAAAGGATTCTTAGCTGCCCTTTAAACCTACTAAACTCACAATTAATGTTTAATTCACTCACATAAGCTTTTAGATCCATTTGGATTTGTTAAACTTGCCTTGTGATCCACCCTTGACCTATTGTTGTACTTCCCAAGACCCTTTGCAGACTCCATAACCCAATGGTTTAAACCTCTCTCACTCTATCTATTCTTCTTGACAACATACCCAACCGAACAAACAAACCCTACCCTTATAACTAGCCTAAAATCAAAACCCTAAAATCATACAAGTTACATCTTTCACACAAACATAAAGAGATCCCTCTCTGAGTCTAGGAAGGCTAGGTCCTAGGACTCCAAATATTGGTTTGATGTTACCCTTGTTCAATTTGGTCTTGCCAATTTGTAAAATTACAGGGACCTAACATAATGGCGACTCTGTTGGGGATCTGAGTAAGTAACAAGCTTATACATTCCTTAAGAACTCACAAATCCTCTGTCAAACTTAGATAAATCAAGTGTTAGCCAAAAGTGATATCTGGTTGATTCATCATACTAGCACCATGGTGACTATACTAGAGAACACTTATTGAAAATATTAGTGTTACATAAATAACTCAGAAAACCCAAAACATATCTTAGATTGGTATTTAGTTGTTGATGGTGGACAACAAGTACATTTCCTCAAAATAGTAAACATCATCCACCTGGTGACTCCACTGGTCTTCAGTAGCCCAGTTGACCCCACTATTTCTCATAGACTCCCCTGGGAACATATTAATCAGTCATAACAGTACCAAGCCCAGTTACATAATGTGTGGACTTAGTACCCTTACAGATAGGTCTGCTTTTCAAAAACTCTCATAGACTTTCAACCTCTCTGTGTTTCGGGTCTGAAATTTGGCTTCCCAAAGAATCATTACCAGATTTCACCCTAACCCAAACCATCCTACCATAGTTGATGACCTAGAAAGAGTCTTGTGGAAAACTTCTAGAACTGAAGACTCAACTATTGTTAGACCCATTCACAAAGAAAGTTTTGTCCCTGAAAACCTCACAGCCTTGCAAGATATGCAATTTGACTTACACCATAGAAGAAACCTATTCAGAACTAAGTCTCAAAGTGGGATAGACCAGACAGACCTTGATCCTACAAACTTACAACAAGGTCCTAATAGAGAATCCTCTCCTTCCACTCCTCCTTATTTTTAGATTCTCCAACAATTTGACTCATTCCATTCCAAATATGCTCAAAATCAGTCAGCTGGTCCAAGTACATCTGCCACTCCCATTCATACATTCACTGTGCAAACCACTCCATTTCACCATCCACCTCCTATCATAAAACCCCCTCTTATAAACCCTCGTTGGGTTCCTTTACCTCAAATCATGATAGTATGGTTTTCCCCATTGGTACTACCCCAACCTTTACTGCCTATGCCACAGGACTACCAATCTAAAATCCCTCACTTTACTGGAGCTGACTCTACCACTGCCCAATAACATGTAGAAAATATGAATGATGCATTTGACTACCAAGAAATAGAAGAGGAGATCATTAAAATGAGAATGTTTGCCCAAAGTCTAGGAGGAGAAACAAAGAAATGGTTTAAGAACTTAACTCCCGACATCATTCATGATCTCCCTTCCCTTTATCAAACATTCACAAACAAATGAGAGACTAAGAAAAATCCTCTTCAAATCTTCTCAGAGTATAATATCCTTAAGAGAAATGATGGGGAAAGTGTCCAAGACTAATGTACTAGGTTCAATAGTGTATACAATGCACGCCCACCTCACATGAAACCTCCACAAGTCCTAGCTTTAGTAAAGTTTCCAAATGGATTTGATCCTGAGATTACGTACCAATTGAAATAAAGAGATCCCCTAACCTTAGAAGACACGCAAAGGGGAGTTGTGAGTGTAGAAACCAATCTACTTGAAAAGAGGGCTAGGATGAGGACAAAAAAGAAAGCTACATACAAAGAGGAAACTATGGCCTCCACATCTGATTCCAAAGTTAACAGCTTAGTTAGGAGAATGGAGAGGATGATGGAGAGAATCAACTTAAATGAAAAAGCACCTCATAGGGAAAACCAAGAAAATCCTCAAAATAGAAATAGAAACCAAAACTTCAGAAGAGACCCTCCTCAAATCAGACAAGGAGACAATGACCAACAAATCAGACCTCCTTTCCAAGAAAACTATGTAGATGAATAAGAAAGAAAAACCGTGGAGATGGAAGAAAATCATGTCAATCTAATAGACTCCAATAATGAGGATAATGTTTTTCTCACAGAATAATAACAAGGTATTCTTTACCCAAACCAAACTGAAAGAAACTATGAGGATACTGAAGAGTACAAGCTAGGATTTGAAAATGATATTATGGAGGTTCATAGGCAGTATGACCTTAGGAGCAAGAAAACCCAAGATGCCTCCAAGAAAAACAAACTAGAAAGTGTTGTTAGAAAGACCCCTAAAAAAATTCTCAAAAAGACAGCAGAAAACACCAACATAATGGCTAAAACTCCTAATCAAAACAAAGACAAAACCAGCCAACATAATGGTGACCAAGTTGCCCTAGTACATCAACTAGTGGCCCTAGAAAAACTGCTCTTACTGACATTCGAAATAAAACTCAGCAAACTAAAGTTGTTGAAAATACTATGTGTCATAAAACTGATGTAAATATACCAAGAACACAAACACCATTCAATTTTGAGGGAGATATTTCCAAGATCAAAATAGCCATACCTCTTACTGAACTGGTAACTCAAGATGTATATAGGTCTCAAGTTTTGAAGGCTTTGAACATAGGAAATGACATCGATACTCTAAATCTAACTGATGGCAAACCAGAGTTGTTGTTTGGACCTGAGGTGGAGGGAAAATATCAAGAAGGAGTTGTACCTCCATTCTATGTCAGTTTAAACATCCATGACAAAATCCTACACAATGTTATGCTAGACTCTCTTGCTTCACACAATATTATACCAAAGGTAGTGATGGAGAGATTAGGCCACATAATAACCAAACCTTACAAATAATTATACTCTTTTTATTCAAGTAGAGTTAAGTGTCTAGGCCTGATCAAAGATCTGTGTGTCAATATGGCACAAATACTAGCTAAGAGCCTATTCATGGACATTGTAGTGGTTGACATTCCCCTGAAGTATGGCATGATTTTATCTAGATCATGGGGACCCAAACTCCAAGGAAAACTCCAAATGGACATGAGCTATGCTACCATTTCGGTCTTTAACCAAACAACAAGATTGTACAGATAATCTCACATGAAATACACGGTAATAATCCAAGATAGGCCAAACAATACAACTCTCTATTCTATCCATTCAGACCTTGACTGATTTATCTTGTAAAATGAATATGACATTAATGAATAAGTAAATGAAACAAAGGAAGAGCTAGGCCTACCATAACAGTCAAACAAAACACAAAATGAAGAACATGACAGCCAAAACTCTAGCAGCCATGAACAACAACATAATGGCAAATCTGAACTTGAAACACTTTGGAACATGAGCTTTGATGGCTCTTGTGGCAAAGCTAGTTCGGGAGGTAGTGTTTGGATACACAACACCAACGAAGGTCACTCCTACAAACTATATTTTCAATGTACAAACAATATTGCAGAGTATGAAGCTCTTCTCTTAGGGTTACATTGGCTGAAAAACATAGGAGCTAAGAAGATTTCTGTTCAAGGAGATTCCGAGCTAATCATTAGGAAAATTAAAGGAGAATATTCAGCTAAGAATCTTAGGCTAAGAGAATATAGGAATGATGCCTTAGACCTCCTGGAGACACTTGAGAAATATGAACTTACCTCTAAACCAAGGGCTCAAAACAACCTTGCCAATGAACTAGCCTTTGTTTCCAGCACTTGCCAATTACCTCATGCTAATGAACAATACACGGTAAAAGTCAAAAGCATACCTACATTACCTAATAACATAGATTATTGGTAAGTATTTTAAGGTGACAAACACATTGAGGACTTCTTACAATCCAAAAATTAATTTGAAATGCCGAAACTAGACTTGAATCATGAAGAAGACTACCCTAATGAAGAACAAACACACAAAATAGAGCCATTTTCTATTGCTGATATAAATATGCTAGAACAGCTTCATGAGGTAGAATTTTGTGGGGATCTAGATCAAGAAGACCTTGAGGTATTGCAATGCAACGACAACTCATTACCAAGAAGTCTTGCCCCCTTAGAAGAGTTGTTTGATTTCAATGATGTTGCTAGGAAGCCAAAAATGGAATCCACCAAGACTGATGTAGAAGAATGCAACATAGGAAGTGTAGAAGAACCCAAAATGATAAAGATGTCAAAAACTCTGCCACTTCACGTAAAACAAAAAATACATAGAGATGCTCAAATAATTTAAGGATATTTTTTCATGGGGTTATGAGGACTTGATGTCCTATGACACAAATATTATTAAACATAAGGTTCCTCTTAAAGAAAACCAGAAACCATTCAAGAAGAAATTGAGAAGAATAGACCTGGTCCTAGTGCCTTTAGTTGAGAAGGAGATAAAGAAGATATATGATGGTGGAATCATAGTCCCACTCAGGTACTCAGAATGGGTTTCAAACCTTGTGTTGGTAATAAAGAAAACGGGGGAGATTAGGCTATGCATAGACTTTAGAAACTTAAACGAAGCCTCCCTGAAAGACAACTACCCTTTACCCAAGATGGATCATATACTGCAAAGGGTGGTAGGTTCTAAAAGAATATCATTTCTTGATGGTTTTTCAGGGTATAATCAGGTGCTAGTACTTCCAAGTGATCAGCACAAAACTTCCTCCACCACACCTTGGGGCACCTTCATTTATGTCAAAATGCATTTTGGGTTAATGAATGTGGGGGGCACTTTTCAAAGAGCCATGGACATTTATTTTTCTGAAGACATAGGTTATTTCATTGTGATATACCTTGATGACATCACTATCTATTCTAAAACCGATGAGGAACACCTAGTTCACCTAAGAAAGGTCTTTGAAAAGTGTAGGAAGTATGGTTTATCTTTAAATCCTAAGAAAACTCTGATTGGTATTCAAGAAGGAAAACTCTTAGACCACATAATATCTGAAGAAGGGATTAAGATAGACCCGAAAAGGATTGAGGGTATATTGCAGACCAGCCACCCTAGAAACATTAAAGAGATGCATTCTTTCATTGGACAGATCAAATTCCTGAGAAGGTTCATACCAAACCTTGTTGAACTCCTAAGAAACATTACAAACATGCAGAAAAGAGAGATAGGAGTCAAGTGGACCATGGGAGCAAAGAAATCCTTTTAACTGGTAAAATAAGAACTTACCCAAACACCAGTTCTAATCAGCCCTGACTTTACCAAGGACTTCTTCATCTTCTCATTTGCATTAGAACACACTATTGTTGCAGTATTTCTACAAAATAAAATGATGGGACAAGAATAGGCCATAGCTTTCTTCAGCAAGGGATTGAGAGATGCACCTCTAAAATATAACATTATGGAGAAACAAGACTTTGCCTTAATCAAAGCCTTAAAAATTTCAGAGTTTATATCTTGCATTCCCATGTCATCGCTTTTGTTCCACATACAGTTGTTAAGGACATACTGAATCAAGATCTTGATGGTAAAAGAGGTAAGTGGATTGTTGTCATCTTAGAATAGGATCTAGAAATCAGACCCACTAAACTAATCAAAGGACAAGGACTTGCCAAACTCATGGTTGAAGCAAACTTTCAAGCACTAGACATAAACATGATACATTCCTTGGGTGAACAAGAGGAATTGGAGACTCCACCCATTGAAGAAGAATTTTTGAACTCCCTCTCATATGATGATATATTATATGTGCTTTTTAATCCAAATGCTCCTCCTTCTTTGTCCAAGACAAAATCTAGATTCTTGAAACTGAAGGGTGTAAATTTCTGCATTCTAGATAGATCTTTATATTGGAAAAATCCTGTTGGTATCTTGCTTAAATGTTTGCTTGAAGATGATGTAGATAGAATCATGCATGAGTTTCATGAAGGAGATTGTGGAGGTCATCTCTACTGGAAAACCACTATTAGGTCCCTATATTATTACTAGTATAGTCCCTTATTGTTGTTAGTGTAACCCCCTTATTGTTATTATTGTACCCTTGTAAACCCCATATAGTTATTATTGCGCCCTTACATTATTATTGTTAGGTCGGCTAGGATTACATTATGGCCCCATGGACTCCTATATATAGAAAGGAGGTTTTGTCATTTGTATCATCTAAGAATTATTCATTCATGTAATGTATTGGAGGTTTCCCTCTTGAAGTGGATTATTTCTAAGGAATTGATATCTCTTTTCTTCTATTTTTGGAGTTGGTTTCACAACATTTGGTATCAGAGCATTGGATTCTAGGGTTTCTCTGCACCAAACAGGTCATCATGGCCTTTTCTTTATAACTTGGTTTCTACGAAGGTTCAGAAGCTGAAATTTTTAGAGCGTGAAGCCAAAATCCTGAGGTACATCGTTGCAAAATTTCAGAGCTTGGCTCACAATATTTTCTGAGATATGATCTGTAGAATTTAGGTCGTTTTCAGGCTCCCGAATTTCATCTCAAAGAGGTGATTGCAGGAAAATCTTCATAACTCTCTCTCTAAGCATCGTATTGGAATTCTATAAAAAGTAGATGGAATTAAATGGACTGTAGTTTTCTTTTTATCAATTTCAAAGCTGAAGGAGCAAACAACGACACGTGGCAAGTCGTACAAATTTTCTCTACTGAACTAGTCCATAATTAGGTCATTGTGGGAGATTAGACATATCTTTGCCTTGAAGAATCCAAATCAAGAAAAACCTATGGCATTCGAAAGAGGCTTTACAGGGCTACCTCAGGGCCAAATTTCAGATATTGAAGATCTGTAATCACAGAGATAATTCAATTTCAATATCGAGCTCCTCTAAAGCAAGAAAAAGGTGTGTATTTTTTCCGAATTGCATAAGTCTTGTTTGAAGAATCAATTTGAATTGATTCCAAGGGCATATTGTAGAATAGATATCAGTATTGGGTTCTAAAATTCCCCCTAAGAATAATTCAACACCCATTAAGCATTCAAAAGGCTCTACTATGGCTCATGAATATGAAGAAATGCAACATGAAATAACAAAATTACAAGAACAAATGCACCAAATTTCGCTCTTGCAAAGAGAAACAAAAAATGAAATGGATGTTTTGAGGAAAAGCATGGAAGCTAGGATGGACGGTTTGAAGAAAGGTATGGAAACTACGATGGAAGGTTTGAAGGAAGGTTTGTAAAAATTGATACAAGAAATGATTCCTAATGGCGAAAAATATAGTAGAAGAAACTCGTGATGACAAAACAAATGTTAATTGTGATTTCATAAACTCTAATGTTGGATTAAGGAACCACCATATTCCAAATATGGATACGAGGAAATTTGATGGCAAGGATCTCGTAACATGGATACTACAGATGGAGCAATATTTTGATCTCAATAATGTGCAAAACACACAAAAGGTACACATTTCAACTTTAAATTTAGAACAAAATAAATTTGTATGGTATCGATGGCTTTGCTCCCATAAAGAAATTGTCACTTGGTCAATTTTTACGGAGGAAATGACAGCACATTATGAAGATACAAAGAGCAACACCTTGTTTAGCTAATTGATAAATCTAAAAAAAAAGGGTTCAGTGGTGGAGCACATTGAGGACTTCCAAAAATTTAATATAAGGGTAACTGATATTCCAGAGGAACACAGGATTGATGTCCTCATAGGGACTTTAAAGGATAACATCCAACATAAAGTGTTGGGTGTGGAGCTTGATTAACTTTTTTATTTTGTATCGCAATGTTGGATCCCTGTACCTTAATGGGGCAGCAACACCGTTTATAATTAAACGCTGCCTGGGGGGTCCAGGGGGGCGATTACAACTTTATAGAGCCCCCCCCCCTGGCGAGGGATTTTGGGGGCAGTGCCCCCAAAGCTAAGAACATATGTAAAATTTCCTTGTAAAAGTATAGTAATTTCTAGTCAATCTGGGTCGTTCATTAGACGAATGATCTGACGGTAGAAGTTATATTTAGTTTAGGGTTTTTTCCACTAGAAGGCAACCCCTCGCTTCGTATGAGGGTATTGTATTGTGGTTGTGTATTGTATGTGTATTCTTAGAGCGAGAAACAAATAGGGAGACTGTGAGAGAGAACAAAGGATATTACAGTGGATGTTCTGTAGGTTCTGTCGCTTCATTTTTTATCGATAATAGAAAGGAAGGACTAGCTGTTTGGGGTGGACATAGCCCAAACTGGGTGAATCACCTATATTTGTGTCTCTCTAGTTTCTATGTTTTTGTGTGCTTGTGTTTTCTGCATATTTTATGTGTTGCATTTCTCTATAATATATAATTTTCTAACAGCTGGAATCAAAGCCGAAGATCTATTTGGCTGACAAACTCGTAGGAACGAAGGGTTCCTAGTTCGAGTGGGAGCAATGGCGAAAGATGGTGACTTTAGGGTCGAGAAATTTAACAGCCAAAACTTCCCGTTGTGGAAGATGGAGATGGAAGAGTATTTGTATCAGAAATATTTGTACCTACCATTGAGCAGAAAAAAAGAAGAAGCCAACAACTATGACAAACGCAGAATGGGAGATTCTCGAAATAAAGGCACTCGGAACAATACGGTTGTGCCTTGCGGCATCGGTATCCTTCAATATATTGAAGGAAACAATAACATAGGGTTTGATTAAGGCATTAGTGAAACTATATGAAAAACCCTAGGCCTCAAACAAGGTATTTCTTATGAAACATTTATTTAATATGAAGATGTTGGAAGGCGGATCTGTTGTAGACCATTTAAATGATTTTAATATAGTTACCAATCAGTTAAGTTCTGTAGGGGTAAACTTTGATGATGAAGTTAGGGCTCTTTTATTTCTGTGCTCATTTCCAGAAAGTTGGAATGGTTTAGTTATGGCCATTAGTAACTCTGTCTCTGGATCTAGTACTTTAAAGTTTGATGATGTTGTCGATGATATCCTTAGCGAGGAAAAGCAACGGAAAAGCTCCAATGAGACATCGAGTAATGATTTGAGTGCAGAGTCTAGGGGAAGAAGAATGGAAAGAGGAAATAGCTCGAGATATCATAGTAAATCAAGGAAAGGTAGATACAAGTCCAAATCGATCATATTGTGGTGGAAATTTAGAAAGAAAGGACACCTGAAAAAAGACAGTAGATCTCAGAAGGGAAAAGAAGGAGAAACATAGCAAGAAAAAAATCATGAAGTAAATGTGACAGGTGATGTGTTAAAAAATGCTTTAATTATTTATTTCGAAAATGTTACTGATTCTTAGGTGGTAGATTCAGGGGCATCATTCCATGCCACACCTGATAAGAAATATTTTCATGACTATGTTCAAGGAGATTTTGGACAGGTTCATTTGGGTGATGGTAAACCCTGTAAAATTGTTGGAATGGGTAAGGTTCTTGTAAAACAGCAGAATGGAAACCAATGGCTACTAAAGGAGGTAAGGCATGTTCCAGATCTGAAAAAAAATCTAATTTCAATAGGGCTGTTAGGCGGTGAAGGTTGTGTGACAAATTTCACATATAAAACTTGGAAGGTCACCAAAGAAGCCCTGGTAATAGCAAAAGGAGAAAAGGTTGGTACATTGTATTTATGCAATAGTATTTCTAACTATGTTAATGCTTTAACATCCAAAGGAGAAGATGCAACATTATGGCATCATAGGCTCAGACACATGAGTGAGAAGGGATTGAATATTATTCACTCAAGAAATTTGTTGCCGGGTTTGAAGAATGTTGATTTGGATTTCTGTGAGAACTGTGTTTATGGAAAACAGAAGAGAGTCAAATTTCTCAGAGTTGGGAAAGAAAATAAGAGCGAAAAATTAGAGCTTTTGCATATAGATGTATGGGGACCTGCTCAGGTATCATCTCTTGGTGGCTCTCATTATTATGTTACTTTTATTGATGATGCAACTATAAAAACTTGGATTTATTATATTCAAAATAAATATGATGTATTTGATACTTTTAGGAAATGGAAAGCTTTGGTTGAGATTGAGACAGGAAAGAAGTTGAAGTGTCTCAGATTAGACAATGGAGGTGAATATTGCAACAAAGAGTATGATAGGTACTGTTCAGAGCATGGAATTTACAGAGAGAAGATAGTTCCAAGTACACCACAAGAAAATGGTGTGTCAGAAAGAATGAACAGAACAATCATGGAGTGTGCAAGGTGCATGAGATTGCATGGAGGATTTCCTTTGCAATTTTGGGGAGATGCTATAGATACTATTGTTTATATAATAAACAGAGGGCCTTCAAGTTCCTTGGATAGCAGTATTCTAGAGGAAGCATGGACAGGTAAAAAGGTAAACTACTCTTTTTTAAAGCCTTTTGGTTGTCAGGCCTTTTTCCATATTAATAAAGAAAATAGAACAAAGCTTGAGGAAAAATCAAAGAAATGTACCTTTATTGGATATGGTGTTAATGATTTTGGTTATCGCTTATATGATTATGAAAATCACAAAATAATTAGGAGAAGAGATGTAATATTCAATGAAAAGGTCTTGTATAAGAATCAGTTGCAGGAAAAGAAACATGAAAAGGAAAACAAAGAATATGCAGTTCTTGATGAGATCACAAAAAAAGTAAAGGTGTGTGAAAATAATAATAATGAACTACCACAACAACAACAACCACCACAACAACAACAAGCACCTCAAACACTTGAAAGTGGTGTTAGAAGATCTACCAGGATAAGTAGACCCCCTGAAAAATACTCTCCTTCATTATATTATTTATTTTTGACTGATTTTGGTGAACCTGAATGTTATGAAGAAGCAATGCATGTTTAAAGCAGGAAGAAGTGGGAGATAGCCATGGAATAAGAGATGGACTCCTTAATGCATAACTAGACTTGGGACTTAGTCAGGTTGCCTATAGGTAAAACTACATTGCAGAACAAATGGGTTTACAGGTTGAAGGAAGAAGATGGAGGAAAACAGAGGTACAAAGCTAGACTTGTGGTGAAGGGGTTTGCACAAAAGAAAGGTATTGATTTTGATGATATATTTTCTCCTGTTGTTAAGATGACTTCAATCAGAACTATTTTAAGTCTTGTAGCAATGGAAGATTTACATCTTGAATTGTTAGATGTAAAAACAACATTTCTCCATGGAGATTTGGAGGAAGAGATCTATATGGAGCAACCAGAAGGATATGAGGTCAAAGGGAAAGAAAAATTAGTGTTCAGGTTAAAGAATAGCTTGTATGGCTTAAAACAGGCTCCAAAAAAGTGGTATCTAAAATTGACAGGTTTATGTCTGAACAAGGTTATACTAGATGTCACTCTGACCATTGTGTTTATCTGAAAAAGAAAAAAGATGGCAACTATATTATATTGTTATTGTATGTATATGACATGCTTGTTGCAGGGTCTAACATCCAGGAAATAAATGTGCTCAAAAGAAAATTTGCAAATTCATTTGAAATGAAGGATTTGGGAGCTGCAAAAGAAATCTTTGGTATGAAAATAACTAGAGACAGGAAAAATCTCAAATTAACATTGTCTCAGAATCAGTACATACAAAAGGTGTTGAAAATATTTAATATGCAGAATGCAAAACCAATGAGTACACCTTTTGCTGGCCATTTCAAATTTAGTAAGGAAATGTACCCAAAGACCCAAGAAGAAATGGATTATATGTCTAAAGTTCCATATGCATCAGGCTCTGGAATCTTAATGTATGGAATGGTTTGCGCAAGGCCTGATATTGCACATGCAGTGGGAGTTTTAAGTAGGTACATGAACAATCCAGGAAAAGAACGTTGGATGGCAGTGAAATGGATTCTCAGATATTTGAGAGGTACCACAAATCAATCATTATGCTTTGGTGGTTCAAACATTGCTCTACAGGGATATGTTGATGCAGATATGGCAAGTGACAGAGATAAAAAGAGGAGCACTTCAAGAAATGTATTTACTATAGGTGGGACAACTGTTCGTTGGGTTTCAAAAATCCAAAGTGTTGTTGCACTTTTAAAAATAGAAGCAGAGTATGTTGTTGCTATAGAGGCTAGTAAGGAAATGATTTGGTTACAAAGGTTTATGGATGAATTGGGTAAGAAGCATGATATGGGCACGTTATATAGTGATAGCCAAAGTGTCATTCATCTTGAAAATAACTCAAAATTTCATTTCAGGACTAAACACATACAGCTCAAGTACCATTTCATACGGTTAGTATTGGAAGATAGAAAGTTGAAGCTAGAAAAGATAGACACTAGCCAGAATCCTGCAGATATGCTAACAAAAGTTGTAACCAAGGAGAAACTGAGAATATGCTCAGTTTCAATTGGTCTTCAAGGATGACGATGAAGATGAGAAAAAACCAGGTCCAAAGAGAAGTCATTGTCTAGCAAATGAAGCAGTAGTGGAGTTGCTACAATCAGTCTCCAAGTGGGAGATTGTTGGGTGTGGAGCCTAATTATCTTGTTTATTTTGTATCACAACATTGGACCCCTATACCTTAATGGGGCAACAACACCACCCGTAATTAAACACTTCCTAGTTTTGGGTGCAACACCCCCGAAGCTAAGAACAGATGTAAAGTTACCTTGTAAAGTATAGTAATTTCTAGTCAATCTGGGCCATTCATTAGGTGGATGATTTGACGGTAGAAGTTATGTTTAGTTTATGGTTTTTTTGCCTAGAAGGCAACCCCTCGCTTTGTATGATGGTATTGTATTGCGGCTGTGTATTGTATGTGTATTCTCAGAGCAAGAAACAGATAGGGTGACTGTGAGAGAGAACAGAGGATATTACAGCGGATTTGTTGTAGGTTGTGTCTCTTCATTTTTTCTGGATAATAGAAAGGAAGGACTAGTTGTTCAGGGTGGGCGTAACCCAAACTAGGTGAACCACATATATCTGTGTCTCTCTGTGTTTTATGTGTTTTGTGTTCTTGTGTTTTCCACATATTTTATGTGTTGCATTTCTCTATAATATATAATTTTCTAACATGAAGTTCGCGTTTGGGAACCTGATTCATTAGAGAATGCATTTAGGTTGGCAATAAAAATTGAATCTCAAATTATGGCGAAAAGGAAGCCTACCACTCACATCTATAAAGATGGAAGTGTTGCTACTCGTAGACTTCCACAACCTACAAGGTTGACACCACAACAATTGGAAGAAAAAAGAGCAAAAGGGCTTTGCTACAGTTGTGATAGAAAATGCACTAAAGGTCATAAGTGTGATGAGAATAAATTATTTTACATATATTGTGAAGAGGAGGAAGAAAATGAACAAGAAACTTCAAAATAAGAGGTTATACACCAAGAAGCAACCCTAGAAGAAGAAGAAATGAGTCTGACCATATCATGTAATGCATTGGCAGGAATTACCACTCCTCAAACTCTCAATATAGAAGGACATATCAAGAATAAAAAGGTAATAGTGTTGATTGATTCGAGTAGTACCAATAATTTTATTCATTGTAAGGTAGCCAAGGAATTGAATTGTTTCCTATACCCAGCACCAGAATGTCAAGTGATGGTTGCAAATGGAGGAACTATAAATTACTCTGGAAAATTCCATAATATTAAGCTAATAATGGGGGAATATGTATTGAATAGTCCAATTATTTCCATTCCAATGGGAGGTGTTGATGTTGTACTAGGAGTACAATGGTTACAATCTTTGGGGACGGTAGCTTTTAATTTTCAAGAAATTTTCTTGAAATTTTTTTCGGAAGGAAAAGAAATCAAATTACGGGGTATTGTAGGGAAGCCAGGAAAGATAATAAGCTCTAATGTCATGACAAAGCTTCTAGAGAAAGAACAATGAGGTGTAATTTCACAATTATGCTCACTAGAAGTTCCAACATCAAAATCATTTATTTCTCCAGATCTCCAACAAGTCTTGGACAATCATTCCAAGGTGTTTGAAACTCCCAAAGTACTCCCACCTATTCGTGATCATGATCATGCTATTCATTTGATTCCAGGAAGTGTTCCTCCAAAAATCAGGCCTTACAGATATCCTTGTGTCCAAAAGAGCGAAATTGAACGTATGATTGCAAAAATTTTAGAGGCTGGTATAATTAAACCTAGTCAAAGTTCTTTCTCTGCCCCAGTAGTGTTGGTGTACAAGCAAAATGGATCATGGCACATGTTTCCGGATTATAGGGAGCTCAATAACCTCACTATTAAAGATAAATTTCCCATTCCTGTGATTGATGAATTATTGGATGAATTACATGGAGAAATTTATTTTACCAAGTTTGATCTTTATTTAGGATATCATCAAATTAGAATGAAGGCTGAAGATATTACGAAAACAAAATTTTGAACTCATGAGGGTTATTATGAATTTTTGATCATGCCTTTTGGCCTTACCAATGCACCTTCTACATTTCAAGGGTTGATGAATTCCATTTTCAAACCCTTCCTTAGAAAATTTGTTCCTAGTATTTGCATTGATATACTAATCTGTGGTCTTGGAAGGATCATGTTCAACATGTTGACAATGTGCTCAAACTATTGGAGGAGAAACAATTATATGAAAAAATATCCAAATGTTTCTTTGCGGTACAAGAGGTGGAATATCTGGGTCATATTGTATCTCATGAGGGTGTTAAGGTGGACCCTAACAAAATTAAAGCCATTAAGGAATGGAAATTCCCCACAACCATAAAGCAGTTGAGTGGATTTCTCGGGTTAACAAGGTATTATCGCAAGTTTTTTAAGAATTATGGGAGAATATCAGCACCTCTATGACACTTCTATAGAAAGATGCATTTCATGGACTCTTGAAAACTAAGGCCTTTGAACATCTTAAAGAGGCAATGTGCCTAGCACTAGTCTTAGCTACGCCAGACTTCACAAAAACCTTTATTGTGGAATGTGATGCCTCAGGAAATGGAATTGGTGTTGTTTTAATGCAAGAAGGAAGACCTGTTGCTTTTGAAAGTCGTTAAATCAAAGGAAAGTATTTACAAAAGGCTATTTATGAGAAGGAAATGTTGGCAATACTACATGCACTAAAGAAATGGAGACCTTACCTAATGGGAAGACACTTCATGGTAAAAAGTGATCATGATAGTCTTAAACACTTTTTGGAACAAAGACTATCTTCAGAAGAGTAGAAAAAATGGGTCACAAAGATGTTGGGTTATGAATTTGAAATCACCTACAAAAAAGGGAAGCTAAATGTTGTTGCAGATGCACTCTCAAGAAAGGATGAAGAGGTTGAACCATTGCTTTGTGCCATTTCTATTATCCAACCAGATTGGATAATCGAAGAAAGGGATGAATGGAAGAAGGATGAAGAAGTGTGTACACTCATTCAAAAGTTGCAGCAAGATCCTAGTACATCTGATACATTTAGTTGGAAAAATGACTCATTATGGTACAAAGATCGCTTATATATTTGCAAGAATTCCCAACTAAAACAAAAGATTGTTTTGGAATTACACACTTCTCCTTTAGGAGGACACTCGAGATGTTTAAAAACTTACCATAGGGTGAAGAAAGAATTTTTTGGGGATGGCCTTAAATCTGATATTCAAAATTTTGTGGCAGAATGTTTGGTTTGCCAACAAAATAAAGTTGAGACAATTAAGACCCCGGGTCTTCTACAACCTTTATCCATTCCAAGCCAACTTTGGGAGGATATTTCAATGGATTTTATCACAAGTTTACCTAAGTTCGAAGGAAGGAGTGTCATCATGGTGGTTGTTGATAGAATTACCAAGTATGCACACTTTTGTGCATTATATCATCCATTTAAAGCAAGTACATTTTCCACGGAATTTATGGAAACAATTCAAAAGCTACATGGAAACCCAAAGATTATTGTAAGTGACAGAGATCCATTTTTTAGAGGAAATTTTTGGACACAATTATTTTCTTGTTTGGGTACTCAACTAGCTCATAGCTCATCTTATCATCCTCAATCCGATGGTCAAACAGAGATAGTGAATAAATGTTTGGAAGGATATCTTCGTTGTTTTTTATCTGATAAGCAAGCATAATGGGTCAAGTGGTTACCTCTCGCTGAATGGTGGTATAACACTTCCTTCCATACTGTAGCAAAAATGACCCCATTTGTGGAACTTTATGGATATCATCCACCATCCATCACATCTTCTTTAAGGGAAAATTCTATGGTTCAAGAAATGGAGGATCACATCGAGCATCAACAATAAGTTCTCCAACTCTTAAAGGATAACCTAAATTTGGCACAAAATCGAATGAAACAACAAACATATCAACATCGCAGTGAGAGAAATTTTGATGTGGGAGATTGGGTATTTTTATAGCTACAACCATACAAAAAAATGTCCCTCAAGCAAGCTAAGAAGAATACTAAATTATTTCCAAAGTACTATGGTCCTTACAAGGTGTTGCAAAAGATTGGTACTATGGCATATAAATTGGAGCTTCCTTCTTCTTCACGAGTGCATCCAGTTTTCCATGTTTCATGCTTCAAAAAGGTTATATGGGACAAAATTCCAGTTCAAACAATATTGCCAGAAATTGATAAGGAAAGAAAAACCATATTAGAACTTGAAGCAGTCACGGAAACAAGAACTTGACAGCTATGAAATCGATCAATTTCAGAGTATCTCATCAAATGGAAGAACTTACCCACTGAAGATTCTACATGGGAGGATGATAATTTTATACAAAAGCACCTAGAGCTACTCAAGCGTTGAGGACAACACTTTTTTTAAGGAGAGGAGCATGTTAGGTCCCTATATGACTAGTATAGTCCCTTATTGTTGTTAGTGTAACCCCCTTATTGTTATTGTTGTACCCCTGTAACCCCAATATTGTTATTATTGTGCCCTTACATTATTATTGTTAGGTAGGCTAGGATTACATTGTGGCCCCACAAGGATTACATTGTGACCCCATGGACTCCTATATATAGAAAGGAAGTTTTGTCATTTGTATCATCCAAGAATTGTTCATTCATGTAATGTATTAGAGGTTGCCCTCTCGAAGTGGCTTATTTCTAAGGAGTTGATATCTATTTTTTTATATTTTTTTAGTTGGTTTCATAAAAACCACTGCCAACAAAATCCTTATAGCTGGTTTCTACTGGACCACCCTTTTCCCGGATATCCAAAAGCTAGTAATGACTTTCCATAAATGCAAAATATTTTATGGCAAGAGAAAAATACTGCCTTTGCCTTTGCATCCTATTAGTGTTGAAACTCCTTTTCAACAGTGGTCTTTAGATTTCATTGGAGAAATATAGCTTACCTCCTCTGCCCAACACAAGTGGATCACCACTGCAACTAACTATTTCACCAAGTGGATAGAAGCCATCCCTTCTAGGAGTTCCACTGACTTAGTCATCATCAAATTCCTTGAAACCAACATCTTGTCCAGGTTTGGTTGTCCAAGAAAAATCATCACCGATAGTGTTGCTGCATTTAAGTCCAAGAGAATGGTGGAATTTTGCTACAAGTATCACATCACACTAGGGCATTCTATAGATTATTACCCTCAAGGTAATAAGTTGGTTGAGTCCTCTAACAAAATTTTGGTGAACATCATCAAGAAGCTGCTAGAAAAGAACCAAAAGTCATGGCATGGAAAATTGGTGCATGCACTATGGGCTGACAGGTTAACAAGCAAGAAATCAATCAATATGTCTCCCTATCAACTAGTGTATGGAATGGATGCAGTTTTCCCAACATCCTTGGTAGTTCCAGTGATGAAGCTCCTTCAAGAGGTAGAATCAGAAGAGAATGATATGCAAAGGAGGCTGAACCAAATCATTCATTTGCAGCAATCAAGGGAAGAAGTATACAACAGAACACAAGTAGTGCAAGAAAACATCAAGAAGATCTTTGAGAGAAAGAACCAAGGATAATGATTTCTATATCGGAGACAAAGTGCTGAAGTGGGATTCAAGAAGAGAGGACAAAGGCAAGCATGGAAAATTTTAAAATTTGTGGAAGCGTCCATACATCATCCATTCAGTTAGAGGTAACAATGCATTTTCCCTTCAGGAACTGGATGGAACAGAGTTATTTGGAGGTCCTGTCAATGGCAGGATGATCAAGCACTATTTTTGTTGAAATTCCTAGTTTGAAGCTTTCATGCATTGTACATATCATTGCTTGATGAAAAATAAAAAATAAATGAAACACAAAAACAAAGAAAAGAATAAAAAGAGGGCAAGGAAAAAGAATAGGTACAACCCCATACCAAAAAAGAGTATTGTTGAAAGTGTGCAAGCCTAAATGCCACTACTTGTTAAGAAAGATGAGTCTTTTTCAGTCATTCTGCCTAATCATGGTTGAACATGTTTTAAATTTATGTTGATAGGTTAGTGAAATAAGACTTGTCAAACCATTTAAGCTTGGCTTGTTAGTATATTAGATTAGGAAAAGATATTTGGTTTCAATGCTCAAATCTAAACCAAAAGAGAAAGAGAGGGATGCATAACCATTTCTATATCATAGCCCTCAAATTGCTATTTTTTGCTTATACAAAAATGAAGTCTTTGTGCAGCTTGTACAAAATGCTAGAGCCCATGACAAATCAGATTGCTTAACCTTGGTTTGATCATGTTTTAAATTTCATATTGGTGGGTTAGAGAATGAAAATTTGTCAAACAGCTTAACCTTGACAGATAAGAAGAGTAGGTAGAGAATAAAAGAGTTCATCAGCCTAATCTGAGCTCTTGGAAGTGACAAGGGTACAAGTAGATAGTTTTTATGCTTTCAAAAGAAAATGATGTTAAGGGTTTGCCAATCCAAGTGCATCGAGAAGAAGAAAAAATGTTAGAAAAAGTATGATTGGTAGGTAGAACTGATATTGAAGAAATCATGTATTTTCATATTTTTGATATCAGAGCTTCAAAAAATAGGAGTGAATCAGGAAGTGAAGGAAGATATATCTGCCAAGTACAATTAAGGTATTGATATTCAAAAGTTAGAGATCTAAACTCTGAGGTTCTGGACACCTCCTAAAAAGGAGCTGCCCTCTCCAAGTGGAGCCACTATTAGTCATCAGTATTTTTCACTATTTGTAGATGACTATAGATTTGTTCTAGATTTAGAAAAACAACATTCTTTGAATATTGTGAGTTTTAGAAATCTCATTGCCTTCGTTATCCTTTTTCAATTTTTTTCACTATTCTATCAGCTTGTCATTCCATGGTCACCCTGTAACTCCTACAAACTTCTTATGGGCTTTCAACTATAATTTTCAGCCTCCTTTCCTGCCTATGACCTCATTACCTTGTTTTCCTCTTCCCTAAACTCCACTTTCCCTTTAGGGCTTTCCTATAAGCCAACTCATTCCCATGTTCCTCAAGTTCCTCAAGCATTGACGGTCTCAAAACTATCTCTGTAGGCTCTTTAGATAAATAAAGTACATTCAATTTTGGATCTTCAATACAACACTTTGACAAGTAATCTATTTTCACTTAAAGGTACCCAAGCCAAGTTTAGTCAAGTTCAGGTCAAAGAACCCTCCCACTAGGTCAATTATGGTTTCACATGTTTTAAGGTCATCATTGGTGTTCCAAACACTACTTTTCCTTCGCTAGAATCCAGGTCAGATGTAATAAAATGTTCAACATGGTTCTTCAAAAAGGACCTAAAGGATTTCTAAAGAAGACTATCTTTCAGTTTCAGAGTCATCATATGAGGAAAATGGACAATATTTGGCACTACTAGAGGAGTGTTGAAGTTTTCCATCAACAAAAGGTGTTGACAAGGTTGATAAGGTGGATGGTTTACTCCTAAATAAAGACAACTTGCAACAAGGAAGAAAGGAAACACTTTTCCTGGTAGATAATTAGGGTTTTTGAGCTTGATGGTCCAAGTAGAGTGCCAAACAGTGATCAATTGCAGAATGATCATGGAGGAGGCACACCAAACCGAACATGGAGAAAGTCTATCAGAGACTATCGATGAGATAGAGAAAAAGGCGAGGTGAACTGGATGGACATGAATGAACTTCAAAGGGCTATAGAGAACTTAGAAGACAACACTCATGATTGTCTTAAAGCACTCCAGATACCTAGGGTTTTGGGAAAATAGTCATAGAAGGTGAAATGATGAGTGGAACTCCATGGTGGAAGAAAAGGAAGGATTATGAAGATCCCACTGTGTGATCAGATCCCAAACTTTCCGAAATGAGTTTATCTTGCCTAAATGATCAAAGGATGAGTTTAACTCCATGATACAAGAAAAAGAGGGTTTTAAAGGTGCTACTATGAGAAATCCTCCCAAAGGTGTTTAATGAGCTTGTCATGCCAAAATGGGAACAAACGAGGTTTTTGAACATGCTGCTTTATGACCAAATCCTAAAGTTTGCAAACTGAACTTGTCATGCCTTAAGGAGTAAAATAAGGGTCAAACTCATCATTTCAGTCACCTGCATGCAAACAGTGTAAAACGGTTAGTGAGAAAAGGTGAAAAGTTGAGTTGAACTTCATAATGGAAACCACGGAAGGTTTGAGAATGTTTCTGTGTGAAATCATCACAAAATGGTCAAAATAAACATGTCAATTCTCAAATACCAAAAGAAAAAATAAATCAGTGATCTCAGCAAACAACAAGCAAGAAAGGGTAAAAAGGTTAAGTTGAGTTTCATGATGGAAATCACAAAGGATTTTGAAGCTTGCCGTTGTATGTAATAATAACAAAGGTGTCAAAATAAACATGTGAAGGCTCCAAGATCAGTTGAAAAGAAAGTTTCATAACTCCAAACACCTACAAGAAAAAAGTGTTAAAGGACATCACTGAAAGAGAAAAAAGGTTTAAAACATTAGAAAGTGTATTGTAAAGCTAAAATTAAATCCTTGAGCTTATAAAAGGTCATTTTGTATTTCCAACATATAATTTTTGCCTTGAAAAATCATTAGAGCACTCAAGAGTGAAAAATTTCGAGTTTCCAAGTCAAAATTGGACAAATGTTTGTGGCGATGTGCGCTTGGGATCGAGCGCTGCGCCCTTGGCAGTTTTTCTTCATACAAAATACAAAGGTGCTGCGCGCTTGGAATTGAGCACTGCGCGCTAGGCAGAGTGTTGTTCCCTTACCCGACAGGCCCTGTGAAGGTTTCCACGGATGCTGCGCCCTTAGCACTGGCGTTGCACGCTTAGCCTCAGTGCTGCGCCCTTGGCGTTGCGCTTTTGGCTAGGAGGGCTTTCCAAGATAAAAAACCACTCAAGTCACCTCAAATATTCTTCAAGCTTCCTCCAAGGCCCTCCAAGGCACTGATGAATGAGTATCAGTCAAAAGAGAGGGTAATTTCACAGCTAGGGTTGTCATTAAGTTGTTTAAGCCTCTCACTCAGCCTGATATACCTATACCCTCACCTAATCATCTCACTCTTGCAAAGCTGCCTTTTTCATCACCATCCCTTAATCTCATTTCCATCTACAGTCCTAGGTTTTCTCAAGGAAAAGTTTAGAATGTTAGAAGACAGTGGTAGTGGAGAATAAGGCCAAATTCCAAGGAGGCGTGAACACAAAGGTGGAAAGATCAACATATTTGAACCCCCAAACACAAGGGAGCTAATGGCATCTCCCCTAACTATTTCATGTTTCAAGCATGTAGGATGCTTTATTTTTGTGAAAGGGTGCAGCAGGTGCAAAACCACCCTGAGCTAACTGGACTCTTTATCCTTAACTTGCATGACAAACAAGTAAACCTTGCCAAGGTCACCTTTGAGCTATCTGCATATGCTATTTCTATTTCCACAGGAATAACTAGTGTAGGGGAGAAATGGTTGAAGCAGGAAAACCTAGACATGAGCTACTATGAGCCATATTTAAAACCTAGGTACAAAGACCACAATATATCCATGTTTCCTTTCTCACATTTGCTAGATAGATATGCACCTATGATGAGGATCATTATGAAGTAGTTTACATGTGAGGGAAGGTTCTCTCGTCTTTACTCCTATCACATTAGGCTTCTTATGCACTTTACGAGAGTGACGATGCTGTGCATACCTTATTACCTCTACAAAAGAATTGATAAAATGTCATATATTGTACCAAAAGAGAGATTTCCCTCAGCAGATGCAAAGCCTCTTACATCACTCTCTGATCAAAATGGTTGTTATGCACCAACTAAAATAGAAGGGCATTCCATGGGAGACCTTCATTTCCAATGAAGTGTTTACTACTCCACAAGCCCATCTTGAGCAAGATATTCCTTCATCCCCTCATCTTCCTATTCCTCCTTCACCATCACACCCCACTACTCATGCTTCACCATCCACTCACATTCCTTCACCCCAGCATAACCTTTCCACGTCACCTCTTACTCACATACCTTCACCTCAAGATAATCCTCCTTCACCACCCTCTCACAATCCGTCACCATGATGTCATGGTACTAGTGCATCAAAAAAGGAGGGAAATGGAAATGAGGAATCAAAAAATGAGAAATCAAGTAATGAGGAATCAAACAATGAGGAAGAAAAAAATGAGACAAATGTCAGTGAGGCAGATAACAATGTGGAAGAAAACAATGAGGCCAATTTCAGTGAGGTAAATGGAAATGAGGTAGAGAGAAGTGAAGATGATGGCAGTGGGTCAAATAGCCATGAGAGCAGTGATGATAGCAGTGAGACATGTGGCACTGAGATGAGTAACCTTGAGCCTTTTCCTTTGACCTACCAGAGGGGAAATAGCCATGTGTTTGCTGCCCTTAAGAGGCAAGGGGCCACGCCTTCTACATCAACCAAGCAGCTTGACAAAGTTAAGGAAAATGTCATTGATGAGGAAGAATAAGAGAAGCATGAAAATGAACAAGAATTTCAACTTATTCACCTTGACAGTGATGATGAAAATGAGGCAAGGATCACAAGCATGCTACTTCAAAGCAAGGATGCTTAGATTGTAGAAATTATATACAAGATGCATGTATATATCCAGATTCTCCTGATCTAACAACATTTATCTTCTTGCTAAATACAAAATCCGTCCACAGTTAATATTTTGCAAAAATTAAAATCAATTGCAAACACATGAAGCAATAAAAACAATCGCACATAACACTGTTGTTTAACGGGAAATCTTGAAGCTGAAAACCCAAACTATCATATATTATGTATCATGGAGATCATGTAACAATCTCATACAAAGCTTAGTACATCAAGCTCTCAGTACAATCAATCGTCACACACTAATCAGAAGAAATTTGCAAATCCATGCACCGATTTCTTGCCACCTGATAGCCTTCCTCCACTGTGCAATCCCTCCTGAAGAAGACCCCTGAATGAATTCAAATCTAACTTGCTTGACTGCGCAATCCTCATTGGCAACTCCAATGTGTGTGTGGTGCAACCAATCCATCACTATAGTCACAAAAAATAGTCCATCTTTCCCTTTCACCTATCTCTCCACTGGGTCTCCACTGGAACTAACATGCACTTTAGTTAACTTTTGTATTGTTCAGTTGATTAATGAGTTATTATTTTTGAATTAATTAACTAATTAATTCACTCCACTCTCACTAGTGTATCATTTAGTTAAACTAGATACAACTAGCTCAAATGAGTTTAACTCCATTAACTGAGTTAAACAGAATAACAAATCCATGAACTACTCTTCCAACTCTGTCATAACTTTTCCACTTCAGTTCTAACTAAGTCCTCCATGCATGAACCACCAGTAAACCCTAGGAATTGCGTAATTCCTTCAGCCCACTAATTTTCCAAATCTGTACAATGAAATTAAGTGCTCTAAGAGAATAAGTTGATGTTTATTGTTAGATCATGATTAAGAGCTAATAATAATCGACACTTCTATTTTTAGATCGATGATCTATAAATAGACTTCGCCCAATATTCTAAAAATATAATTTCATCTATATTTCCAACTTGACCAACCATCCACAAATAGCATTTTGCAACTTGTAAAATATGACCACCATGTCTAAAAATAGATAGTCTAAAAATAGACTTGCACCTAAAAATAGCCTACGGGCCCACTTAGTGAAGGTGACTCATTTTCACTAAGCTCATCATCTTGTTGAATCTCAACACTCCCTCTCAATAAGATATGGATTATCCTTCACCCCGATCTTGCCTCTATGGTATTCGAATTTTCTCCTGGTGAGCACCTTTGTCAGAATATTTGCATCCTTATCTACCATAGGAATGTACTGAAGCAACATGATCTTCCGCTGCACACAATCTCTGATATGATGATACCGGATATCAATATGTTTAGATCTATCATGAAGCACAAGATTAATCGAGAATTTAATGCAACCCTGATTATCACAATGTATCACTGCAGGATCTAAATGTGAAGTGAAAAATTTACCGACCAGGATCTTCCTCATCCAGATAACCTCACATGCAGCTTGAATTGTTGCCATGTATTCTGCTTCTACTGAACTGAGTGCCATGGATATTTTTTTTCTACTGTACCAAGAAACCGCTGTAGATCCAATACTAAAAATCCCTCCTGATGTGATCTTTCTATCCGTTGGGCCGCCTGCCCAATCTGCATCAGTGAAGCCTTGCAACTTCACCTCATCCGTCTATTTGTACCATAAGCCATACTCATATGTGACCCTGAGATACCTCAAGACATGATTGTCTGCCTTCCAAAAGAGCTTGGTAGGCTTAACCATCGCTTGTGAAAGTTGGTTCACTGTATAGCATATGTTCGGTCTTGTATTAACTAAATACATGAGTGAACCCACCAACTGTCGATAAACAGTGGCATCCACTACCTCTATAGATGTAGCATCCTCTTTCCTCCAATTTCCTGGAAGAGGAATATCAATAGGCTTGCAGTCTTGCATGTGAAACTTATCAAGTATCTCCCGAGCATACTTGCCTTGATACACAAACAGTTCACCTTCCTGCTGCCATATTTCCAATCCAAGGAAATAATGACGGAGGCCCAATTCCTTCATCTCAAACTCCATTGCAAGATCTTCCTTGCATGAGTGTATCAACTGCTCATCACCCGTTAGTATTAAATCATCAACAAAAGAACAATTATTAAAAGTTTACCCTCCACCACAATTTGGTACAGGTTTGCATCCGCCTCACTCTTGGTGAAGCCAAGTCTAGTGAAATAGCTATTGATCCGTGTGTACCAAGCATGAGGTGCTTGCTTCCGCCCATACAACGCTCTTTTGAGCCTGCACACATGTGACTCGCTGCTGAAGATCTCAAATCCTTCAGGCTGCTCAATGTACACCTCTTCTTCAATGATCCCATTAAGGAACACAATCTTCACATCCATCTGATGAATGTGCCAACCCATCTGCACTAAGAGAGAAAGGATGGTCCTTATGGAAGAATACCGTGCGACAGGTGCAAAGGTTTCTTCGTAATCAATCCCCTCGATCTGTGAGAAGCCTCTGGAAACAAATCTCACCTTATAATTCTCGACGCTCCCATCATCAGCTTGCTTTACCTTGTAGATCCATCTTAATCCTACAACTGATTTACCCACCGGCCTTGGAACAATCTCCCAAGCACTATTTCTGAACATGGAGTCATACTCCTCCACCATGGCATCTACCCATGTGGGATCCTGCACTTCTTCTTCAAAAGAAGATGGCTCTGTCATGATACACTTGCTCATAAGAGCCATGTATCCAGTAAATCGATCAGGTGACTGTCTCTGTCTGTGCTGTGATGTGGGGACTCCTACATTCTGTGTCGCATCAAGCTTCAGTCTCTCAACTTCTGTGGTACGCTTTCTGCCTTGTCTGATGTTTGGTTATGCATGAGTGGACTCCTACACTCCATGAATCCCCTCCTGTGGCTGATCCACATCTAGAGGCTCATCTTTGGGAACAAGAAGTTCTTCATCTGCATGCAAGTTTAGCTCCCTCTCAAGTGACAACTTCATGGCTTTCACCTCATTGAATTTTATATCCCATCACACCACAATCATCCGACTGTCTGGCAAATACACACGATAATTATGAGGTGTTTCTGTGTACCCCACAAATATCCGAACTTCTGTAGTCGGCTCCAGCCTCTTCCTGGCATCCTTTGTCACATGAATGTAAATAGATGAGCCAAAAATATTCAAATGAGAAATATCAGGCTTCTTACCAGTAAAAGCTTCTTCAGGTCTACTCATGCCAAGTACTCTATGAGGACAAGGGTTTTGCACATAAACTGCAATATTGCATGTTTTCGCCTACAAGTGCATCGGTAGGTCCTCATCATGCAGCATAGCTCGTGCAACACCCACGATCGTTCTGTTATTTCTCTTTGTGACCCCATTCTACTGTGGGTTATGAGGCACTATGAGTTCTCTTTGAATTCCTTCTTTGCTACAGCAGTATTTGAATTCGTTCGAAATATATTCACCACCATTATCGCTCCCTAGAGCCTTCACTTGCTTCCTCGACTCCTTCTCCACCAATGCTTTAAACTCACAGAACTTTGAGAATGTTTCGCTCTTCTTATTCATGAAGAATATCCAGCATCTACGAGAATAGTCATCAACAAATATAACGTAACACTTGTGTTTTTCTATTGAAGCAATCGAGAAACGTCCACACACGTCTGTGTGAATTCTCTATAGGATCACCGAATCACAGTTCTCCTTCTCATGAAAGGTGGTCTTCACAAACTTACCCATAGTACATCCCTTGCAGTAATCTGACTGTGCAAGAGTACCCTTGGGAAGTCCAGTATAAATCTGCTGCAAAATATTCAAAGCGTCATGGTGAAGATGGCCCAATCTCCTGTGCCATAATTCACCCTCATCCCGAATCACCACTTCTTCTGATTTTCCCATAATTGCAACGCATCCATCTACCTCCAGCTTGTAGAGATTCTCAACTCAAATCTCTATCCTCCTGGTTTGACCTGTTGTTTTATGTCGCAGGAAAGCTTTTCCATCGCTAAAAACAGTGTCATAACCTTTGTCTTCCAACATTCCCACCGAGACCAAGTTCTTCTTCAGACCTGGAACATGCATCACATCTTTCAACAGAAATGGATGACCTGACTCCCTGTCAAAGGTAATGGTCCAAATTCCGGTCGCACTGTATCGACCATCTTCGCCCATCTCTATATGCATTTGAAGGTCCTCCTCCAAGTCACTAAACAACTCCTTGTCTCTCGTCATATGGAAAGACGCACCACTATCAAGATACCACACCAATCTCATAGAGCTTTAAACCAAGCATGCGATCAAAGAGAAATAAAGTTCAAATTGCGAGGCTAAGGCCTCTCCATCTGCAACTCCAGTATCCTTCTTGTTCTTCTTCTTTTGTGGGCAGTTAGTGGCGAAATGCTCATGTTCATGACAGTGAAAACACTTCACTTTGGACAAATCCTGCTTCTTGCTTTTAGCTTCGAATTTTGATGGAAATTTCTTCCCCTTCCCTTTCATTTCTTTGGTAGCTAAAGCACAATTCTCTTCATCTTCATTCTTCGATGAAGAGCCATCCTTGGTACTTTGCCTTATCTCCTCCTGCACAAGATCTAACCAAAGTCGCTCCCATCCCGACAGTTTCTCCCGTCCATTGACAGAGTCTTCGTAGCTATTCCAACCCTTCGAAAGCCCAAGGAGAGCCAAGCTCACCAAGTCTTCATCATCAAAAGTAATTCCTACACTTCCCAGTTCATCCCTATAGTGGAAAAACTTCGTGAGATATTTTGGACTACTGTTGCCCTTCTCCATTTTTATTTTTCTGAGCTTATCTTTCAGCATCAACTTCCTATGGTCGCTGCTGCTTTGGAAAAAATCTGTCAAAGCCTTCCACATTTCAAATGGAGTGGTTTTCCCATGAAGGCTGGAAAAAATATGGGCCTTCACACCTTCCAACAAAATTCTTCTTGTCTTTGCTATCTTCTTTTGCCATGCGTCAAGTAATGCAACATTGCCATATCTAGGCTTAGGAACATCGCTATCGATGAATTCCTTCAGTCCATTATCCTCTAGCACCACCTCCATCCTATCCTTCCAGGCTATGTAATTCAAACTGCCATAAAGGGCATACTCCAACGCAACCCATTGAAAGACATTCCAATGTATACTCAACTGTCGCACCAAGAATTTTCTGCAGCAAATTCCAATTGTCCACCAGCACAAACTCAACAATTCTTCACAATTGCAATCTTCAAGAATTAACACTACTCTGATACCATGTAGAAATTATATACAAGATGCATGTATATATCCAGATTCTCCTGATCGAATAATATTTATCTTCTTGCTAAATACATAATCCTTCCACTATTAATATTTTGTGGAAATTAAAATCAATTGCAAACATATGAAGCAATAAAAACAATTGCACATAACACAGTTGTTTAACGGGAAAGCCTGAAGTTGAAAACCCCAACTATCATATATCATGTATCATGGAGATCATGTAAAAATATTATACAAAGCTTAGTACATCAAGCTCTCAGTACAATCAATCGTCACACACTAATCAGAAGAAATCTGTAAATCCATGCACCGATTTCTCGCCACCTGATAGCCTGACTCCACTGTGCAATCCCTGCTGAAGAAGACCCCTCAATGAATTCAAATCTACCTTTCTTGACTTTGCAATCCTCATTGGAAACTCCAATGTTTGTGTGGTGCAATCAATGCATCACTATAGTCACAACAGATAGTCCATCTTGCCCTTTCACCTATCTTTCCACTGGGTCTCCACTGGAACTGACATGCACTATAGTTAACTGTTGTATTGTTCAGTTGATTAATGAGTTATTATTTGTGAATTAATTAACTAATTAATTCACTCCACTCTCACTAGTGTATCATTCATTTAAACTAGATACAACTAGCTCAACTGAGTTTAACTCCATTATCTGAGTTAAAATGAATAACAACTCCATGAACTACTCTTCCAACTCTATCATAACTTTTCCACTTCAGTTCTAACTGAGTCCTCCATGCATGAACCACCAATAAACCCTAGGAATTGTGTAATTCCTTTAGCCCACTTATTTTCCAAATATGTACATTGAAATTAAGTGCTCCAAGAGAATAAGTTGTTGTTTATTGTCAAATTATTATTAAGAGCTAATAATAATCGACACTTCTATTTTTAGATCGATGATCTATAAATATACTTCGCCCAATATTCTAAAAATATAATTTCATCTATTTTTCTAACTTGACCAACCATCCACCAATAATATCCTGCAACTTCTGAAATATGATCACCATGTCTAAAAATAGACTTGCACCTAAAAATAGCCTACGGGCCCACTTAGTGAGGGCGACTCATTTTCACTAAGCTCATCATCTTGTTGAATCTCAACATAGATTAACGATTTTCAAGCCAATATAGGTATGGCAAAGAATGTGATCAACTTCTTTGAGGTTGAAAACAAGCAGCGGGAGGCATAGAAGGCTATCTATGAGATCAGAGCTATCAGAGCTCAGAAAGAGGCTAGAAAAGCCAAGGCACAGTTGGATGAGGTCTTGGGTAATCATGATGACACTGAAGAAGAGGAAGAACAACTTCCTAGGTAGAGGCCAAGGAAAATTGGGTTGAAGAAAGCTCTAGCCAAGGAAAAAGAGCAAGAGACAGCCTTGGCAGAGCAGCTCACTCCAAGTGAGCTACTTGCCATGGAAATAGACTATGATAGGGAATCTTGGCTAGAGAAGGAAAATTTATACCTAGAGGTTCAACTGGAGAAGACCAAGAGATACCTAGACTTTCAAAAGAAGATGGCCAGGCATTATGCCTTAAGAAACAAGATTACAAGCGCCAAGCTCAAAAGAGACCTTGCAAATATTCAATCCCTAAAGGAGGAAAAAGCCAAAGAAAAACTTGAAATTCTTGCTAATGCTTCCTAACAAGCATCCTAGACATGATTAGCAAGACAAATCCAAATTTTGGCATCTTTTTTAGTTTTTGGAGTTTTTGACTGTTTTGAAGGGCCAAGCGCGCAATGCCAATGGCATTGTGCTCTTTTTTGGGGCACCAATTGCAGAAAAACTTGACATTTTCAGAATCCTTAGGCCAAGTACATCACCCTCACAAATTTTCATCTCATTTGGAGCAAACCTGGTCTCCAAAAGTGCCAAACAAATGCAAAAAATCAACTTTTTGCCCTATTTTCAGAGTTGGCAGTGTGCCTTTAGAAGTCCTGGGAGAATGGATATTCGAGTAGGAAAATGGACACCAAATGGAAAAAAAAAGGCATATTTGGAAGCTAGATAGGACAGGCTTTCCAATAAGCTATCATGGAGCTCATTTGGAGATCGGGAAGGCCTCCAAATCTCAGCTGCAAAAGAGGCAATTTTTCTAGGTTCTCGCATTGCACCCTTGGCCTGGTGCTACGCCCTTGAACCTTGTTGTTGCACCCTTGCCTGAAAGTCAACAAAAGACAAAAATTTATTGAAAAATGATATTTTTTAGTACTTTTAAGGAAAATCACTTCTAGTTAGCTCAGAATTTATGTTAGAAGTTATTTTTCATTTATTAAGTTAGGATATTTTGTGCCTTGGGCCTTGCATGGTCTCTTTGGAAAAAAATGGCATTTATGATGTAATTAATAACACTTTGAAACCCTAACTAGGGTTTTTTTCCTCCTTTACAAGTTAAATACTGGATGAAGGCCTCATTATTCATGTTGGTTGATTATTGAGAAGAATATCATAGACTTCAAGTTGAGGAGAAATTGGCTTTGGAGTTTGTGAATGTTTTTGATTTGCATGGCAATGGAGCAAGCACACTTGCAGGATTCATGAACATGGCTAATGGTGATGTATTTCTAATTTAAGTACTTGTCTTCTTGTGTTTTCATATTGTCCATCTTTCTCATGCAATAGAACAGAAAGTTTAGGTTAAGACATGTTGTTTAGAGGCACCTTAACTATGTCTGACTTCTATTGCTTAGATGTTTTCCTCGCTTAGCTTTGCTTGGTGAAATTAGGAGTTCCATTTTCTCCATGTCCATCTAGTTTGTTTCCTTGAGTTTAAATTAGTAGAGTATGGGTAAAGAAGTTTATGGTTTTCCATATCCTTTAGTTTTGCTTGAAATATTGTTCTCAAGGCTTTCTTTGAAGTGTACTAATTAGGGTTTAGGCTAAGGAAGTTTATGGTTTGCCATGCCCTTTGGCCTATCTTGAAATGGTTGCTTTAAAGGTCTTATGGTTTGATTAAAGAAATTTAGGAGCTCCCTACTCTTTGATCATTACTATATGTTATCTTGAATGTTTTCTTTGCGTGAAGGTGAAATCACTAGAGAATTTAAGAGTTCCCTGCTCTCTAGGGTTTACTAAATTGTTGTCTAAATGTTTACTTCCTAGGGTTTAGTCAAAGAAATTTATGGTTTTCCCTGTCCTTTGATTATTTCTTATGCATAGTATTCTTAAAGGCTTTTCTTGTCATAGTATTTGTTAAAGGATTCTTAACTGCCCTTTAAACCTACTAATCTCACAATTTAATGTTCACTTCACTCACATAAGCTTTCAGATCCATTTGGCTTTGTTAAACTTGCTTTGTGATACACCCTTGACCTATTGTTGTACTTCTCAGGACCCTTTGCAGACTCCATAGCCCAATGGTTTAAACCTCTCTCACTCTATCTATTCTATTTGACAACCTACCCAACCGAACAAACAAACAAACAAACCCTACCCTTATAACTAGCGTAAGATCAAAACCCTAAAATCATACAAGTTACATCTTTCACACAAATATAGAGGGAGCCCTCTTTGAGTCCAGGAAGGATAAGTCCTAGGACTCCAAAGATTAGTTTGATGTTACCCTTGTTCAATTTGGTCTTGCCAATCTCACAAATTACAGGGACCTAACAGATTTAATATTAGTGTTTAATATTATTATGTTGGTATTGTTCATAAATCTATCATTCTGTATAAAAAATATTGACAATTATATTAATAGGTTAATAAATGTATATTAATCATTAACATAATGTTGAGAGATAAATATATATTATTAATATTGTTATTATCTTATATTAATTTTGTTATTGTTATATATATATATATATATATATATAATAGCCATATTAACACTCTACATCTAATAATTATTATTATGATTTTTAAATGTTTATCAGCTTAATTTATTTTCACCATGTGTCTAGTAAAAACCAAGGGTTTATCCACAAAGGCGTTAAATCCTAGTGCCCTTGTTTGTTGGAACTTTCCTACTTTAAGCAATTTTTTGAAAATATGAAGGTTCAGGTCAGTCCGAGGTTCCATTGCCTTTTCGCTATGGGATGTAATTCCTGATCGACTGGTCTTTTATTATCGCCTATATATTCGCGATTCGTAGGATCTAGATGATTCCAAAGGCCGTATTATTTTTTGGCTTTGAAAATCATAAAAAATTTGGTAAGATTTTAAGAAAATTTGGAAGAGATTTTTGTAAATCCTTGTTATAATTATCCAACTTCAATATTTTGGATGCTCTAGAGGTTTTTAATGGTGTTAAATCTATTTCCACCATCAAAATCATGATTCAAACACTATTACTCTAAAATTTCTTAAACCAATTTTGACCATCCAAACAATTCCTAGGTCCAAATGTCTACCATCTCGTAGAACCAGAATGACCAAATATCACTTGTATACCTTAATGCGGGTTCTGCGCTGAGTTAAAGTTCTAGCTTGAGGTTGACCGTGGACCACATTATCCAGATCACACCTGGAGTATCAAACTCGTGCTCAACCTATATGGCTTACATCTGAATAACAGTATGAGGTCCTGGATGTGGGCCCTACATTGAATCTCACTTAAAAAAACATTGATCCACCCATCTGGGGTTCAGTTGTAACATTATTCGAGTACACGTTGGCCGATCCAGGTTACAGAGGGGGAAAACTTGTTCAGTTGACAGACTTTTCGAATGGAAATTTTCAAAACGCCATCCATGGACAGGTTCAACGTGAAACCTCGAATCCGGTTTGGATCTGTAGTTTCACCGTTTTGCTTTTGCTCTACTCCACAGAAGCTGATTAGGACTGCGCACGAAGGACTTGAAAGTTTTCCTGAGTCTAATTTGACCGTTCTCGTACTTCTATAAAAGATTAACCACGCTCTTGAACATGACCTCAAGTGATTACAGACACGAAGAAACACATAAATGTATACTTAATACACGGGAGCATAAGAGAAATCCGTGCAGGTTCTACTAATTCAGCAAAGGAAGATTACAAAGATTTTCCTTCTTACTATCCAATTTGCAAACTCTCCTTTCTCGTTTGCTCTCTTCTCTTCTGGTCATAATTATAAATGTTTTGGACTTCTCTATTTATATTCTCTATTTCTATTTTGCTATTAGTTTGTTTCTGTTTCAATTTCTATTTTGTTATTGGTGTTTATCTCTGTTTTCTTTGTTTTCAAAACTTAATTATATATAAAACTAACATAGATCTATTTTAACACTGGATCTACTAAGTCTTCAAAGATCAAATATCTTAACATGCAATCTTAATTTTTAGTAAAATTTAAGAAAATGTTGACACCTCTAGATTTAGTTCCTCTCATCCTTCCGTACAATTTTAGTTAAGATGAATGTATGCTAGTTATTATTCATATTAAATAAATTTCACATCTTTATATTAAATTATTCTCACCTTGAATCATGTTACAAACTTAATTAATTTCTATGAAATATTCATGAAATATTTTTAGTTGTAGGGAAGATAGAGGGTTTAGATATATCTCAAAAGTAATTATAACATTTTTCTTTTAGATTTAGTTAAAAAATGCGATAAAATTAATTAAAATAAAATATTTATAAAATATTTTGATTGTAAAATGAGTTATATTTTTGGGCATGTGGTGTTGATAAACCATGTTAATTGGCCCATGGTATTGTAATAAATCTTAGTTATAAGTTGATAATATCCATGGTAAAGTGGTGGCTACTATCCATGATTTATATTTTTGTTATATTGTAAGTATTAAGTTTTTATATTCTTATTAATTAAATTTAAATATGGTTACGAAATCATTATTTTAATTTATATTGTAAAATAAATTTTAATTTATAGCTAAGACGATGATGGGGTGATGTGAAAGTCACTGGTTCTAAACTTAGTGGGCAAAAATGCAGTCATGTTAAGCACTGATGTGACCTTGGTCAAGTGCTATTTCAAGTGCCCTTGGTCAAGTGTGATTCTTGAGCTATTTTGACACCTTAGATGCTCCTGGGGTCCAGGTATCTCAAGCCTAAGGTCAAGCCTATTGTAATCTATAGAAAACACTAACAAATTGCCCAAAAAAAGAACTTAATTTATAGATATTATTTATATGTTATACAATTTAGTGTGATATGTATTCTATGATTTTATAAAAAAATGTTTATAATTTTATTAATAAAAATAAAATTATAATATAACAAATTTAATTTATCATTTTAATTTCTTTTGAAATTTTTTATTGTTAACTGGGCCAAGATTTAAATGTTTATACTCATTTATAAACACTATAACATCTCCTCCATATTAGCTGTAAAAGGCTTCTGAACACAATAAAAATTTATTGAGATCCACTAAATATAATTTAAATTAATTGTAAAGCTCTTCTCAACACAATGACAATTTATTGAGATCTACTAAAAATAAATTAAATCACTTAATTTTTAGAAAATATCCTATCCAAACCTAAAATCTTCAATTCTCTTAACTACTCAATTAAAATAATGAATTACATATAAGAGTAAATAAATCCTCATTCCTCTATTAAATCATATATAAAAAACAAACCTCCTAATCCTATATTTATAACATACTTTAATAAAATTAAATTTAAAAAACCCACTCCTTTTAATAAATATAATAAGATCTCCTAAATCTTATTTACTCTTTAACTCTCATAATTATTTTAACGATTTCCTTTGAACTATATGCAAATATACAATATAAATTTAAAAAACCCACTCCTTTTAATAAATGTAATAAGATCTCCTAAATCTTATTTACTCTTTAACTCTCATAATTATTTTAACGATTTCCTTTGAACTATATGCAAATATACAATATTATATACAACTATTGGTACAAGCTTTCCTCATGTGCATGTAAACCTATATGAAGTGTTTTAAAAAACATTTGTGCGTGATATATACAACTATTGGTACAAGCTTTCCTCATGTGCATGTAAACCTATGTGAAGTGTTTTCAAAAGCACTTGTTTAATATCACGCACAACGAATTTAAGAGAATCTGATATGACTACTTCACGCTATGATGTGCGTTTAGGAAACGTATAGAGATATTCCAAATTCAACAAACATAGTAAATGATAACTATATGTAATAGTGCAGGGATATGAAGAAAGGAAGAGGGATATGATATTTTAATCAATGTATCAAAAGTATGCGACTTGGGGAAATGTATAAAGATATTCCAAATTTAACTATATGTAATAGTTGGGATATGAAGAAGGAATACGGATATGGTATTTTAATCAATGTATTAAAAGTATGCTTTTCATTATAGAGTGCTCGTGAGAAGTAGCTCATTTATATGAGTCAAATAGCTAACTACGAGTAACTAGTTTACAAAGTTTACTCGAACTTATTAGTTTCTAAAACAAATTATAATTATGATGATGATAATGGTGGTGGTTAACGTCTACTGAGACCAATCTTTGGTTTATCGGACCTAAAGAAAAGAGTTATTTAATTTGATTTAAGATTTTATTCCTATGCTCAAAAAGCTTGGAGAGAAGCCTCCCAAGCTCACTATAATTTTGACATCTTAAAAGACTAGGAAGGTCAGTATTGCAACAAAGATTATGAAATTGAGCTCTAATGTGGTTGTACGTGGGGCGCTCTAAGAGGAAGTGATTTTCATCCTCGATGTTCATATTCTCACAGAGATGACAGATCCTTTCCATCCATGGTGTTTTAAGAACTGTCCAACGACCTGTTTCACTATGGAGCTCATGAGGGTTCATTCTAATCTTGGCTATATTAATTTTCTTCTTTGAGCTAGTTAAAATAGATAGATACTTTTGATCTTCTAGGGTGGGGTTGATGACCTCCTTATAATATCTTAATTTTCTTTTAGCTGCTAGATCTTTCTCACACCACATTTTTACTTTGAACTTAGAAGTAACAATTTTTTTAATGTTATTAATGTTTTGCAATGCAACATTCTCGTCGATCTCTCAATGGTTTAACCAGGCCCTGGTGTCTTTATACCAACCTCGTTTAAGCCTTACGTGGTTTTGGCCGGAATTTAAAGCTAGCTTAGGAAGTCTATGGTTTCCTATGCTATTGAGCTTGTGCTTGTACAACAGAAGCCTAGTCATAGCTAGGCTCTCGATAGGGGAAAGATCCACTTCTATAAGGTGAATAGGATAGGGTGTATTGTTTTTAATTTTAAGGTTATAAGTTATAAATCGCTTCTGGATTTGCTCAATATTTCTCCAGGATTCTCTAGAGATGCTGCAACCCCAAACCTCACATCCATATAAGATAACAGGAGTGACTAAAGTTTCAAAGAGGAACTTCTTTCTATCCCACATTACGAGGTTTGTCGTTTTACAATTATTTTCAAGACCAAAATAGGTTGTCCACCCCCCATTAATCCTTTTCTGAATGTTATAGTTCCAGTTGAGCTTGTGATGAATATCAATTCCTAGGTACTTGTAAGAAGACACTTCCTCCAAGTTACTATTGTCATACATAAAATTAGCGTAAGTGTCCTTCTTGGATTTGATAATCATAACTTTTGTTTTGTCAGTGTTAACATACATACCCATGGTAGAGCAGAAACCCCTAAGAAGTCTAAGTTGCTTATCAAGATCAGATGGGCACCTTGTGAGAAGAACAATATCGTCAGCATAGAGACGAAGGATGATGACTATCCCAGCTACGGTCGTGCCAGCACATCCTGCTTCCTCTAAACAACCTTCTAGCTTGTCGATGTAAATTCCAAATAGGGTAGGGGAGAGGGGGCAACCTTGTTTAACTCTGATATTACACTTAATATCTTTCGACCACCCCTCATTGTATACTAATTTTATCATAAAAAAATTACAATCACACAATTTTGTAAACAAAAGAGGATGAGTATACAAATATATATAGGGTTAATAATACATAAGAAGTTTTTGTGTATAAAAAAATTTCGGTGAAAATCACATGTAAGAAATTTTTGTCGATGCGTTTGAACGAGCGAGTGTGGTTCATCATCAGGACAAGATGAAATATCTAATTAAGAAACCTATTTAAATAAATAAGGACAGCTCCAACTAGCCATTGAAAAAACGGCTAGTTTGACTCAAATAAAAAATTGAATAATTTTTTTGTCAAATTTTATTGATTTTTAATTTTAATTCTAAAATATTTTAATTTAATTATATTTAATATGATTTAATATTATTTTTATTTTAAAACTTTAAATTATATTTTCTCTAATTTAAATATAAAATAAAAAATAAATAAATAAAAATAAAAATGATAAATAAATAAAAATAAATAAAATAAAATAAATATAAATAAATAATAATAATAATAATTGATTAAATAATTTAATATTACTAAATAGGTAATTTTCAAATTAAATTATAAGGATAATACTAATAATAAAAATCATATTAATCAAAATTAAAAAATGAACAGACAGAGAGAGAGGAATCAGGAGCAAGAGAAGAAAGAACGACCAGAGGGAGCAAAAGGGGAAGGGAAAAAAAAAAACTAAGAGGGAAGGGTAGGAATCCAACATCTGCTAACACTCCACCCATCATCCCTGTTAAGGTTAACCGGTCTCTTTTCGATTTCCAAGGCTTCCCTCAACTTTCGATGGTGGAAATGGTCAATCCTTGCAATAACCTCACTATCTTCAGTACAAATATGATGATTTTTTTTTCAGCATGCTCTGCTAAGGTAGAGGACCGAGATCTACCATGTCTAAGGTCAGGGACATGTTCATGAATTCTTTGATTAATTGATCGACCACTTTCACCTATGTAAGGTGTCCCATAAGAACACTAAATCAAGTAAACACTCTTACCATCCATCGGGTCAATCGGGTCTTTAACCGATCTAAGCGAAAAGAGGTCGGTTAACCTTAATAGGGATGATGGGTGGAGTGTTAGCAGATGCTGGATCCCTGCCCTTCACTCTTAGTTTTTTTTTTTTTTCCCTTCCCCTTTTGCTCTCTCTGGTCATTCTTTCTTCTCTTGCCCCTGATTCCTCTCTCCCGATCTATTCATTTTTTTAATTTTGATTAATATGATTTTTATTATTAGTATTATCCTTATGATTTAATTTGAAAATTACCTATTTAGTAATATTAAATTATTTAATCAATTATAATTATTATTATTATTTTATTTTATTTATTTATATATTTTTAATTTAAATTAGAGAACCTATAATTTAAAGTTTTAAAATAAAAATAATATTAAATTATTTTTATAAAATTATAAAATTATTGATATTAAACTATTTATAAAAGTATTAATATTAAATTATATTCAAATATAATTAAATTAAAATATTTTAGAATTAAAATTAAAAATTAATAAAAAGTGACAAAAAATTTATTCAATTTCTTATTCGAGTCAAACTAGTCGTTTTTCAACGGCTAGTTGCAGCTGTCTTTATCTATTTAAATAGGTTTCTTAATCAGATATCTCATCTTGTTCTCATGATGAATTACAGTGGCTGGTTCGAAAAGCGTCGACAAAAATTTCTTATATGTGATTTTCGCCAAAAATTTCATATACACATTTTATGGATCACAGAAGCCAAATTCCTAATACATAAATTTTTTTAAATATTTATAGTTATTTTTTCACAAATTAAAATTTATATTCATAAAATAAGATAGATTTATAAATAATAATTAATAGGTTTATAAATGAATATATCTATAGATTTGCTATGTTTGTAAACACACAATTAGATTTCAATCTTATCATTAGTACTTAATAGGTTTATAAATGAATATCTCTATACATTTCCTATGTTGGTAAACACACAATTAGATTTCAATCTTATCATTTGAAAATGTCAAAGGTTTTCAATAACATATTAATGATTACACCATATAAAAAAGAATCAAAATTATAATTCCATGGAGAGGCCCTTTGCTTATAAAACGTTTATCATAATTTTATATAAAGAGCTTAAAGTTGGACAAATTATTTGATTTTCCTTTGGTATTAAAATTAAACAGATTCCTTCCGTCAAAAATCGCTTAATGAACACTTCGATGCATTTTGTGAGAAATATCTTGATTCTTTGTTTAAAATGAAGTAAAAGAATATTGCGACTTTTGTGGGAAAAAATTTCTTTAATTTAACATTAAAGGAAAATTAAGTAATGTATCACATTTTAAGTTATTTATAAAATGATAAATATTTTATAAATATTTTTTTTTGTTCGTGAGATGAGAATAGTCGTATTCAATAAACAATATGAAAATAACTAATTATTGACTTGGTCCTTAATTTTTACACCCTTCAAATATACTTTGGGAGAACATTTCTTTATTTCGTTTTCGTTGGTTGTTTGAAATGCATCCACAATCAGCATCCAAGTACTTGAAAGGTCAGGTCGTGATAACGTTTCTTTATTTCGTTTTCTTTGGCGGTTTGAAATGATTCTACCATCCTGCAATCCAAGTACTTCAACCTCAGGCCGTGAGAACATTTCTTTATTTCGTTTTCTTTGGGTGATTGAAATAAATGAGGGCATCCAACTACTTAAAGGTTAGATCGTTTTCTTTGGTTCTTTGAAATAAAGAAATTTCAAAAAATTGGAATTGAGAAATTCTCCAATGGAACGATGTTATTGATTTCTTTTTTTTTTTGTAAATTTGGTGGGATCACACTATTTTCTATTTATAATTATAGGACAGTTTACAAAATATAAAATTCAGGTTGTGGCCTCAACCTCCTTGTAGGAAACCAGGTCTGTTGGTCACCTGAAAGCATGAAAAGCATACCAAAATTGAAATTGTTTCATCCGTCTATAAGTCACATGAGCTATCTGTCCTACTACTGCAGTATCAACATACTTATGACATAAAGGGAGTTCGTATACATTTAAAAAGTGCATCAAAAAACGAAATACTGAAAACAACTAGCCATCTGATGAGGAAACTGGGGCTGGGTCCTTCACAGTAGACCCACGCATATCAACTTGTTGCAGTTGCTGGAGCATCTTCTCCATACGACCAACCCGATTTCAATGTGACATCTAAAAACATTTATCTATAAGAATGTTGCATTTACACTTTGTTGCCCTACAAATGTAATTTGTAGGCACAATATCGAGGGAGAGGATCAGAAATATTTTCTTTTTTAAGTTACAAGGAGTCCTGAAACAGTCGAAGAATGGGTGTATTCCATTTTTCAAGGAAGCCAACACATATCATTGCAATTTCTTATCATAAATTTGCTCTGTTGATTTTTTCTTATTGCTATAGCACAAGAAATAGATGCACTTGTAAATGCATTTGATTCTCTTAATTTGCCAATGGGAGCAACTACATGCTTAGTTAACATTTTAATATATTTTATAGTCAATAAAAATGTTGTTTAGTCCATCTTTAAAGTTAATAAAACTTTCAGTTATTTTTACAAATCAACTGTGTTCAAGAGTGCTGAACATCCCATAGATTTCTAGAAATAATTAAAATAAAGTTATTATAATAATGTGTAGGAAATGTAATAGTGACTTGTTTAAGAAAGTTTTTTGGAAAATCACATTAGAATTTAGAGAATTGATTTTTCTAATTACTAAGTGTAATTCATTATCAGGAAATATAGTAGTGGTATTTTTTGTAAAGTAGTTGATCAACAATATTGATTCAATGCACATTAATCATGGTTTTCCATCCAATCTTAGTGGCTAAACAAAGATAGTTGGAGGTATTTACCCAATGAATTTGAAGATAATGTAGGAAGATGAAATGCAAAGATTATTGGAGGTATTTACCCAATGAATTTGAAGATAATGTAAGAAGATGAAATGCAAAAAAATAAATTAGCTTTATGAATATATAATTTTTGTTTATAGAGATTGTGTCTAACTATATGAATTTTAAGTTTTCCTCTCATTGATATGTTATTAGATTTAGTTAAGAGATATTTTTTTGTGCAAAACTACTTTCTAAAAAATTGTAATCTTAAATTTATATATGTTTTTTAATTATGAAATTACAAGGTCTTGTATTAATGCAGCCCAAAAGGATCTTAACATTATCAAACAATATTTTTTTGGTTAGTTTTCATTGCTCAATTTCCCCTACTAAACCACATATATAGTTTTTTTTTTAAATGGTTAAGGTGAAAAGAAGGTTATAATGGAAATACACTGGGGATGTATTTTAAGATTTTGATGTATATGAAAAGAAAATTTTATTACAGATAGTAATTATTAATTTTATTTTTTTTAAGAGTATATATCTAGAGTTTACATAGTCAAATTCTATATATGTATATTTAGTTTCACAGAGAATGGATTTTTCTAGTCTATAGAAAAATAACATCAAATTAGAGATATATATATATACATTTTCTCAAAAAATAATGTTTTCATGTATTTGGAACCAAATCCACCATGTTTGTGATTCTAAATATATATTCAAAGAAATCAATTCATCGTACATGTAAGATTCATGTCGAGGAAAAAAATTAAATTCGAAAAAAAATGCCAATAGTCCCAACATTAAAAATGTGCATGTGTTTCCGACATATTGAATGTGTGTTTGTTCCTACCATTAGGAACATGCACATTTTTCTGAAGCTAGGAACCTAACACATAGGAAATGATTGAGGTGGGGTAGAGTGGGGTTGGTGAAGAATGAGTGGGTGGGTGATCGGAAGAGAAAGAGAGAGATAGAAGAAAGGTGAGAAATATAGGGAAGGAGGGTAGGGAAGGAAGATATAGGGATAGTACAAGGAGATAACAATCTATGGGAGATAGAAGGAGGAAGAGAGAGATGGAGTTGAATGGGGGTTGTTTTGAAGGACAGAGTAAGAGAGCCATGGAGGGAGGGGTATAGAAAGAGGGATAGGAGAGAAAAAAGGATAGGGAGGGGAGAAAGAAAGTGCGAGTGAGTGAGAGTAGGGGAACAAAGAGAGAGAGAGAGAGAGAGAGAGAGAGAGAGAGAGAGGGAGGGAAATATAGATAGAGGGAGGAAGAGAGATATAGGAATGATGAGAGGAGGAAGCTTTTGTGTGTGTGTGTGTGTGTGTGTGTGTGTGTGTGTGTGTGAGAGAGAGAGAGGGGGGGGGATGAGTTGTTATGAAGGATATACTATGGGAGTGTAGGAAGGAGAGAGAAATTTTGTAGCACAAAATGGCATTCCCCTGATTCTACTAGAGAAGAAACATAAAAGAAGGTTGGAATTCAGCAAAAGCTTCATGGAAACACTAGAAACAACCAATGTGTTCCTCCTGCATGGAACTTGTAAGGAGAGTTTCAATGCCCCAAATGGCTTAGAAAGGGGATTTGAATTCTTTGGTAGCTCAAGTACATAGCCTTGAAGTAGTCGAGATAACTGAATTGCATCAATAAGGGTTGATAGGGTCAAAAAATGATCAAACACTCAAGATAATTATGAAAGGAGTGAATCAAACTCAATAGAAAAGATATCGAAATTCCCTTAGTCACTTTGTTAACTCATATAAAAATTAAAAGTTCTCAAGGAGAAAAAGAGAGAGAAATAAATGTAGGTAAATCATCTTGAATTGAGAACTCAATTCCACCTTGTGATATACCTATTGGTAATCAGTTTGATTGTGATAGGAGAAGCTGAGAACAAGCAAATTAAGGAGCTCAAGCTTTTTCATTGATTTAGTATAATAAGAACGCTATTTGAATATATGCAAGTTTGTTTTCAATATTTCTAATGCTAACATTATTACATGTAGTAGGATATTGTATACCTTGGTTGATTGTTCTACATGTTACAAGTGGAAGTGGATATGAGCTACGCTGAAGAATGAAACAAGAGAGTCTTGATTTGATTTTCCTTGGTCAAATTGAGAAAATTCAAATTTCCACATCATCAGACAACTTACATGCAGTTAACTTATGTGACATGGCTCTTGTCACTTAGTTAACTTAGTAAATTTGAGTTGCAGGGCTTGGAGTTCAGTAAATCATGTGTGATTTCTAATTTTTAGCAACCAAGGTCAATTATTTCAATTCTTTTCAGTTAAACTAGTTCTAACTATATGAGGAACTATTAGAAGGTTAGTTCTGCAATGGGACAACAGTCTAACTCAGTGATCACCCAGTTAAATTATCAATCATCCCAAAATAGCTAGTGCATGCAGATAATTTGAGTTCCCCAGTTGTGGTGGAGATTCCAAGGCAATGCAACATCAGTTGTAGACTAGTATTGAGTTTATAAGTGTTGCATGCAGTCAGATGATCAACCTTGGGAATTGCACAAGCCTTTTGGAGGAATTTCCTAAATAATAGCTGCCTAATTTCTCAGGAATTGTGCAAGGAAATAGGGGATCAATAATAGGAAGAAATTGGTTGAGTCTGGGTCAAAGATTTTGAGTGAGAAAAGAGATAGGTTATTCACTTGTAGGTTGAGCTTAGATTGGGCTAGCAATTATAATACATCTATATTCATCATATTAATGCAAGAAGGCATAAGGGGTTTTTATTAGTTTCCTTCCCCTGCAAAAATATTGTGTGTATGTGTGTTATTTCAATGTTTATGTTTGATGTTCTAAATTGCGAATTGAATTTCATAAAGGAGTAGAGTAGGATGATATATTTTGGTTTAGATTAAAATTTCATGAGAAGTTGCAATTCTACACCATAATTTATACATGATATTCGAGCAGGATTCACATTAGAACAAGAATTTCGAATTTGTTTCTCAGGAGGATAAAATTTTCAGTTCAGTGTAGTGGGATCTCTTTAGAGTTAGGAATATGACCTTCAATGGGTAGAGACTAGAGTATGTCTTGGAAGATAGCTCTAATTTCACTACATGGAAGGATATTATGGCGATAGTGTTGAATGAAAATGGATTGCTAGAATATGTCAAGACATATATTGCAAAACCTTATGCATTTGATGCACAAAACCTAGCTCAATGGAAGAAAGATGTAGGCAAGGCGAGGAGACTAATCTTGGAGGGAGTACATGATCACATTGTCTCAAATATCCATGGTGTTATCACTAAGCTCAAAGAAATTTGGCTGCTCAATTGTCAACCTGATGTAACTATTTCAAACCACTTGGACTGGAAGTTAGCCCTTCATATCAGAGAGGGCTCTCTCAAGGAGAATAATGAAATATTTAATATGAAATCAATTTGTAGATCGCTAACTCTGTACTATTTGTGTTTTAAGTGATTTTCCATGTGGAAGGGTTTATGAAGGCTACCATTGGGCATGGAGTCAGCTATGGGAATTCAATCAAAAGAAAATGTAGTTCATGGAAGCTGGGGAAATTAAGCTTAAAAAACAACTTTTTACAACAAAAACATAATACGTGAAGTAAATTGGAGCACAATACTATGAATTCCAAGTAATTATGATACCATGAAGTTGATGATAATATGAGAAATGGAAAAACACAAACACATAAGCTCAAAAGAAATCTTAGGTCTGAAAGACAATTGTCACGACTGTATATTAGCTTGATATAGAAAATTTACATAGTAGCTTCTTCATAACAATCATCAACCCTTTAAAACTCAAAAAATCCCTTATTTATAGATCGGGGTCTCATAAAATGGCTTGCCTCCTAGGCCAGCCTTGAATTCCTACCTAAGAGACCTATTTAATCGAATTACATTAGTTGGAGACTTTCTAGGGATATTTCTATTTGGCAGAGTTTGAATACAAAAAGGACTCTTATATCATTAAATATATCAATAGATTCTTTTAATAACCCTTATAAAATGCAACCAGCTGATTTTATGAGTGTACTGGACTGCTGATGTGTCATCATGCCACATGGATGATGAGCTAGACCTCAACCAAGTCGAATTTTAAAAATTTTACACAAATATGGCTAGTAAAAATTCTGAAAATAGGCCTCAAATATGATTTCATATTTTCCAAACCCTGATGGTTATCAAAAAACTGAGATAGGTTTTTGTAGATGGGCTCATTCTAAAGAAAAATATCCTTCATATTTCCAAAATTGCTTTCCATTTGGTCATAAACTGAGCTAGAATTTGACTACTAAAATAGTCATGTACATGAACTTTTGTAGCGCACTTTCATAGAAAACTCCAAAATCCGCCTTTTGCATAAAATTTGACCTTTTTTAATGTTGGAGGTTCTTCCTTAAGGCAAATGAGGTAAACACATGCTCTAATTTACCCTTGTTCTAAGATTTTTTTCATAAGTTTATCCTCAAAGAAACCTACAAGACTTTGATAGCAAAAACTCACCTTTAAGCCTAGAATGTGCTACAAAAGTACCTAGTTCACTGACATTTTTCTCCTTATTCTTTTTTTTATCTCAAAAACACTTCTAAGGCCTGTATATGCATGATTATAATAGCATACGACAAAATGTCATAAAAAATGTATTTCCTTACTATGTTTCATGGGGCAACATCATCATCTTGTACAATAATTTTAAGACCCTTTTTCTTCAATTCAACTTGTAACGTCTCTATCGAACCAAAATGACATGTTGAGGTGTTGGCCAAATAATACACTGGAGTTAAGACCTTGTAAACCTTAGTTGAGATTGTGATTTTTCCAATTGATGAGCTGACATCATGATGAGCTTTCATCCATGTCAGCCATGTGGAGTTGATTGCTGAGATGCCCCCTTAAACAAGTGGCACAATGATATCACTGATCTTATTATATGATTCAGCCACCTATTCACTGTGTTGATTTCTCCAAAATATCAAAAATACATAATTCTGGAATAAAATCAGACTCTAGGAACTTTCATAGAAAATCCCGACTTGTTTACACTAAATTTGATGCAGAAGTTGGTAGAGTGTCAAATTCACTCTAATGACCAGATTCACTAATGATCTAATGACCAGATTAACTCATGCAAAGATGACCTGTTGTATGTTGAACAGACTGATCAACAACAGGAGAGATTGACGAAGGGTGACTCCTGGGTGGAATCCACTTCTGTTGTATGTGGAATTCTTGAAGAAACAGCTCTTTGATTTGGTGACGCAAGAGAGCCTATTTTCATATGCATTCCAGCGCATGATGTCGACGATGATAAATGGACAGAGGTATTAATAAGATCTTTCAAGTCTAAAGATGCCAAAGGCAGGGGAGTCAAAGTTATGGTTTCCGAAGCTCTACAAGATTACTTGGATGAAGAAAGAAGAAGAGGATATAAACAACGAGAAATAGAATTCAGCATTGGGTCTTTCATAGGGCCAATATTCTTAGAAATTCTAATCAAATTTTTCCTAACTTTCTGGTTTAAATTCGATGGCTCTCTAGCTCTTTCCTAGCTAGAAGAGAAATAAGAGCTTGGGGTTTTTTTTGCTTCAAATGAGTCATCATGGAAATTTTTCCAAAAATTTATTTAAGGAAAGATTTAGATTATCAAAATTTGAGACACTTTAAGAGAGGTTTATAAGTACATCTAGTCAAAATTTTATCCTCATTCTCACTATATTTTAGATATATAGCTTATGGGACTTAGGGAATTTGAATAATCAAGAAATCATTTTTAAACAAGTAATCTTGGAATTTTTGTCGTAATTGTTTTCTAGGATAATTCAAATGGTGAAACTTTCAATATACTTATAAGAGATATTAATTAAAATATGTTAAAAGTCTTAGACTTTGATTTGATGTAGCTTCTAATATATTCCCTATGGAAGTTAGGGTTTGGGAATTGTCTTGAAATTGGTCTGAAATGAGTAATTCAACATTTTCACTATAATTTTTCTTTTTCTAAAACAATTCATACTATGAATGTTTCAAATATATTAACACACATACCAAAGTACCTTAGGAAGAAATTTCGGAATTTGAATTTAATAATTGAACATATCAAACACTATCCAAGTTTTCTTTTGGGAAGAGTTAAAAAATCAACAAGTTTTGGGAAAGTTATCATAACTTTTTCTACATACATCAAATTTTGGTTAAGCTTATGGAACCATTTAAGGAATACATATTAGCATACTTAATTGCAATATTTTAGATTCAAGAGGGCTTAAATATTAGATATACATCGATGCAAAGGTTAAATATCCAAAAAATATTCAAATAAGGTTTTAAATATGCATAACTTACAAGTGACACAAATTTTGATGAGGATATCCATTATTTTCGTAACTAAAATTTGTGATAACGAGAATTATTATTGTTATTTTATCACATGATCTAAAGAAGGATCCAAACCCTACTACAATAATTTCACCTCTTGAAGGCTCATTTCTGATTGATGAAGAAATAGAACATGTCTAGCACTAGGTATAAAAGTTGGAAAGTCACTTGTCACAAATACAAGAGTTAACTAAAAGGGATAGAGGTGAAAATAAGGAATAAATGGATAAGAAGATGAAACAATTAGACAAAAATATGAAGGGAATAAACCAAAATATGGATGGAATCGAACAAATAAGAATCGAAATGACCAAAAGATTATAGAAGTCATAAATATAAGGCTGTTTAAAATTGAAAAGCCCCTCTAGATTAATTCATAAAAGTAAAGGTAATATTCATGCTAAACAATTTTCCAATAACAAATATTTTTTAAGTGGATTTTGACTCTAGTTATGGAGCTACTCATGGGTGTTTCCTAAAGGAGTGAAACTTTTGAATGTTGAATTAAATAACTTTGATGGAACAAATGTATTTACCTAGGTGCACTAAATACATAACATTTTTGAATTACACAATATTTTGTATGTTAAGTAAAGTGTTCACGTAGCAATTTGACATTTGAGACGAAAACATTGTCAATAATATCAATGGGTATTTAAAATGAAGCCCCGCTCTCATCATTATACTTAAGAAACTTAGAAGGAAACCTCGTTCTCATCTTTACACTTAAGAGGCTTAGAAGAACAATATCTTAAATCTTGGGAAGAAGTATATATCAGTTAATTGACAAGAATCAAGTAGTTTATCAATATTGAAGATTATAATTCAAATTATAAGTTTTTCTAGAAAGGTGTATAATATAAATGATGAAAACTTACTAGAATCTTACATGGTTGGATTAAAAGAGGACATTAGACATGATATTTTCCTTAACACATCCAAAAAATGTGATATAAGTTATGAAAATTCCTTGTCATATTCAAGGCGGCTATACATAAGTCAGTAATGGGGTGTATGTAGGAAGAAGAGATTATTTTATGATTAGTAAGAAAATCCAACCTGCATATATATCATAGAAGGAAATAATGGAAATTAGAGAAAAAAATACTATCCTTTGGTTGTAACAATGAATGGTCAAAAGGGCATAAATTTCAAGAAACAAAATATTTCTCAGGAGGAATCGACACAAAGAAGCATATATATCATAGAAGGAAATAGTGGAAATTAGGGAAAAAATACTATCCTTTCGTTGTAACAATGAATGGTCAAAAGGACATAAATGTCAAGAAACAAAATATTTCACAGGAGAAATCCACACAAAGAAGTGAAGATTATCTCTCCAACTTAAAAGAGTAATAAATATAGATGGGAATTGTGAAGAACATTCATTTAGATATGTGTGAGTTTTCTATTCATCCATTGCCGCATTTGTTACCTCTTCAATGTATGTTTTAACCTTGTAAAATTAATTATTGTAAAAATATCCTTAAAAATAGATATAATGGAAAACACACACATAAATATAGATATTTATCCTGTAAACCAAAAATTGAGAAAACTAACTATATATAAACTACCAATATTTTTATCTTGAATTTAAATACAAAAATAGTTCTTTCTATTCATTTTAATTTCTTTAATTAAAAAGAAATTAAAATGTGCTTCAATTCTTCTTTTGCTAAATATATAATTCAAAAATAATCATTTCAACAATCTTAACCTCAAATAATTCCGCATAGAGAATTATTTTTAAATTTAAAAATATTAAAGAAAAATTAATAACTAAAACAAATTTATAACTATATAACACATATATAACATTATTTTATTTATTTCCTTTGACTATTAAAAAAAATTTAAAAATGAATAAAATCTATCAAGAATGCTTGTTCGCTTTTTAGATAAAAATATCTCAATAATGCATAAGCGATTTCCACAATCACCACAAAATTTTCCAATTTCCACAATCACCTGAAAAAAATTCCACAATCATCACATATGAGTACTTAAAGTTGATAGGAACATTTCTTCCTCCCCATAGAAGTGGGCCCTATACACCAGAGTTATGTTAGTGAAAAGTATTACGGTATATAAAATAGAATCAATTTTATTTTATTTTAATTTCAAATTATTTATATATATTATTAACCATTTAAATTTAAATAATTTTAATTATTAAAAATAAATAAATTTATTATAGCCTTTTGAGGATAGGAATAAAATCTTAAATCAAATTAAATATTTTTTCTCATCATCATTATTTTTCATTTATTTATTTACATTTTATTTATTTATTATTATTATTTATTTATTTATATCTATAGTTATATTTATATTTACTTATTTATTTATATATATATATTTTAATTTTTTAATTTTAGATTATTATTAATTAATAATATATAAATATTTTATTATATTCAAATATTTTAATTATTAAATAAATATAATAATAATAGTTCAATTATTATTTTTGTCTTCGTATTTTTCTTATTCCAGTTAACCTAGCCGTTATTCCATAACGGTTAGTTGGAGTTACCTAGCTATTTAGATTGGGTTCTAGATCAGATTTCTCATCTTGTCGTGATGATGAACTACATTGACTGGTTCGAAAGGCGCCAACAAAATCTTTTCACGGAAAAATTTTATACACAATATTAAAGTTGTTGAAAATATTTATTTCTTATATAGCTATAATATGTTAAAGGAAAAGTTTTTACAATCATGATATTAAGTACTTAAATTTTTCACTATCTTATATATAAGTGAAATGTTTCTGGTTTATTTCATTTTTTTTTTGTTTATTCGAAATAAATAATTTTTTTTACATGATGATATGATTTTAATGTGATTATATTTAATATTTAAATAATTAAAACATTGTTATTGATATTTTTTAAATTATTGTATTTAAATATTAATTTAAATTCAAATAAAAACTCTGTTAAAAATAAATTTACAATTTCAACCTTCATATAATATTTTTTTTAAATAACAATTTCAACCTTCATGTGATATTTAAAACAAAACAATTTTCTCAAGAAAATTTAAATAGCCATATCAAACACCATTTTTACTCCCTGCCGCTTGTGACACTGGACTATAGTAATCGAAATGTAACCATAGCATTATTAGGTTGTATCGTTAACCTAAGTTTTTATTTCTGTTTTATGAGACAAATGTTGCTCAGCCTATGAAATTGACAAAATAATTTCGAGCACCAATCACAGATTTTATGGTCTTATTGGCCTCTTCCCGAGGCAGATAGGCGATATGCTTCATGTTTCGTAGTTTACTTCATATATTATTTTTTTATATTTCTAAATGGTCCCAAACACAAACTAATGCTAACATTAGTTAGCAGAATTAAATGTTTGAGGTAATATTTCCTGTAATGTTTGGGGTATATATAAGATGACAGATTGTGTGCATGTAATGGTGCGTTGTCACATTCGTCTTCCATCGTGTAATGGTGTGTTGCGCTATCACAATCGTCTTTCATTGTGTAATGGTGTGTTGCGTTGTCATAGCGGTCATCTCGCATGTATCCTTCTTTTTTAGTCCCTGCTCCTGGCTTCTTTTTGTTTCTGCTCGTGGCTTCCCTGACCTCGTGGCTTCCCTGCCCTGGCTTCTTTTTGTAGGTAGGTTCTTACTCATTTTTTTTGGACTTGCTCCTGGCTTTCTTTCTTTCTGTTTCTGATCCTAGCTTCCCTTCTCTAGCTTCTTTCTGCAGGTAGGTTTTTTGAACTTGCTACTGGCTTTCTTTCTGTTTATGCTCCTGGATTTCTTTATTTTTGTTTTTGATCTTGGTTTCCCTTCTTTGCCTTCTTTCTGCAAGTAGGTTTCGCAAGCAAGTTAGTATGCAAGATAGTATGCATTTAATGATGATACTACTAATACTGCGGTGAAGTGTTGGAAATGAGTTCAACGACAAGTTTACTGTGTCTTTACCTTATCGGAAGAAGTTGTAGCATACATATGCAGGTGTAGGTAAGACAGTAGCAAAGATAGGTGCAAGTAAGACAGTAACAAAGATAGTAGCACATAAGTAATACTTAGCTTGGTGGTACCAGTGGTTATTCACATAGCCTTCACCTACTATGCTCTTCGTCATCAGATATTTAAAATTAATTTCATTTATAGTGTTTATTATGCATAAGAAAGGGAAACATACCTTTCAGAAAGTACTCTGAATTTTGAATTCAAAACACTTCTTTGAATTGATCTCCGCCCTCAGATTGATATTTTAACTCCAGCTTCAAAACAATTTATTTCCATTGGTCACAACATAAGCTACTTGGTCATCCTGAGCTTCAGTGGAAAAAGCCCTATATACTCTGGCAGTCACACTATGTGTGGAGAGGCCATCCCAACAACTGGAAAGCACTAACCACATCCTATTCATTTTTGTCCAATACCTTTGTACTTGAAAGAACCCTCTACAGATTATTCAGCACTAGACGTTTGTTTCCTTTTCTTTTGTGGGTTCTCCATCTCAATTTCGAACTTCAATTGTTGGGTTCATATTCAACTGTTGAACTTATAATGGATAAACATGGTAGGCTGTTGTAGGTTTAACTATTGCAATTGGTGATTATGCCTCTCTGGCTGATGGTGGATAAGTTGCTTACTTTAGAACAAAAAGCCTAAAAATTGGCTATCGAATTGCCTCTTCCTCTAGTGTTGGTTCATAGAAGCCCTGAAGTAGTACAAGTCCCAAATTATTTTCTGCGCGACTTTCAGGCCCTCCACACAACTTACTGTGAGAAAAAACCAGCATCACTTTTATACTATCCGACAAAAATAATCTATGGATTAAACTGCTAAGGTAGACCTTCACTGATATAGTAGTACCCATTTCTTTTTTTAAGAAAAATACACTGCAATCTACCATTCCTTACTGATATAGTAGTTATACCCATTGCTTTTTTAAGGAAAAATACAGTGAAATCTACCGTGCCTCAAAGGATGAATGCCTCACGTGCTTAAGATGAGGGGTCGGGTAGAAATCGTGAGTATTGAGTGACCCCATATTTGGAACAATGCACACTTCATCGAAGTCGGGAATTGTTGGAACTTCTACCTCGGACTTCCATTTTTGCACCGAGAGGCGCATCTACACTCCAGTATGACCTGATGTCAGCTGGGTCACGTCCTCATACAAAATGTCGGCTTAAGTTTTAAATTAAAAAATAAAATAAAAAATAAAAATCGCATTGTGCTAGAACATATATCAATTTCTAATACAATTATGTATTATTTATATAATTTGAATGGATATTAAATTATATACGTGAACTTGAATGGATCATAAATTTACCTTTAACAAAAAAAATTACCACATTGAATTTCCAAATTAAGTAAAATTTTAAACATCTTTACTCTTTACTAAAGTCAATACCATTTCCTAAATCAAAGGAAAAGAGTTAATTCAACACAAACAATCAAAATCCAAAATATTTTAATATTTATTTTAATTAAATATTTGTAAAATGAATTTATACTTACTCCAGAGCTATGGTAAATAAAAATATATATATATAAACTAGATGTATGGTAAATAAATAAAAATTCTTTTTATATTTATTCCATAAACCTTTTTATATTTAAAAAAAACTTTAAAATTAGGTTTTATTTAGATGAAGCCTATGGGACGAATACCATGGGACAAATTAATATTGATACCATGGGCTAAATACCATGGGTAAATAAATAAATATAAAAGAGGTATAAACAAGTACGATAAATAAATAAATAAATATAAAATAGATATAAAGAGGTATGGTAAATAAATAAATATAAAAGAGGCATAAAGAGGTAAGGAAAATAAATAACAATATATCAAATAGGATTATAAATAAAAATCTAATTATATAACAAGCCTATGGGCCAAATACCATAGTAAAGAAAAGGGGTATGGTAAATAAATAAAAATATAAATAAACTACAGGTATGGTAAGTATATTTACGAATATTTACCAATATTTACATATTCTTAATCTGCTTTATATTTACGAATATTTATGTTCATTAGTTTACATAACTAAGAATAAATAGAGAGAGAGAGTGATAAGGGAGAGATGGAGAGAGAGTGTGTATGTTTAGGGGTGAGATAAAGAGACACAGTAAGATGTATGGAAATAAGGGGGGAGAGAAGAAGTGAGAAGGAGAGAGGGAGGGATATAGTAATGTAGTTGGAGAGAGAGAGGGGTGGAAAGAGAGAGATAAAGAAAGGGATGGGGGAAGAGAGAGGATTAGAGAGAGAGAGAGATATATGGGGGAAGAGAGAGGATTGGAGGGAAAAGAGAGAGAGAGAGAGGTGGGAGAGAAAGGGAGAGAGAGGAAGGATGAGAGAGAGGAGGAGAGTGATGGGGGAAGAGAGAGTATTGGAGAGAGAGAGAGAGAGAGAGAGAGAGAGATCAGGGAAGAGAGAGGGATTTAGGGGAGAGAGAGAGAGAGGACTTGAGAGAGAGGAGGAGATAGGGATAAATAAGAGAGATGGAGTTGGAGGGGGAGAGATGTAGGAAATAAGAAATATAGAGAGTGGGAAGTGGAGAGAGAGAAGGAGTGACAAGGGAGAGACAAAGAGAGAGTGTGTATGTTTGGGGTTGAGATAAAGAGACAAATAAGGAGAGATGGAGATAAGAGGGGAGGAGGAGATATAAGGAGAGAGCGAGGGATATAGTAACATAGTTGGTGGGTGAAGAGAGAGAGATGGGAGAGAAAGGGAAAGAGAGGAAGGAAGAGAGAGGATTTGAGAGAGTGGAGAGAGGGAGAGAAAGAGAGATGGACTTGGAGGGGGAGGGGGAGAGAGGTAAGAAGAAAGAAATAGAGAGAGAAAGGTGGAGAGAGAGAGAGAGAGAGTGAGTGATAAGGAAGATGGAGAGAGAGGGAGAGAGGGGGAAGATAGAGATATAGATGGAAGATGAAGAGAGGGAAGAAGAGAGAGATGGGGAGAGGAGGGGATTGACAAAGAGATTGATATATATGGATTGCGAGAGTGTGTGTGTTTAGGGGGGTAAGATAGAGAGATAGAAAAGAAGAGATGGAGGGGGATATAGATATGGATGGAGGGTGGAGAGGGGGAAGAATATTTCTCACACTAGATGGATTGATATAAGTGGAGATGGTGATTTATAATCCTATTTTATTATTTGCACTATATGCATCGATTTTAGTGTAGATATTTATTTCTAATGATATTTGATTACTTGCACTAGATGCATTGATTTCAGTGTAGGTGGTGATTTCTAATACAATTTGATTGCTTGCACTGAATTTGTTGATTTCAATTTAGATGTCGATTTATAATTATATTTGATTACTTGCACTAGATGAATTGGTTTCAATGTGGATGATTTCTAATCCTATTTGATTGTTTGCACTAAATGCATTGATTTCAGTGTAGATGGCGATTTCTAATCCTATTTGATTTATTTGAGTAAATGCATTGATTTCAGTGTAGATGTTGGTTTCTAGAGAGAGAGAGAGAGAGAGAGAGAGTGATATGGAAGATGGAGAGAGAGGGAGAGAGGACAAAAGGAGGAAAGAGAGATATTAATGGGGGAGAGGGAGAGAAGGGGAAGATAGAGATATAGATGGAAGGTGAAGAGAGGGAAGAAGAGAGAGATGGGGAGAGGGGGTGATTGAAAAAGAGATTGATATATATGGAGTACGAGAGCGTGTGTGTTTAGGGAGGTGAGATAGAGAGACAAAAAAGAATAGATGGAGGGGGATATAGATATGGATGGAGGGTGGAGAGAGGGAGGAATATTTCTCACACTAGATGGATTGATATAGGTGGAGATGGTGATTTCTAATCCTATTTGATTATTTGCACTAGATGCATTGATTTTAGTGTAGATATTTATTTGTAATGATATTTGATTACTTGCACTGGATGCATTGATTTCAGTGTAGGTGGTGATTTATAATACAATTTTATTGCTTGCACTGAATGTGTTGATTTCAATTTAGATGTAGATTTATAATTATATTTGATTACTTGCACTAGATGACTTAATTTCAATGTAGATGATTTCTAATCCTATTTGATTATTTTCACTAAATGCATTGATTTCAGTGTAGATGTTGGTTCCAAGAGAGAGAGAGAGTCAGTGATAAGGAAGATAAAGAGAGAGAGAGAGAGGACAAAAGGAGGAAAGAGAGATATTATCGGGGGAGAGGGAGAGAAGGGGAAGAGAGGGAAGAAGAGAGAGATGGGGAGAGAGGGTGATCGACAAAGAGAATGATATATATGGAGTGCGAGAGCGTGTGTGTTTAGGGGGGTGAGATAGAGACAAAAAAAGAGATGGATGGGGATATAGATATGGATGGAGGGTGGAGAGAGGGAAGAATATTTCTTGCACTAGATGGATTGATTTAAGTGGAGATGGTGATTTATAATCCTATTTGATTATTTGCACTAGTTGCATCAATTTTAGTGTAGATGTTTATTTCTAATGATATATGATTACTTGCACTAGATGCATTGATTTCAGTGTAGGTGATGATTCCTAATACTATTTGATTGCTTGCACTGGATGTGTTCATTTCAATTTAGACGTCGATTTATAATTATGTTTGATTGCTTGCACTAGATGCATTGATTTCAATGTAGATTATTCCTAATACTATTTGATTGTTTGCACTAAATGCATTGATTTCAATGTAGATGGCGATTTCTAATCTTATTTGATTACTTTGAGTAAATGCATTGATTTCAGTGTAGATGTTGGTTTCTAATCTTATTTTATTGATTGCATTAGGTGCATTGATTTCAATGTAGAAGTTATTTTCTAATCTTATTTGATTGCTTGCATTAAATGCATTGATTTCAATGTATATGTTGATTTATGAATTGATGTAATTGGATATATGACGGTACATTAATATTAAAGTGATTGGATTAACAATATGCATTGATTTTAGTGTAAGCACAAAAATTTATTAACAATGTAGATTGATTTTTGTGTTATAGTAATTTAAGCTATTAATATTGGAGAGAAAGAGAGACAAGGTATCATGTTTACTACAACAGATCGAGCTAAAGATTTAAATGGTTTACGATTTAAATTTTCTTTTTCATATAATTGATATGAAAAGATAACAAAACTAACAAGGGAGGAAATAGTTTGAGATTGATTGTAACATGAGTACGTTCTTATTATTCACATTTTCTATCTTTCAACACTATTATTGTCACTTTGCATTTTAAAAAAATATTTCATCATTTTTCATCATTATAGTTATTAACAATAATTATCATCAATATTTGAGGTAACTAAGAAATTTAAAATTAAAATGACCAAGTTAATCTCACAAATATTTAGCATATTTAAAATGATTATATTAATATTTGATATATTTACATATTATTGATAAAATTAATCATATCTTTGATAGATTTTCCTTGGCAGCACATGACTGAAACCAACCTAGATCCATCTTATATCTCAAAAATATACAAAATTTTTAATAATCTAAAAAATGTGACGTTGATGCCTCCAACTGGAACCGGCCTAGATCCATCTAACTCTGGATCTATCATGCGCCGAGAGGGATCAAATCTCTTGAGGTGCAAAGCTTTCCTCAAGTTTTGCACTCAAAAAATAGGTTTGCACCTCGAGAGATTTGATCCCTCTCGGCGCATGATAGATCTAGATTTAGATGGATCTAGGCTAGTATAGTAAAGTTGGGCCTCCCTCCTGCAGGTCCGGTGGGACAAAGCTCCAGAACCTTACAGGAAAGAGTTTCATCTTGTTCTTGCTGTTGCTCGAACAAACCCAAATGATCGAGACCATCTACCTCCCAGTCGAAATCTGCTAAACCATCTGGATCTCCTTGCACAAAAAATACAACCAATTAAACCCTAATAGGCTAGGGAACGAAATTGCATTGAAAACACTTAGATATATTGGAACTTCCACCTTTGATTCAAAGTCAGAAATTTGCAACAATTCGTCCATGGACCAAGACGGCTCTCTAAGGGGTATCGATTCGGCCGATGATGGGTGAGTCGAATTCATCCGTGGGGCAACATGAAAGCAGTTGTTAACTGAAGCAACCATTGTTCATTGTACATAATCCCGTGCCAGGTTGAGTTTACATGGCAGCTCTTCTGAACAGTACTTAGAAGCCTTTGCCCAGAAAGAAACAAGTGACAACCATGCATTATGTTGGACTGCAAAGACTGCCTTTTCTGAATAGCAAGGAAGAAATTAATGTCAAGTGGCTACCATGCAACATGTCCAGGTGTTTTTTTTGGATGACAAGGAAAAACAAACGTCAATAAGTACCATATTTCTGGGAATTTTAAGAACACTAGTCACATTTAAAAGCCCAAGAAAATTAATTCGACCTCGCACCTTCCTTTCAAAAACTTACTTTTATTAATGTAAATATAAAAGCTTCCAATGAAAATATAAAAGCTTCCTTTCAAAATCTTACTTTTATTATGTAAATATAAAGGCACAACAGATAATGTGAAATGCAAAGTAACTTCAAAACATTAATTCGACTTCACACCTTCTTTTCAAAAACTTATTTTTATTAATTTAAATATAAAAACTTCCTTTCAAAAACTTAATTTTATTATGTAATATAAAAGCAAAACAGGTAATGTGAAATGCAAAGTAGCTTTCAAACATTATTCTCATTTCTTATCATATTATAGGTTTAATCATATGAAATTATGATTTTAAAAGGAGAAAAAAGCCCTCATATATTACTCATTCCATAAGTTGTTGACCAGTCCACTGCCTTTTAGAAGGGACTTGTTGCTCAGCAGCCATTCTTATTTTTTAATCATTCCATGTTGATATAAAGAAATTCCATCATTCCATGCTTTATATAAATGATTGCATGCAAACTATATTGATATCCCAATGTTCGGAGGCACGATCTAAACTGAACGGAAAATTAATTTTAATTTATTATCTGGAATCGGGCAACAGTCAGTTTGGATTGAAATTCAAGGAAAGTTTAATTTCGAGAATGGTGGAGAGAAATTTTGACCAAAAGGTTAATGGAATGAGATTGACCGATAACCAATTATCTTTAAAAGGATATTGATATTTCTAAGTGTATTATTATTAAATGATAGAATTGAATCTTTAAAAGAACATTAATATTTCTATGTGTATTATTATTAAATGATAGAATATATAATAAATACGATAAAAACTTCTAAAACTTATTGACTCTACATCAATTACAAATTTTAACTCTCAAAATTATTTTAACATTTAACTTTGTACTATGTACAGTAATATGTACAAATATACAAATTTTAACTCTCAAAATTATTTTAACATTTAACTTTGTACTATGTACAGTAATATGTACAAATATTCAATAGTATAATAGTATATACAAGCTTTCCTCATGTGAATGTAAACCTATATTAAGTACTTTCAAAGTCATTCGTTTCCTACCATGCACAACGAATTTAAAAGAATCTGATATGACTATTTCACACTATGATGTACCTTTCGGAAATATAGAGATATTCCAAATTGAACAAAGACAGTAAATGATAACTATATGTAATAGTTCAGGGATATGAAGAACGGAATAGGGATATGATATTTTAATCACTGTATCATATTTATATATTGGAAGTTTGATTAATAAAAGTATTCTTCTTATTAGTCCTTGTCGTTTGCGGAATGGCAGGGACTATACTAATCGTTTTTAGTCTTTGCATTAGTCCCTGCACAAAAACCAAGTCAACAAATTAGCTTTTTTTTTATAAATTTTGCTATTTATATTTTAAAATAATTTTTTCATCTGCCAATAAACTTCACATAATTAATTGTTTTAACCAATAGGAAACTTGGAGGTCTAATTTGGCCTCATATCGAGGCAAGACCTATGGTAACTTAGCTTTCCATAGCGTAATGTTCTTTTATGCCATTTTTTTTCCTGACCGCTAGACTAATGCTGGCATTAATCTTACAGTAGGCTCAGGCCAAAGGTATTACTTACTAAGAGGATGTCGATGCCGGTGTGGGTGAGCTGTCAATTACTTCCAAAGGTTGAAGGCTATGCTGAACATCTGTACATGGTGTTGAAGGCTGTGCGAACATCTTTACAGAGTTGAAGGCTTAATGTCCTTACAACGATAAGGCTTACTCCGTTCTGTTGGCGGTGTGCCCATTTTCAAGGTGATATTTGGGTGCTTTTGATCATTCTTATTGATGATGCTTACAGAGTATTGATTCTGCTGATGTTTTTGCTTACCCTGTAGTTTGTTGCTGCTTCTTACCCTGTAGTTTTCTGCTGCTGATGTTGTTGCTGCTTACCCTGTAGTTCACCCACCCATGTTTGTTCCTGTTCCTTTCCTACAATTTGTAGGACGAACTCCCAACACATTGGTGGACAGGATTGGTAGAGTTAGTTGCCATGAATGGTGGACTTTCCAAATCGGATGAGAAGGAGGTTCAGGAGGCAACCAAGCTAGGCCGAGAACAAACAGAAGGGCGAGGTGAGGTCAATGAAGCATGAAATCTCTCTAATCTTTAGTGTCATCTTCCAATCTAATAATTTGATCATTCTGCCAACATCTATTGGTGCAAGAAATATTACGCCGCGCTACTTGCTGGCCTTGAATCAGTGAATGATTCCATAGAGACAGCGTATAAAAGTAGGTAATACCAATGCTACTGGGTCTCTCTCTCCAAGACCATGACTTCTTTCTCTCTCCAAGCTCGTGACTTCTTTCTCTATGGTGAGTCAGCCTGTATTCAAACTGGGTTGTTAACATGGATGGTTCTTTCTTTTAGTAATTACCACTGAATTTCTTACAGTAGGCTTGAACCTGGCCCTCAATTCAAGGTTTGTATGAAGGGTTGTATCGTTTCACCTTCAGGATGGGGATAGGGCTGAACCTTCCAAAAATCTGAACCCTTCCTTCCCTCTGATCATCAATGTTTATCTGCTTAGGAATTTGATCATCCATCCCCTGTGACCCACAACTAAGTACATGAGAAATGAGTGTGACACTGAAGCAGCCCAAAGAGGAAAATTTTTACAATTTTGGTACTCCTTGGTCCCATAGATTATCCCAGTCACAAACCCATCAATCATCCATTTGGGGTATTTCAACAACTCGGCCACTATCACGGTCCAATTTCTAAATAGTTTGCTAAATCCAAACCCCAAATGCATGTAATGGGTAATTGCAATTTTCTTTTCTTATTCGAATTCAAATCTACATGTCTTAATCTACTGCAAATTAAATCTACTTGTCTTAATCAACTGCAAATTTTTGGTTTTTTTAGTATGGATAAGATTGGCAAACCCACGAATTAAATAACAAAAGCAAGAAGAAAACGACACAAACAGTGCCTACCTTTCCAAGGAAATAACTGTCGAAAGCTTCAAAATACAAGGATGAGGCTGGACAAATGCGACAAAGCCTCTCAATTTTATCAAAAGAGAGATGCAACCTCCCAACCCTGACTTTCTGGTTGGTCTCTCTCATCCAGCTAGAAATGGTTTTCAGCAGCATCGATTCTATCTCTATAATAAAAGAATTGCTCATTCGGTTCTTACTCACTACACTGGGTCGTGGAGTCTTTCCATTATTAGCGGCAGCCACAGATTTGCTATGTTGGGCAGGCATTTTCAAAGAAAGCAGGTGGCTTCCATGCAATCTTCACTTTATAACTTTAATATTTTTATTTCATTATATTTAATGTTTATTTTATATTTTTCATTATTAGGCCAATAACATTTAATTTAAAAGATTGGAGACTGCAATTTGTTGACCAGCATGTTAACCACTTTGCCTCTCATCACTTCTATTCAGGTTGTGTTAGACAGAAAAACTAGAACCTGAGGCATTAGGTTGGGATTTTGAGGAGAATCTGGGTCACTAAGGTCTGAATCCGTATTTGGATCTTTTCCATGAGCCTTTGCTTCTAGGTCGCAATCTGTTGCTGCTGGAGGATTGTGACTGTTGCTCGTGCTGGATAAAGAGGTCTAAATCTGTATTTGGATCTTTTCTATGAGCCTTTGCTTCTAGGTCTCAATCTGTTGCTGCTGGAGGATTGTGACTGTTTCTCATGCTGCATAAAGAGGTTAAACCACAATCTAAGGTGCTTCAAATGGATTTGCAGGAACTGGATCTCAATCACGATGAGCACCATACTATAATTCGACCAATTATTAGTTTCACTGTGCGATTCTCTCAGTATTATATTTGACATTTGAGGCCTCATCTAATTCCGAGTTGTTGTTTTCATTTTGATTCTATCGATGATCAATAGATATTTCACTTCTCCATTGTTTGTTTGGATGTTGGCAACCGTTGGTACTGTTCAATAGAGTCCTCTGCCTCTTCTGTCAGAACGCTTTCTTTAGTTGTGGCACATTTTGCTGGGGTTTTGTCAACTTTTATCATTGATGTTTAGGTTTTTCTCTTCATTATCAGAAGTTTTCTTAGACATGGGCCATCCAAGTCCAATTATACATCAATAATACCAGATTTGATGGTGATTAGCTCAGATGTTTCCTTACCCGATAAAAATGTTTGTCGTTTCTATCGATTCAAAGTTTTTTCTTCACTTTGGAAGCTTAATTTTAGATCAGTGTCATATCCCTTGTTTTTTTTTATGTTTTCTTAATTCCAAGTTCATTAAAAATGGAAGTGGCATATTCACCCTCTAGGATTTAGTTGTGTTAAAATGACTCTAGTCACTTAGTTGTGTTAAATGACTGATATGACTACAGAGAAGAAATTGATAAGAATTGTTTTCACATTTAAATGATTTTTAACTACAGGGACGTTGACATATGAAACCATGTGATCCTTGAGAGTTTTGGGGCACTTACCTATTTTTCCTGAACAAGCTCAACATGTCCTCAGATTTTTTTTTGATGGATTAAAAAATATTGTCTTACCAAGGTCGAGATGGCCAAATAGATGTGCATATTTGACAAAACCAGAGACACTGAAAAAATGGCTCTCTTACAGGTTACTAGGACTTCCATACAACTAAAGTCCATTATATAATATATACCAAGCTTTTCCATATGTACATGATACTGTTATATCAGAAAGCCCATATGGAGGAGCTACAAAACAATTTTTTGATAAACCAGAGCTCATAGACAACATTTTGGGTGAATAAGACAAACTCTAACATCTAAACTCTAACCTCAACAATTATAGAATATAAATTATAATGGGATGACAGTAATCCTTTGGAACAACTGGGATATTGTGACACCACTTTGGTTCTAGTTCTTTAGCCATATATACTTGAGCTGAAACTGTAAGTGCCGAGATCCCAATAAGTGAAAAACCCAGATTTTATCACTAAATATATAACAATTGTGTGAGTGGTCCTCTGAAATAATTATGCATATGATCAATTAATGTGCCATGTGATCTCTCTTTGCTTCTAATTGTCTTTTGTAGATAAAAATATTTGGTTTTGTTATTAACTAGTTAGAAAAAAGAAAAAGAAAACTTGCAGCTTAATTTCTACTCAATGGAAAGTACAAGAAGATAAAATTATTTGGTTTTGTTATTGACTGGTTAGAAAAAGAAAAAGAAAAAAAAACTTGTAGCATAATTTCTACTCAATGGAAAGTCCAAAAAATTGGAAAATTTTTGTATTACTCTTTTTCATTTCCATGAATTAAAAGATGGAAGTAAGAGGAGTTTTGAATTTTTAAAACCAAATTTAAAATTATATTATGTTATTTTTTTAACTTCATTCGAATTAAAATCTGTCAATATAATGGCTTAGTTTATAATTCTGTCAATATAATGTCTTTTCTGTTGCTGCAAAATCATGCTCCCTTATTGTTGTAACTATGGGAGTTTATTATATGGCATGAGCTATGGGTCTTACTACCCTATGTCGGTAGGGCATTGGTATTTACTGATAGATGACTTATCGCTTCTTATAAAGAGGCGGTGGGAGACCCTCTTCCTTTTGTGTCAGAATCGTCCTTAGAAATTCTCTTTTTCACCTAGGTCTTATGAGGTCTACTCAGACCCCTTGCTAACTCAGACCCCTTGCTAACTTAGAACAATCCTGCCACAAATGTTGAATATGATTTGAATTCCTACCTGGTCAATATAATGGTTTAGTTTATAATTCTGTCAATATAATGGCTTAAATTCTCTCAATATAATGTCAATATAATGACTTAGTTTATAATTATGTCAATATAATGGCTTTCCTGTTGTTGTACAATCACGCTTTTCGGCAGGGACTAGTTGCTCTACAACCAATCTTGTTTATTGAGTGCTGGTTGGAAGTACTCATTTATATGAGTGAAATAGATAACTACCAGTAAGTAGTTTAGACAGTTTATTATAACTTTTATTTTCCAAAATGAGATTTTATAACTAAAATGATTTTATTATTTAAAAAAATAATTACAATCATACAAATTTGTAATCAAAAGAAGATAAATGGTACAAATATATACAAGGCTGGTTAAAATAGTACATAAGAATTTGTAAAGTATTTGTACTCACTTTTTCACAAATAATATTGGTATTAATAAAATAAGATAGGTTTATATAGTACTTGAAATTTTAGAATTAAGAATAAATTTTATTTATTTAAACTTGTAATTATGTAATTATTAATATTTGTTTATTTTTTATTTTTAAATAGTAGAAAGTATTATATTGGTATTAATCTTTATTAGTTCTCTGGAAAAAAATGAGAGGATTATAATTCATGTACATTGTCATCCATGGGCATCAATGTATGTAGACTATCTATTTAGGCATCAATGTATGCAAACTATCTGTTCAGGCCTAATTTCTTTCCAAAACTACAAAAAACGACAAAGCTATTATATGATTACTAGTATATACCTTGCACAACTCACTTAATAACAAAATACATTTATAGTTCGACATGAAAAAATAGACATAAGAAGTAGGCTAATCAACCATGGTAACTGGTCGATTGATGTCTATTCCAATTGCTTCATCAACAGTCTAAGAGTTCTGCCTTGCCAATTTAATTTGGAGATCCTCGATTTAATTATGCAGAACCTCAATTTCATCTTCCAAGTGTTGAATCTTTTGGTTCTTCTCAATTTTCCTCTCATGCATTTCATAGGCTTCCTCATGTTGCTCTTGAAGACACCTAAGCCCTCCTATAGTTTAAAGTGCGCTCTATCACAAGACTCACAATTAGGAAGACTAAATGTTTCTAGAGTTGGGAACTCCACCCTCCTCTTTTCTAAATGGCCAGCTCTCCTACCCAAGCGTGGTCGTTGTCAACCTCGAGAGTTGGAGACCAAAACGTCTTTGATAATATGATTCACCGTAGAAATTAACTCAAAGGGTTTATTCTTAGATATTCTTTGGGATCTATCCCAATGACTCAATTTACCTAGAGGAGAAGACAATCCAACAATTCCTGGGATAAACACACAATAGCAGAACTGATCCCATTCACCCGCAATTGACTCTCACTGCTCAACCAAACATAAATTGACACCCTCACGAGTAATTAACACACTCTCTAGAAGATGAATTTCCTCTGCCTGTGTGAAGGGTCTACCATCCACAACCACAATTATCCCCTAACTACATCAAATCTGTGAAAGGGTCCTTGCACCAACGAAATTCAAGACAGATTCAAACTCTTTCATATTGCAAAAGTTAAGACCGTTATGCCACAATTTATATAATTTTCCAAGACGAAGCCTTATGAGGAATTTAAATATTGTGCTCATACCTCCTGGATCCTAATGCTCCACCATGATTATCCTAATTTTTTAAATGAGTTTAGCCTTGTGCAAATTCTCCTTCTATCGCATGAGCCATCTATTCCAACCTAGATGGAGTAAATGTGGCTCTCGTTCAGAGATATTTCGCATGGAAATTTCTTGATTTCTCCTGCTACGCATTCGGATATGAGGAGTGAATTGCATATTTCCCACACTTATCCTCACCATCATGCCAAGTGTGTTGTCTTGCTGAGGATTGTAATTGCTAGTGTCAGTTAGCTCTGCCTGTCACTAGTGATTAAATCAAGTCTTTCAAAATGTTTGTCAGGGTGTCAAGTGAAATTTTCATGGTTTCGGTAGGTCTTCAAATAAAAATTTGGCCACTCACTAGTGTGTCTAGGGCTATTTCCTCTCCTTTCAAAAAATTTCACATGCCAGACCTTGTCATCACTTAGTTGAGTGTACCATCATTGAAATATCATCATCGTCACTTCAGTCAAAATCACCATGGTTTTCATTAATCTCAGTGTCACCATTAGGTCATTAGGGCTAAGGTCACCAAAATTTGTCATTCCATGCATAAATCCAGCAAATGAGGAGTGGTAATACGTAAAGTTGTTCAATGAAATTTGGTTTCAAAATGTAATTTATGTTTAAATTATGTAATAAGTTTCAAAGTTCTAAATCTGTAATTAAAAGTTTCAAAGCTACAAGGTTCAAAAAGAAAAGTAAAAATCAGGAGGTGGGCCAAAGTTTGATGCAAAGGCAGCCAATGGTGTTTCCTAGCCTCCACACTATGTTTTCCCCTCCTACGCTGAAGTTTCCTTCAAGAGGAAAAAATCAAAGTTCTAAAGCTTTTCAAACCAATTTCAAAGGTTCTTCAACCTTTTGAAAGTAAGTAATGTCTCTTTAAGCCTCCTTATCAGTTTTGTTTTTCTTTTTTAATGGTGCAGTTCCTCAAAAGAGTTGCACACTACGTTTTGTGGGAGAGATCTTCTTTGCAAATTTGTAAGTCAAATAAACCCTTCCCATAGTAATTTTCCCTTTCCCCACATCTACATACACTACCTGAAGTTGTAACACCCCCTTAATTTCATTGCCTAAGCTTCTACATCCAAACCCTAGCTTCTACATCACTATCCATATGTTGTGTTTTAGGCAACCTCCTAGACCTATACATGTAATAAAATTCCCTAGGTCTAATCCTACCCTAATTCCCTCGCATTGCACTTTATAAACCTTCCTAAAACCTTTTCCTACTCCCCTAATTTTTCCCATCCCCATTTCCCTCTCCTAACCCCTCCGTCCTACTCCATTTCTCCATTCCCCTATTTTTCACTATTAGGGTTTTCCCCTTGCAAAGCACATATGGAGGGAGATATGAGGCCTTACAACAAGGAATATCAAATTTAAATATATGAACCTATATTCATGATATTATTTCTTCACCATTGTCAAAGCAGTGTTTTCAGAGTGTAGCGTGTCTTCCTTTTTGTGAGCAAGTTGAGAGAGTCAAATACCATGCCACATTGACTAAAGTGTTTTCCACTCAAATAAAAAAGGACAAGTTCATGATTGCAGGGGTTAAATTCAATATAAAAACTGATGTAGTATTAGAGGCCATAGGTATACCCAATCATGGTGAGAAATAGTTCAAGAACCAAGACCTAGATATTGAAAACTACAAGCCCTACCTCAGAAGACACCATCAGCACCACATGAAGAAGGTTTTTCCTGTTGAGCAGCTTCTTGAGAATTATAAACCACTGATGAAGATAATTATGAAGTACTTTACATGTGAGGTCATATCAGTAGGTATGATCCCACCAAATTCCAAGAAATCATAGCTTCACCTTTCCAAGATATGGGTTTCCTAGGGTTTACATTGCACACATGGATAGTTTTTCTTCAAAATGTGTTTCCGACAAAGTAGAGATGAATTATCCAAAAATGAAAGTGGTTTTTGTCCATAATATACCAAGGGAAAAATACCTCCTTCAATTTATACACTAGTATTATTATTTGTGATAAATTTCAAAAATTACAATTGCTATAGGAGGTTTTCTGCACTTCTGGATATCTTAACTTCAGGACAGATTTTCAGGGCTTTAAAGAAGGTGGTTTTAGTGTTTGATGAATCCATTGTGAATAATAAATACTACTCCTTCCAATGGTACCTTCATATATTGATTTGGACATCGAGAAGGCCTCCAAACGTCACTTTTACCAAACATGTTGTGTTTTCTCTAGGCACATTGCGTTTTCTCTAGTTTTGAGTGATCAACTTTAAAATTAGATTTTGAAAAAATATGAAAGTATTTTTGAAACCTGGAGGAGGTTTGTGTTCACAAAATTCAAAATAACAACAACCTCTCTTCGGTTTGCAAAAATCCTTATGGTTAGAGATATCTTGACCAACATTTGAGCCCTATTTTTGCAGAAAATTTCTATGTTTTTGGCAGTTTTTGTGAAATAGCCACACTGGAAAAAACACAACATGGGCCACACTGCGCTTTAGTTGGGGATGTCCAATGGATGAATTATCTACATTGGTGGATTCCTCTTAATCCATACTTCAATCCTAGTCCGAAGTGGAGCCATGTCAGCAACTTTTGGAGGGTCAAAATGCTTAAAAACTAGCAAAAAATGGCCTTTCTGCCCTCGTTTTGGAAGCCACGCTGCGTTTTCTGAGTACTGTTGGGAGAATGAAGTCTTGGAATGCTAGAAGCAACTTTTTTGAGTTCTTGAAGAGCCTATAATGTAGAATACATCCAGGGCTATCCACAACAACTTCAGATCAACATTTGGACACTGGGAAGGCCTCCAAAATTCCATTCTCCCAACCATGCTACGTTTTTTCCAGAATACCATTTTTCTCCATCAACTTTATCCAGTTTGACTTTCTCTCATGAAATTTGTAAATTACGATGATCCAATGATGTCATAAGGTGTAATTAAGTTGGTGAATAGTAAAATAGGGTAGATATATGCTTGTTTATGTAATTTTTGGTCAAATGTATCTAGTTTCCTATGATGAGGTGAATTGGTTAACCTCCTTAGACATTAGGGTTTTTTTGAGTATATCATGTAATCAGGTCCACAACTGATGGATTCGACCCTTGAGAGAGGGGAGAGGTTCTTTTGGTCTATATATGTCATTTTTAGAGTCATTTGACTGGTTGGACATTAAAGGATTGTAATCTTGTAGCTTGTAATTTCACTTTCATATTCAAAAATCAAAGGATGCATTTGCAGCTATTATCTAGGAATTCATGTGCAGTGAGTTTATGATCATGTCTTTTCTCTTTTATAGTCTTTAAAGAATGATATATATAGCTCCTCTGTTATGTAAAAAACTCCCAAAATAGAAGAAAAGAGAGATCAACGCCTTATAAATCAACCACTTCAAGGGGGAAACCTCCTTTACATTACATAAATGAAGAATTATTGGATGATACAAATGAAAAAACCTCCTTTCTCTATATATGAGTCCAATGGGTCACAATATAATCCTAACCGAAATAACAATAACAATTTATTGGCACAACAATAACAATAGTGGGCTTCTATGGGGCACAATAATAACAATGTGGGGACTACAGTGGAAAAACAATAACAATAAGGGGGATATACTAACAATAAAAATAAGGGGATACACTAGTATTATAGGGACCTAACATGCCCCTCTCCTTGAAACAAATGTTGTCCTCAATGCTTGATTATTTCTTAATACTTCTGTATAAAATTCTCATCCTCCCATGTGGAATCTTCAACAGTTAAGTTCTTCCACTTGCTGAGATACTCTGAAACTGATCAATTTCGTAGTTGTCGAGTTCTTGTTTCTGTGACTGCTTCAGAACTTCTTTCACTGCGATTTTGATATTCCTGTTGTTTATTTCGATTCTGCACCAAATTTAGGTTATCCTTTGAGAGTTGGAGAACTTATTGTTGATGCTCGATGTGATATTCCACTACTTTATCATCCATATTATCTTTCATTTGATCCTTTAAGCCATCCAACTTATCATCCATTTCGTCTTCTAATCCATCTATGTCATTTTTCATCGCTCTTTTGTAAAATCAAAATTTGTTGTATTTGGTACCGTAATTTTGATATATCATACTATAATTCTTCCTCTTCATGCATCATAGTAGAGCTTTATGAGGGCTTAATGGGTGTGGAATTATTTTTGGGAGGCATTATATAACTCAATACTGATATCTATTTTCCAATATGCCCTTGGAATCACTTCAAACTGATTTTTCAAACAAATGTTATGCAAACTTGTTTAAACAATACACACCATTTTCTTTCCTTTTAGGAGGTCTATATTAAACCTGATTTATCCATGTTATTTTCGATCTTCAAGATTTGAATTTTTATCATGCATTAGTCCTCTGAGTCCTCTTTCTAATGCAACAGTTCAAACCTGATTTGGATTCTTCAGGACAAAGTTATGCCCAATCTCCCACAGTATCCTAATTATGGATTGGTTCAGTAGAGAAAAATTGTAGAATGTGCCACGTGTCACTATTTCCTCCTTCAGGTTTGAACTTGATACACAAGAAACTACAGTCCATTTAATTTTAACCACTTTTTATAGAATTCAAATCCAATGCTCAAAGAGAGAGTTATGACGATTTTCCCAAGGTCACCTCTTTGAGATGAAATTGAGGAGCCTGCAAAAACCCTAAATTCCATAGATCATATCTCCAAAAATATTGCAAATGAATATCTTAAATTTTTACACGACATTCGTCAAGTTTCTTCGCAAATGGGTTTTTTTTAGCTTCTGAATCTTCGTAGAAAAAAAGTTGTAGTGAAAATTCCACGATGACTGGTTTGAAGAAGATAAACCTTGGAATCCAAAGCTATAATACCATTTTTTTTTTAAATAACTCGCAAAATAGAAGAAAAGAGATATCAACACCTTAGAAATAAGCCACTTCAAGGGGGCAACCACCTTTAAATAATATAAATGAACAATTCTTGGAGATACAAATGAAAAAACCTCCTTTCTATATATCGGATTCCAATGGGTCCAGTGGGCTTCTATGGGGCATAATAATAACAATATGGGGACAACATTGGCAAACAAGTAACAATAAGGGGGCTATACTAACAATAAAAATAAGGGGATACACTAGTATTATAGGGACCCAACATCCTCTTTCCATATCTTGTATCTTCAATGGATTTCCTTACAGTTCATAGGAAAAATTCTATTAATTTAGCTCTGTTTATATGGAAATTTAATTCCATGTTTCATGCTTCCAGTTTAATGAATTCATGATTAAACATGCTCATTAAATCCCTCTACTTTTTCAGATACTCCACCATACCTACAAAACCCTAAAGCCATCATAGATCCACTACTGCCTTGCTCCTTTTTATCTTCCAGTTGTAAACCCTTTTGATACCTAGACCTAGCTACTTGGTTTGATCCATGATCCAGCATCAAACCCTAAAATAATCAAAACCTACATGAGCCTATCATATCTAGCCCAATATCCTTCATATCACAGTAAATCCTTAACTATAATCTCATTGAGAAAGCCCTCTCAGCCTGGTAAGGCTAGCTACTAGGTCAAATTGGTCTTTGGTTACCTTTGTTAGTCTCCTTTTCAGCCTTCAGAGAACTGGTGGAGTGCTAACAACAACCATGGGTCAAGTGAGAAGGAACAAATATGGTTTGATGATGCGAGATGGGAGGGGATAAGGGGCACTTAAAGAGAGGATGGATGTGATAGAGACAGGGAGGTCGAGAGGGAGGGTGAAGAAGGGGGAGCTGCGATGGAGGGAGAGGTGGTAAGGAGAGGGGGGTTCAGAGAGGGGGTGATGTGGTGGGTTAGGTGGAGGAGGGGTGGATGGTAGGAGGGAACAATGAAAGAAAGGGAAAATCCATTAAATCCATGAACCATGTAAGAAAGAGGGGAAATAGGGATTAATAATTCCATTAAATCCATGATTTTTTACATATGTTTTCGATTTTTTGAATAGGAGGTGAGAGCTATTAAGAAATTTAGGAATATCATCCAAGAAATTAGGGAATCAGAAAATATATGTTTATTTCGTTGACCTTGTTGCACCCTTCATTCATTTCACAGGCCTTGACGGCCTGCATATCTGCATCCTTGTTTTGGCCTCTTAGGATGTGAAAAAAAATTATATTCCCAAACAAAGGAAGCATGCCATGGGCTCCCTTGAGTATATGATTTATTTTGTTGTTCTGGGCTGTAAAGCTATAATCCATGTGTTTCATGACCAAGAGGGAATCCCTGAGGATATTCACTTCCTTGATTCATTTTTATTGAGCTAAGATAAGACCAAGATACAATCCATAAGCCCTCACTTGGCTATTTTCCTTCTTGCCCAAACCACAGGCATACCAATCATTCATTATTCCTTCATGATTAATGAGAATCTCTCCCCTCTGACCACCCCATTTGTTTATCTTTTCATGAAGTTAAAATTCTAATTTTTATTTAATACATATATATTTGAATTATTTTTATTATAAAATTGAGAAAAATGTTTATTATCTCTTATAAATATTTAATCTCACATTAAAATATATAAATTTCATAATAAATTTAATTTACAAAAAAAAAAAAAATCTTATTTTTTCTCTCTATCTCTAAAGTTAATTAAAGAATTGTTATTGTATAAAAGTATGTACCTACCAAATATTGTAGCTGTGATGGGAGTAGTGAGATAATATAATTCTTTTCAAATCTAGACAAACAACATTGGGAACTGGTAAAGTAGATTTTCAAATATCTTAATGGTGCGAACCATTATTGTTTATGTTTTGATAATAATAATGTTAGGCCTAAATTTATAGATTTTTGCAAGTGCAGTAGTGTCTTCGTTGTATAGATTGCAAAAATTAGTACCTCTTTCCACAACTTGACGGGCAATACATCCCTACCATGGAAGCTTGCAAAGAGATGTTGTGGATGCAAACATTCTTAGGAGATTTTGCAAAGAGATGTAATGGATGCAACCATTCTTAGGAGAGATTGCAAAGAGACGTTGTGGATGCCATCATTCTTAGGAGAGCTAGGGGAGACACCCAACATATTGTTCTAAGACAAGCCACATTGATGTGGAATATCATTATATTCATAAGTGCTAAATAATGGCCTACTATAGTTGGAGAAAATATAAACATGATGAGTTGCAAACATGATGGAAGACATCTTGGGAAATGATTAGTAGAAAGGAGGTGTAAATATTAGAAAAATATCGACTCATGCTTCTATTGGGTCTTATATTGGAGATTGTTATATGTGAGACCAAATCAAAATAAAATATATATCATATTTTGAATTTTTCATGCTTTTGAAATGTTAAGAAATGAATCAATCAATGTTAAAAAAGGAATCAAATGAGTTACAATTACCTATAATGTCGTAATAAAGTCTATTTATAAGTTAGTAAGAAGTGTGGTATTGTAATAAAAACTATTTACATGCTAATAAAAAGTATATGTGAATAAGAAATAACCATATGAAAAATGAAAACTTGAAAAAATTCACACATAATTTTTATATTTTTAAGTAATGAGTAATTTCCCCATCTTTTTCTTTCCTCTTAAATACAATTAGCTATTAATAACTTTTATCATTAACTTAATATTTTATTTTAATATTATTATATTTATTAACATTAAATTACTTTACAATTTTATCCCATCATAATTTAGATATTTTTTTAAAGCATCCCTCATTGACTTAAATGATTTTAATTAAGTATTAAACCATATTAATGTCAAATTCTACCTTCTCTACAACGTTAAATTACATTACAGTCCTCAAAAGTAAACATACAATTAGATTTCAATCTTTATCATTTGAAAATTTCAAAGCTTTTCAATATTATAATTTATGAATATTAATATGGTTACGAAGACTCGTACACCATATAAAAAGGAAGCAAAATCATAATTGCATGGACAAGCCGTTTTCTTATAAAATGTTTATCATAATTTTATATAAAGAACTTAAAGTTGGACAAATTATTTGATTTCCTTTTGCTTTTAAAATCAGAGAGATTCCTTCCGTCAAAAGTCGCTTATTGAACACTTCGATGCATTTAGCAGGAAACATCTTGACTCTTTGTTTAAAATGAAGTAAAAGAATATTACGCCTTTTGTGAAGAAAATTAAAGGAAAATTAAATAATGTGTCTGCAAGTTTAAGTTATTTCTATAAAATTTAAATTTTGTTTGTAGGATGAGAATTAAGCCATTTAACCAACAGTATGAAAAAATAGTTATTAATCATTAACTTGCAGCATGGACCTTAATTTTTACCCCTTCAAATATTTTTGATACAAGCTTCTATAATCCCGACATCCCTGTCTCAACTGCCTGAAAAAATCTTGCCATGGGTGCAAAGATGATCTGTTGTATGTTGAACTGACTGATCAACAACAGGAGATATTGACGAAGGGTGACTCCAGGGTGGAATCCCCTGCTGTAGTATGTCAAATTCTTGACGAACCAGCTGTCCAATACAACGACCCAGGAGAGCGCGTTTGCATTTGCATTCCTGTAAGTGAGGCCAGCCATGACGACTGGACAAGACTATTGATGAGATCTTTCAAGTCTAAAGATGCCGAAGACAGGGGAGTCAGAGAAATGGTTTCCGAAGCTCTGCAAGATTACTTGGATGAAGAAAGAAGAAGAGGAAATAGACAGCGAGAACTAGTATTCAGCATTGGGTCTTTCATATGGCCAAGATTCTCAGAAATTCTAATCAACATTTTCCTAACTTTTTGGTTTAAAGTCGATGGCTTCTCCAGCTCTTTCCTAGCCAGAAGGGCAATAAGAAACTATCTTGTAGAAAGCAAGGGAAGTCGGTTGGCTGCTAATGCATTTCTCACAAAAGCTACTGTTCAGTTTAATGCCGATAAGACCCATGTTTGCCAAGTTCTCACTTTTAGAGGTAATCGTGTCAGCTTCATAACCTTATCATTTATAATGTGTATTGTCAATTTGATTTGTTTGATTGGATGGGCCGTGCTTATTGCGTTTGACTGTGGCGATAGTGCCCCGCCACTCACTGTCCCTAGACTTGGATTCATAATAGCAGCCATTGTTATTGCATGCATCATGGATTGTTTGTATATGTATACGAACTTGACGTTCTTCGGTCAGAAAAAGCCAGATTATAAGGTTTTGTTAGTAATAATATGGGAGATAGCATGCATTGCAGCGGGCATAGTAGATATAATTGTGGTCAAAAGGGCTGGGGTTGTGCAAGTCAATTGGGTTTACAGTGCTTTGCAACTGCTGGTGTGGGTAAAGTGGGTAATTGGAAGCTATATTCTTGATAAATACGCCGAAGAATCATCTGGATACAGAAATGACGACTGGAAAGTTTTGATTTTCTCTTCCGCATTCCTGCTCAATGCAGGCTTAGCTGGAGTGAGGATTAAGTGGACGCCCACTTGGCCATGGAAGAAAAATCTCTTATTCAAACACGTCTTTGCAAACCCGTCACACAATGCTTTTGATCCACCTCTCACTCAATGTTAAGAGTGTAGCTTATGATAGCAATGGCTCTTTCCTGTGCTGGTCATATATAATAGAATTCCATTAGATATCCCTTCCATGGTTTTCATCACATGTAATTCTATGTAACATGCCCATGTATACCTATCATATGGTAAAAATTGCAATGTGTCCCTTTCTTTTTACATTGGCCGAATACATTATATTTTTTTAATTATATAATGTATTTTATAGTCAATAAAAAAGTTGTTTATCCATCTTTAAAGTTAATAAAGCTTTCAGTTATTTCTACAGTTCAACTGTGTTCAAGAGTGCTGAACATCTCATATATTTTCAGAAACAATTCAAAATATTGTAAATAATTGTGTAGATTTATATTAAAATAATGAAGTTTATTTGAATAAATAAAATGTATCATATTATTTATTTTAATAATATGTTATTTATATATTTAAATATGACAAAAATGTATTTGAAAGTTATTATAATAATTTGTAGGAAATATAATATTGAATTGTTAGGAAAATCATATTAGAATTTAGAGAAACGACTTTCTGAACTATTAATGATGGTTTTTCATTCAACATTAGTCGCTATGCAAAAGTAATTCGAGGTATTTATGCAATGAATTTGAAGATAATGTAAGAAGATGAAATGCAAAGATGATTGGAGGTATTTATGCAATGAATTTGAAGATAATGTAAGAAGATGGAATCCAAAGATGATTGGAGGTATTTATGCAATGAATTTGATGAGAATGTAACTAGATGAAAAGCAGAAAAATAAATTAGCTTTATGAATATATAGTTTTTGTTTATATAAATTGTGTCTAATTATATGAATTTTTTGTTTATAGAGTTGTAGTTAAGAGATTTTTCTTGTGCAAAACTATTTTCTAAAAAATTATAATCTTAAATTTATGTATATATTTTAATTATGAAATTACAAGGTCTTGTATTAATGCAGCCTAAAAGGATGTTAACATTATCAAACAATATTTTTAGTTAGTTTGCATTGCTCAATTCCCTTACTAAACCACAAATATAGTTTTTTGAAAATGGTTAAATTCCAAAGAAGGTTATAATGGAAATACACTAGGGATGTATTTTAAGATTTTGATGTATGTGAAAAGAAAAATGTATTAGAGATAGTTTACATAGCCGAACTATATATGTATATTTAGTTTCAATGAGAATGGATTTTTCTAACCTATAGAAAAATAACATAAAATTAGAGATATATATACATTTTCTCAAAAATTAATGTTTTCATGTATTTGGAACCAAAACCACCATGTTTTTTATTCTAAATATATATTCAAAGAAATCAATTCATCATACATGTAAGCTTCCCGTCGAGGAAAAAAAATTAAATTCGAAAAAAAATGCCCATAGTCCCAACATTAAAAATGTTTAAATTCGAAAAAAAAATGCCCATAGTCCTAACATTAAAAATGTGCATGTGCTTCTGGCATATTGAATGTGTGTTTGTTCCTAACACTAGGAACATGCACATTTTTTTGAAGCTAGGAATTAACACATAGGAAATGATTGAGGTGGGGTCGAGGGGTATGGGGAGGGCAGAGAGGGAGAGATAGAGGGGCCAAGAGAGAGAGAGAGAGAGAGAGAGTGAGGGGTGGAGAAGAATGAGTGGGTGGGTGATGGGTAGAGAAAGAGAGAGATAGAAGAAAGGTGAGAAATATAGGGAAAGAGGGTAGGGAAGGAAGATAGAGGGATAGTGCAAGGAGAGAGAGAGAGCTATGGGAGACACAAGGAGGAAGAGAGAGATGGAGTTGAATGGGGGTTGCTTTGAAGGAGGGAGTAAGAGAGACATGGAGGGAGGGGTAGAGAGAGAGGGATGGGAGAGAAAAAAGGATAGGGAGGGGAGCAAGAAAGTGTGAGTGAGTGAAAGTGGGGGGAAAAAGAGAGAGAGAGGAAGGGAAATATAGATAGAGGGAGGAAGAGGGATATATAGATGCTTAGAGGAGGAGGATTGTGTGTGTGCGTGTGTGTGTGTGTGTGTGTGTGTGTGAGAGAGAGAGAGAGAGAGAGAGTGGGGTGGGGGAGGAGTTGTTATGAAGGAGATACTATGGGAGTGAAGGAAGGAGACAGAAATTTTGTAGCAGAAAATGGCACTCCCCTGACTCTACTAGAGAAGAAACATATAATAAGGTTGGAATTCAAAAAAAGCTTCAAGGAAACACTGGAAACAACCAATGTGTTCCTCTTCAATGACACTTGTAAGGAGAGTTTCAATGCCCCAAATGGCTTAGAAAGGGGATTTGAATACTTTGGTTGCTCAAGTACATAGCCTTGAAGATGTCAGGATTATTGAAGTGCATTGATAAGGGTTGATAGGGTCAAAAAATGATCAAAAACTCAAGATAAGGATGAAAGGAGTGAATCAAACTCAACAGAAAAGATGTCTAGATTCCCTTAGTCACTTTGTTAACTCATATACAAAATCAAAGATCTCAAGGAGAAAAGGGGAGAGAAGTGAATGTAGGTAAATAATCTTGAATTGAGAACTCAATTCCATCTTGTGATATACCTACTAGAAGTGAGCTTGATTGTGATAGGAGAAATTGAGGACAAGCACCTTAAGAAGCCCAGATTTTCTAATTGATTTAGTATAGAAAAAACACTATTTGAATATTTGCAAGTTTGATTTCGATATTTCTAATGCTAACATTACTACATGTAGTAGGATATTGTATACTTTGGTCGATTGTTCTACATGTTACAAGTGGAAGGAGATACGAGTTACGTTGAAAAATGCAACAAGAGAGTCTTGTTTTGATTTTGCCTTGGTCAAATTGAGAAAATTCATATTTCCACATCATCGAACAACTTACATGAAGTTAACTTGTGTGACATGGCTCTTGTCACTTATTTTACTCAATAAATTTGACTTAGAGTGCTTGCAGTTCAATTAAGCACGTGTGATTGCTAATTTCTAGTAGCCAAGGTTAGTTCTTTCCACTTTTTTTTTCAGTTAAACTAGTTCTAAGTGTAGGAGGAATTATTGGAAGGTCGGTTGTGCAATGGGACAAAAATCTAACTTAGTGATCATCCAGTTAACTTATTAATCATCCCAAAATAGCTAGTGCATGCAGAGAATTTGAGTTCCCCAGTTGTGGTTGAGATTCCAAGGCAATGTAACATTAGTTGTAGACTAGTCTTGAGTGTATAAGTGTTGCATGCAATCAAACGATCAACCTTGGGAATTGCGCAATAATTTTGGACGAATTTCCTAAATAATAGGTGCTTAATTTCTCAGGAATTGCATAAGGAAATAGGGTCTCAATCACAGGAATAAATTGGCTAAGTCTGGGTCAAATCGTTTGAGTGAGCAAAGAGACAGGTTATTCACTTGTAGGTTGAGCTCAAATCAAGCTAGAAATTATAATACATCTATATTCATCAGATTAATGCAAGCATGCATAAGGGGTTTTTAGTAGTTGATTTCCCCTGGAAAAATATTGTGTGTATGTGTGTTATTTGCTTGTTTGTGTTTGATGTTCTAAATTGTGAATTAAATTTCATAGAGAAGTAGAGTAGGATGGTGTCTTGTGGTTTAAATTAAAATTTCATAAGAAGTTGTAATTATACACCATAATCTATACATGATATCAAAGAAGGATTCACATTAGAACAAGAATTTTAAAGTTATTTCTGAGGAGGATAAAATTTGCAGTTCAATGTAGCACGATCAATTTAGAGTTGGGAAGAAGACCTTCAACGGGCTGAGACTAGAGTATTTCTTGGAAGGTAGCGCTAATTTCACTACATGGAAGGATCTTATGGAGACAATAATGAATGACAATGGATTGCTAGAATATGTCAAGACATATATTGCAAAACCACAAGCATTTGATGCACACAACCTAGCCCAATGGAAGAAAGATGTAGCCAAGGCAAGGAGAATAATCTTGGAGGAAGTACATGATCAAATTGTCTCAAATATCCATGGGAATGAAACTCATTTCGCAATGTGGAAGGAATTGATAGAGATTTTCGAGAACAGTAGTGACCACAGAAAGCTGACACTCAAGGATAAACTTTGAAATATGAAGATGCAGAAGAATGACAATATTTTGTAGTATCTAAGCAGATTTACACAAGTTCGTGGTGAACTTGGTAGGGTGTAGGTTTTAACCCTCAACAGAAACTATTTGCAAAAAAATTATTAAAGATAGAAAATAAACAATAGCGAGAGCATAAAACATAAAACAGAAATACATAAAGATTTTCCCCTGGATCCAAAATCGGGACTACCAGCTTGATTTTTCATTATATTCCTTTTGGTGTTACAACACATATATATACATGCCGAAGAATTCATAAGTCCCAATCCATTAACCGTGGAGTATAACATAACCGTAGTTCCCTTGACCATATCTACAAAATACTGGGGGCCAAAAACCATCATGCCCCAAAACCATGTGAAAACTCATGCACAAAACCATAGGCGGGTCCGCCCACCTAAAGTAGGGTCCAAAAAAATTTTCCCAAACCGCTGCCCGAACCCTGCGCAGGGGGCTACTCGCCCCTTGTGAACCCCTAGACAGGGGGGGCTGTCACCCCCCCGCTGCACCTGGCGCAACAAACAGGGGGGCTTGTCTCTCCCCTCATGTGTGCGACTATTCATGGAAAGAATATAACACATACCCAACATTGTACCACTTATTGTTTTCTTTTTGCAGGGGGCCATAGGAGATCGTAGTCATTAGTCAAGTCCTACAACACACATTGTTTATCTACACCAAGAGAACTTCTGAGTGCTCATCGACTTCATTAATGCATCTCCAACATTCTTCAAAGTGTCCACCTTTACCAGCAACACCTTTTTATCGTCAACCATATCTCTCACAAATTGATATTGAACATCAATGTGCTTTGTCTTTGAATGATAAGTAGGCTTCTTAACCAAGAAGAATGCACTTTGGCTATTAAAATCTATCTTTATGGCTCACTGCATCAACCCCATACTTGAACACAATATCTAAAACCACACTAGTTTCTTTCTTGCATGAGTGGCTGCCATGTATTTTGCCTCGGTAGTTGAAAAAGCCACTACAGACTGTCTTTTAATCATCCAACTGACTGCACCTCCAAATAGGCTAAACACATACCCACTTGTAGATCTTCTTTGGTCCAGATCTCCAGCCCGATATGCATGAACAAAACCACGGATGTCCAAAACTCTGTCCAATCCTGGTCTTCCCTAGTAGCACAAACCATAATCACTAGTGCCACACAAATATCTGAAAACCTGCTCACTGTTGTGCAATGCTCCTTCCCTGATTTTGACATAAACCTGCTCAATACTGCCACTACATGTGAAATGTCTAGTCTATTACAAACAATTGCATACAGCAGGTTACCCACTGCACTTCCATATGGAACACGGGACATATGCTCCTTTTCTTCTTAGGTCTTGGGACACATTCAATAGATATATTTACACCTATAACAATAGGAACCTTTACCGATTTACTATCCTGCATATTGAACCTCTGCAATATTGTCTTTATATAATTCCTTTGGTTTAACCAGATCTTCCTCTTCACCCGATCTCTCTTAATTTCCATGCCCAAAATATAGTTTGCAGCATCAAGATCCTTCATGTTGAATTTCGAGAAAAAATGGGTCTTCAAATCTTGGTAATTTCTTTGTCATTTCCAATCAGCAACATATCATCCACATACAAGACCAAATAAATAACATGGTCACCAATTAATTTAAAATACACACAGTGATCCTCTTTGCTTCTGGTGAAGCCAAGTCCCCGTATATAGGTATCAAATTTCTGATACCACATCCTTGGTGACTATTGTAACCCATACATAGACTTTTTTAACCTACATATCAGTTCTTTCTTACCCTTCACCGCAAAACCTTCAGGTTGCTTCATGTAGATCTCCTCTTCCATATCCCCGTGAACAAATTTTTTCTTCACATCCATCTGTTCTACCTCAAAATCAAATGCAGCAGCAATAGATAAAAAGTAATATAATAGAATTAACTTTGGCAACAGGAGAAAAAATATCACCAAAATCAATTCCCGACACCTGGGAATAACCTTTTTCTACAAACGAGCTTTGTATTTATCCACCTTGCATTCTACATTCATCTTCTTCTTAAACACCCATTTGCTCCCGATGGGCTTCCTTCCAGCCAACAACTCAACCAGATCCCATGCCTCATTTTTGTACAAGGATACCATTTCATCAACCATGGCCTCCTTCTAGTGTTTTCCACCTCTAAATCCACTATCTCCTTAAAATTTCTAGGATCATCATCAGTGATAGTTAAATAAAAATTTGAACAGAAAGCATATGGACTATACCTTTCTAGCTACCTTCTTTCCCGAATCGATCTTCTCATAGTTGGAGTTTGTAGCTCTTCCTCTTCTTAATCTTGTTTTGTTGTAGAATCTGATTCATCCTCCTTTAGCTCAAACTCTATCTTCTCAGGTTTGTTTGGTAGGAATTCATGTTTAACAACATCTTCCACCTCTCTAAACACCACATCTCGACTATACACAACCTTCCTTGTTTTTGGGTTCCGAAACTTGTAACATTTTAAACCATTATTATACCGAATAAAGATTCACCATTCAGATTCATTATCCATCTTGGTCATTTTCTCCTTTGGAACATGTAAGTATGCATCACATCCAAATGAAGGTGATCTGTTAACTAGGTAACATGCAGTCTCTACTGCCTCTGCCTAGAATTCATATCCTAACCCGGTACCACTGGGTATGCTTCTTTCCTTTTCCATTAGCGTTCTGTTCATTATTTCTGCAACTCCGTTCTGTTGAGGTGTTTATGGAGTAGTCTTCTACCGTGCTATACCATACTTCTTACAAAACTCTTCAAATTCCTTCTTGCAGAACTCTCCACCATTATCTGTCATCAACACTTTTATCTTCTTCTTTGTCTGATTTTCCACGATAGCCTTAAATTATTTAAGTCTATCAAAGACTTCACATTTCTTCCTCAAGAAATATATCCACGTATTCCTTGAGAAGTCATCAATGAATGAAAAATAGTACACAGACTTTCCCATTGATGGAACCAACACAGGTCCAAACACATCACTTCGCACAAGCCCTAATATCTCGTTCGCCCTCTTAGCATTAGAAGGAAAACTCACTCGATTCTGCTTCCCATATACACAATGTTCACATAAATCGAAATCCAGAGATAAATTAGACATACCTTCTACCATAACATTTCCATGCAGTATTCGAAGGCCCTTATCTCTAATATGTCCAGGACTTTGATGCCATAGCATGGTCTTTCCTCCAGAGACTGCAGGCTTTATACTCCACTTTTAGGAACCATTGAACTGTTGCACCCATCAATAACAATGCTATATTGAAGCTTGTATATAGTTCCAATCTGAACTCCCCGCATTAATACCACTGCTCCCTGGATCATCTTACAGGTATCTTTCTCAAACACTATCTTTACACCTGCATCATCCATCTTGCTTCTAGAAATCAGATTTCTGGCCAATGCAGGAATATGTAGAACACCAAGAAGTGTTATAATCCTTCTTCCTTGTAGCTTCAACTTGAATTTTCCACGTCTGACGATTTTGGCCTTCATATCATCCCCGAAGAAGACATAACCACCATCATACTTCTCATACTCGCAGAACCACTCCCTATGGGGAGTGAAGTGAAAGGATGCACCTGATTCAATCAACCATGCCTCATGCTCTACATGTGTATTTGATGAAAAAGCCAAATACACATCCCCACCTTCATCTGAGGTGGTTTTTTCCTCTACAGAAGGAGCATCATCAAATCCCTTTCCTTTCTCAGGAGCTTTAGATCTGCAGTCGTTTTTGAAGTGCCCTTCCTTTCCGCATTTGCAGCACACCTTTACAGGCTTTCCTAGAGATTTAGATCTCCGACTCGAAAAATTATTTTTGTTTCTATTCTAGGACCTTCATCATACATATAATGCATATCCATTCTGGCCCTCCATATTTCTCCATCTCATTTCCTCTGATAGCAGCAAGGCTTAAACAACTTCATCAAAATTCAAGGTAGTTGTATTTCTACCTATTGCAATAATGAGACTATCCCATGAATCTGGTAGAGAACACAACAAACTGATTCACTTATCTTCATCTAAGATTTTAATATCAACAGATGACAACTGACTTACCTCATTATTGAAGGCATTCATATTCTCTGTCACCGAGTCTCCATCCTTCATCGTCATGTTATACAACTTTGTCCACAGGAACAATTTATTCACCAAAGACTTAGATTTGTACAAAGTCCCTAACTTGACCCACAAAGTCTTCATCGTAGCTTCCCTAAATACATTCAACAATACCAAATATGAGATACACAATCATATTTCACTCTTTTCCTTTAGATCCAACTTTTCCCAATCTTCATCTGACATTGTTGTTGGTTTAGTACCCGGATCTACCGCGAACCACTGACCTTTATCCACCAGCATATCCTCCATATTTAGATTCCACAACTCAAAACTCTGACCATTAAATTTCTCGATCTCTATCTTTCCACTCTCGCTATCTTATTTCACCACAAGAATTGATCCCGTAGGACCCCCACTAAACAAGGTCTACCACACGCCCGAACAAAAAACCCCTCAACAGCAAAGGTGTCCCCTTGAAGCCAAAACAACTCTGATACCAAATGTAGGTTTTAACCGTATACATAAATTATCTTCAAACAAATTCTTAAATATATAAAGTAAACAATAGAAATAGCATAAAACATAAAACAAATATACACAGATTTTTTCCCCTGGATCTAAAATCAGGACTACTAGCTTGATTTTTCATTATATTCCTTTTAGTGTTACAACACATATATATACACGCCGAAGCATTCATAAACCCCAATCCATTAACCCTAGATTAGAACATAACCACAGTTCCCTTGACTAGCTCTACAAAATACCAGGGGCTGAAAACCATCATGCCCCAAAACCATGTGCAAAACCATGCACAAAACTATAGGCTGGTTTGCCCATGTAAAATAGGGTCCAAAAAAAGAGACACTGCCCTGGACCCCGCGCAAGGGGCTACCCTTCCCTTGCGAACCCTTAGACAGGGGAGGATGCCGCCCCCCTGTTGTGCCAAATGCAATGAACAGTGGGGTTGTCGCCCCACCTGTGACCCCTCGTGCATACGACTATTAGTGGAAATAATATAACGCCTACCCAAAATTCTTAGTATTCGTTGACTAACACCTATGGGTTTTGTTCCAACGAAAATTGTGATTCCCAACACGGGGTAGGTATAAATGTTATAGAAGATGACTTCGTAAGCCTAACTCTTCTACGCCTTCCCAAAAGTTTTCATAGTTTCCAAGACTTGTTGAATGGGAGGGAGAAATTCCTAAATTAGGAACACTTATGGTTCGATTTGGTATAAGAGGAGATAAGGAAGAAAACCAGAGATGGGACTTCATCCAAGGGCGAGGATGAAGAAAATATTACATTGTTTGGAAAGGGAAAGAAGGGAAAAGGGAAGAAATATAAAACCTAACCAAAATCCAACCAAGGGGGAAGAAGAAATATTTGTCCAAAATTAAATGCTTCAATTTTCATGAATTTTCACTATGCCATGAAGTGTCCACAAAAAAATTCACGCAAGAATACCTCAAGATGAGCAACAGGTGAATCCTTGGCTTCAAAGTTCAAGCTTAACTTCACCCTTATCGAATGCATGGCCAACACAATGATGGGTGGTGTGCGGTACTTGGACTGAGGTGCATCGTTCCAGATGACAGGGTGTAAAGATTTTTTTGAGTGACTTGGAGGAGAAAGATCTCCAAATTCACATGGAGATGGTAGACGAAGGAAGGTACAATGCAAACAGAATTGGTACATTCACCTTTTAGAGGGATTCAAGATCCCCTCTCACACTCAAGGATGTCATGTTCGTTCCATGCCTGAAGAAAAAATTCATCTTTGTTGCAGATTTGGAAGACCGTGGTTATGATGTAATATTCAAAAAATTGAAAGAATTCCTGAGACACAAAGCCTTGGGACATGTGAAATAGGTTTGGGTTCATGTGAAGAACCTGTATAAGCTATACATGGAAGACATTGTTGCATTAAGTAGTAAGTTGGAGAAAGTGTAGAGGTGTAATGCCAGTGAACTTTGGCACAAAATACTTGGCCATTTTCATCATGGCACCTTGAATATTATGCAACAAATGCCATTGGCCTCCCTAAAGGAGCACTTGAGAAACAAGATGTTTGCAAAGGATGTACCTCGAGGAAGTATGTAAAATCCACATTCGATGATCGAGACAACAAATCATATGCTGACTTGGAAAGGATCCACTCTGATGTGTGTGAACCTTTCTCGACAGCCTTGATTGCGAGACATAAATATTTTGTCATTTCTATTGATGACTTCTCAAGGAAGTTTTGATCTTCTTCATGAAGAATAAAGATGATACATTGTCCAAGTTCATAGAATTCAAGGCACTCGTTGAGAAAGAAACCGACAAGAAGGTGAAATCTCTCAGGAGTGATAATGGAGGCGAGTATGTTTTGAATGAATTCAAGAATTTTTTTGTGAAACAAGGCATTCAAGGAAAACTGACAACACCCGACAACCCACAACAAAATGGGGTAGCTGAGAGAAAAAACCATGTTATTATGGGAGTTGCGAGGGATATATTGCATGACCAAGGCATACCACTGCATTTGTTGGAATATCCATGCAACACAATAGTCTACTTGCAAAACGAGAGTCCTCACCAGATTCTTGATATGATTACACAAGGGGATCCCTTCTCAGGGAGATATCCAGATGTGTCACACTTTAGTATTTTTGGAGCCTCTTTTTACTGCCATGTCTCCAAATAATCAAGAAATAAGCTTGAGCTGAAAACAGAGTTGGGGGTATTTATGGGTTACATAGAAACTCCACACAATTATAGTGTGTAATTACCTTCCCTCGGAATGATAGTTGTATGAAGGGGTGCAAATATTGATGAGGAGAAAACTATGTAGTTCTCTCTCGAGAGGGAGCTTCAGATCCCACTAGAAGAGGAGATTTTAGCTCCAAAGGAGGAACCTTAGGAATTCGTGTAGAAACCACAAATTGATGTGGAGAGAGTGGAGACATCCACTCAAGGAGAACGATTCAGAGAAGGAATAAAAATAACCATGGAAGCTAATAAACTTATGCAGGATGCGAGGGAGATTGTGTCTGCTCCTTATAATTTTCACAGGTAGAGGAGGTCACCTGAATGGTACACTGGGTACATGGCTCTAATGAATGAGCTTGTATAGGATGAGCCATCCTCTTTTGAGGAAGTAGTTGAGAAACCTGCATGGGGTGATGCAATGTTTGAATGATACGAATCGATTGTAAAGAACAGTGTTTAGGAAGTGGTCCCAAGACCAACAGATAAATCGGTTATGGGTTTGAGATGAATCTTCAACGTTAAGCATGCAACAGATGGAAGCATAGAGAATTATAAGGCCATATTTGTGTCCAAGGGATACCCTCATGTTCAGGGAACTAACTACGATAAAAACCTTTTCTCCTGTAGCAAGGTATTCATCCATTAGATCAATTTTGGCACTGGCTATGTATATGGGGTAGAATATCCACCATATGGATGTAAGAAAAACATTTCTTAATGGATTTATTAAGGAGGAGGTGTACATTGAGCAACCAGAATTTTTTGAGACATTTGGTGATGATTCTTATGTGTGCAGACTCAAGCGAGTGTTGTACAGTCTCAAATAAGAACCCCGTGCTTGGTACACCACGATCGACAACTATCTCATTGGTTTGGGCTTCACCAAAAGTGAAGCAGATGCAAACCTCTATCACATCTTGGTAGAAGGCTAAATTTCTTATTATTGTCTTATATGTTGATGATTTGATTTTAATTGGTGATGAGCAGCTGATCAGAGCTTACAAGGAGGAACTTGAAAGGGAATTTTAAATGAAAAACATGGGTTTCATGCACTACTTCCTTGGGTTGGAAGTATGGTAAGGCGATGGGGAATTGTTTATGTCTCAAGGTAAGTATTCTAGAGAGGTACTACAAATATTCTACATGGAGAGTGGTAAGCCCATGAAGAAACCTCTAGCGACCAAATAGAGGAAGGAGACTTCCACTTTAGGTGAAGAGGTGGATGCTACCATTTAGCGACAATTAGTGGGTCCATTGGTGTATATTGTGAACACACGACCGAATATGCGCTATGAAGTCAACCAGCTGAGTCAAGCTATGGTTAGGCCAACCAAATTATATTGGAAGGCAATGCAGCATGTCTTATGATACCTCATAGGCACTACCCAATTTAGAATATGATATAAATGGGAAGAGGGAATGAAGTTGCGTGGCTTCACAGATGCAGATTAGGCAGGGATTCCATCCAATCAATAGAGTACATCAGGTGGAATTTTTAGTGTTGGGTCCCTAGTAGTTTCCTAGTATAGTAGGAAGAAAATAATTGTGGCATTCAACTTAACAAAATTAGAATACATTGTTGCAAGTCAAGCAACATGTGAGGCGATCTAGATGAGAAAGATACTTGTAGGACCATCTGGTCATATGATGGATCCTACTGTGATCCATTTTTATAATCAAATTTTCATCAAGCTCTCTGAGAATTTTGTATTTCATGATCGATCCAAGCATATAGATATTTGGTATCACCATTTACGGGACTATGTGCAGAGGCAAATATTTTGCTATTGTAAATTTCAACAGAGGAAAAAGAGGTTGACGTCTTGAAAAAGGCTTTGTTAAGAGGGAAGTTTGAGTTCCACAGGTGTAGGATAGGGGTGGTTTATAATCCCATTCTTTCTAAGAGGAAGTGTTGAAAAATGCAGCAAGAAAGTCTCAATTTGATTTTTCCTTGGTCAACTTGAGAAAATTCGAATTTCGACATCAACGGATAGCTTGGATGCAATTAACTTATGTGATATAGCTCTTGTCACTTATTTAACTCAAATAATTCAATTTACAAGGGTTGGATTTTATTTAAGCGTCTGTGTTTTCTAATTTGTAGTAATCAAGGTCAATTATTTAAAGGTGTTTTCAGTGAACTAGTTCTAACTATTGGAGGAACTAGTGGAAGGTCAATTGTGTAGTGGGACAAAATATAACTCAGTGATCAATCAACCAAAATAGCTAGTGCATGCAGAGAATTCAAGTTCCCCAGATATGGTGGAGATTCCAAGGTAATGTAACATTAGTTGTAGACTAGTATTCAGTTTACAAGTGTCGCACGCAGTCAGATGACGAACCTTGGGAATTGTGCAAGAATTTTGGAGTAATTTCCTATATATTAGGGACCTAATTTATCACGTATTGCGCAAGAAAATAGGGGCTCAAGAAGAGGAAACAATGACTATGTATTGATTAGAGATCCCTTGTGAGCAGAGAGATAGGTTATTCACTTGTAGGTTGAGCTAGAAATTTTAATACATCCCTATTCATCATATTAATACAAGTAGGCATAAGGGGATTTTAGCAGTTTCTTTCCCCTGAAAACTACTGTGTGCATGTGTGTTATTTCTCATTGCATGTTTGTGATTAATATTCTAAATTGTAAATCGAGTTCCACATAGAAGTATAGCAAGATTGTGTTTTGCAATTTGGATTAAAATTTCATTAGCAATTATAATTATACACCATAATTTTTACAAGCTAGATTTCAAGGGCTTCAGCGAGTAGGAGAAATCATCTATCCATATTCTACGATATGATATTTATTCCATCTATCAACTTGTATATTTCAATTTTACGAGGGTTAATTACATCATAGGTATATCCATCTATCATAGGTATTCGGTAGGCCACCGAAAATTAGTACTTTCGAATGAGTTGAGCCTTCATACTTTGTGTCTTGAATAATTTACGAGGTTACAATTGTGCAAAGAATCAAGGTTACCTAAGTCCATCATAGTTATCTTGCCATGGGTACAAAGATGACCTGTTGTATGTTGAACAGAATGATCAACAACAAGAGATATTAAATAAGAGTTACTCAAGGGTGGAATCCCATATTATAATATGTGAAATTATTGATGAAACAACTCTCCAATCCAGCAACATAGGAGAACCTATTTGTGTATGCATTCCAGCACATGACACTGGCGATGATAAATGGATAGAAGGATTGATAAGATCTTTCAAGTCTAAAGATGTCGAAGGCAGGGGAGTTAGAGTCATGGTTTATGAATATATGCAATATTACTTGGATGAAGAAAGAAAAAGAGGAAATAGACAACGAGAACTAGAATACAACATTGGCTCTTTCATAGGGCCAAGATTCTCAGAAATTATAATCAATATTTTCCTAACTTTATGGTTTAAAGTTGGTGGCTTCTCTAGCTCTTTCCTAGCCAGAAGGGAAATAAGAAATTATCTTGTAGACGACCAGGGAATTAATTTGGCTTCTAATTCATTTGTAACAAAAGCTATTTTCCAGTTCAATGTTGATAACACCCATGCTTTCCAATTGCTCACTTTTAGAGGTAATTCTCTCAGCTTCATAACCTTATAATTTATAATGGATGGTGTCAATTTGATTTGTTTTATGGGATGGCTCGTGCTTATTGCGTTTGACTGTGGTGATAGTGCCCCGCCGCTCACTGCAACGAGAGTTGTAATCATAATAGTATCCATTGGTATTGCATGTTTCATGGATTGTTTGTATATGTATACGAACACAATGTTTTTAAATAACCCACTGGATTATAAGGTTTTTCCAGTAATAATATGGGAGATAGCATATGTTGTAGCAGCCATAGTAGTTGCCCAAAGTGTTGGTTTTGTGCACCTAAATTGGGTGTATAGTGCTTTGCAACTACTCGTCTAGGAGAAGTGGTTAATTGGAAGCTATATTCTCGATGAATATGCTAGAGAATCATTTGGATACAAAAATGACAACTGGAAAGTTTTGATTTTCTATTCTGCATTCATGCTCAATGCCAACTTAGTTTGAGTGTCGATTAAGTGGACGCCCACATGGCCATGGAAGAAAAATCACTTATTCAAACATTTTTTTGCAAACAAGTCACACAATTCTTTTGATCCGCCTCTAACTCAATCTTAGAGTGTAGCTTAGGATATCAATGGATCTTCTTATGCAGGTCATATTTAATAGAATCCTACTAGATATTCCTTCTTTCATATGTAACTCTATATAAAATCGCTTATGTTTACCTTTCATTTTGTCAAAAATTACATAGGTATACTTTTCTTTTCCATGCTTTGAATAAATATTTTTTTTTTGCAATTATCGAATGAATACTTAGTCATAATAAAAGTGTTTTTTATCCATATTTAAAGTTAATTAAGCTATTTTATATGTAAACTTTTCATTTTACATTCTTTGAATAAATAGTTGTTTATCCTATTATCTAATGAATATTTATAATCACAATAAAAGTGTATTTTATCCATATTTAAAGTTAATTGAGTTTTCAATTATTTTTAGTTCAAGATGATTTTGGGAAATAAATCAAAATATTATAAATATTTAGTTTTTTCTACTTGATTCACAAGCTTAGGAGATCTATACATCTACTGAATATTTGTTAGAGTTTTTTTGTCAGGGAGATCTACCTAAAGAGATCACTTCATATCGGCTCAACCACACGACCTAACCTTAAGAGAAAAAATATAACTTATTGTGTAAACTTATATTAAATTAATTAATTAAGTTTATTTGAATAAATAAAAGGAATCATATCATTTATGTTAATAATTTGTTATTTATATATTTAAATATGGTAAAAATGTATATTAAAGTCATTATAATATTTTGTAGGAAATATAATTATGAATTTTTTGAAGAATAAAGTAATTAATTAATAATATTTTGTAGGAAATATAATTATGAATTTTTGTAAGTATGTAAAATAATTAATTAATAATATTGGGTGGATTCAAAGTAATGATAGTTTCTCATGAAGCGTTAGTGGCAATGCAAACACAAAAAATCAACAATACCCTAACTTGGAGGGAAGATTGGAGATTAACTTGGAGGGATGATTGGAGGTATTTACTTAATGAATTTGAAGATGATATAAGAATATGAAACACAAAAAATGAATTAGCTTTCGGAACATAACATTTTTATTTATATAAATCATGTTTAACTATATGAATTTTGAGTTTTCCTAAAATTTCTATGTTATTTTTCATACAAAATATAATGCATATGTTTCATTTAGTGCATATTTTGAGTACCTAAACAATGCAATCTTGTTACAAAAATTAGTAGAGTTGTATTTAACAAATTGTTCTTATGAAAAGTTAAAATTTATAATCTTAGTTTTATTAAAATAAAAATTGAACTAAAGAATTACAAGGTCTTCTATTATTGAAACCTAAAATATTCGTAAAATTATCAAACACACTTTTTTCATTAGTTGGCATGTCTCAATGTCCTCTAATGCACCACATAATTTATTTTTAAAATGATTAATCTCAAAAGAAAGTTATAATGGAAATACACTAGGGATGTATTTAAGATTTTGATGTACTTAGAAAGAAAAATGTATTAAAGTTAGTAAAAACTACTATTTTTATTTTAAATAATATATATATAGAGTTTGCACAATCAATTCTATATGTGTCTTTAGTTTCATGTATAGTGGATTTTTCTAGCTTATATAAAAATAACATAAAAATAGAGATATATATACATTTTCACAAAAATTGATGTTTTCATGTATTTGCAATCCAAACCACCAAGTTTTGATTCTAAACCTATATTGATCCAAATTTATGCAAGAATGCAACAAAATACACATATAACCATAAATATAAAGATGCAGTGGAAATAACACTTCATTTCATTAATATCAAAGAACTGAAATTTGCTTACAGACATAATGGAAAATAAACTAGCTAGGGCGCTGGTAGCTTATCTCTGAGAAGAGATGTGGCGGCTACAAGCCTCTGAACTGAGTTACAATGAGGCTCGAGGTCATATTTATTATTTAGAGACAATGGAAAACCCTAAACATCCAAAACCCTAACCCTAGGAGATGAAGCGCCAAAACTATGGGCCCCGTTTGGGTAAATTGGTGTTTCAACTTCCTGGGGACGTAACTTTGGCATACGATCTCCGTTTGACGCGAACCATACCTCGTTAGAAAGATATTTTCGAGGAATACAACTTTTTATGTGAGGAGCTTGGTCCATGGACCTACGTTTCAACCGGTTTTCCCAAAAAACATCATTTAGGGCCTCAAAACGGCTCCAGAAGTTCAGGATCCGAATAACTGCTAAAAATAGTAAGTTGTGCCGAAACTGAAAAACTGAAAGAGACAATGGTGGGGCCATAAGTGGAATAGGTGGATGGCCACCAATATCCACCTAGATCATTCATGCCCCCTTAGGAAGCAATGGCCCCCATTGCGTTGAGTTCCTCCATGAGATGAGGAAACTTCTGCTGAACTTGGTCCCTGGTGAACCACTTGCCTTGGTGCAGGAGTTGGCCAGCTTTGACAACCTGATATAGTTGGATATTATGTTGATGATTGTTTTGTATTTGCATGTCCATGATACAATCTTTGGTGGCCTGTTCCGTGTAGTCTGGGTTTAACTCTTTTGGTGTGAGTTCTTCTCCAATGTCAGAGGTGTCCAGTAGTGGTGGGAAGTAGGGACGAAGGCGATCTACATTGAATACTGGGTGCAGACCAAGGAATGGTGGAATATTGAGCTCGAAGGCATTGTTCCCTACAGCCTTTGTGATGGTGTATGGTCCATATCGGAGTGGGCGAAGCTTGCGGTGGTGTCTATTGAGGCACTCCTTCTACAAATGTAGCCACACTTTGTCGCCCACCTGGAAGTTGAGTGGCACCCGATGTTGATCATGTCGTTGCTTGTACTTAGCATTGGTTCTGTTTAATATGTAATGAACATGTTGGCAGATGTGTTGAATGCACTCGGTGAAGTTGTTTGCTTTGTCAGCTTCAGACTAGACATGAGCCGAATCGGCTCGAGTAGGCGCAAATAGCATGGCTACGTCAATGGGACATAGTGGCTGGAATCCCAAGCCCACCTGAAAGGGGTTGTGGCCGATTGAGCTGTGGAGAGCCCAGTTATAACTGAGTTGTACATAAGGGAGGCTCTCATCCCATGTGTGTGGATGATTTGAATTGTACATGCGCAGAATGTGTACAATCATCCTGTAGACGACCTCTGTCTGGCCATCAGTTTGGGGATGGAAAGTTGTGGACTTGGTGAGCTTGGTGTCCAACATTGACCAGAGGCTAGACCAAAATGTGCTAAGGAACCTGCTATTGCGATCTGATATGATAAACTGTGGGATCCCAAAGTGCACCCACACTCGTTCAAAGAAGAGTTTAGCAGCGACTTCTGCTGTGATATTCTTCTTGCAGGCCACCATAATGGCCATCTTCGATAATCTGTCGATGACCATGAAAACATAGTCATTTCCATGCTTAGTAGAAGGAAGGCCCGACATGTAATCCATGGAGATGGATTCCCAAGGTCAATTAGGGGTAGGTAGTGGAGTATAGAGGCCTTGCTTCTTGATGGTTGGTTTGGAAATGGCGCAAGAAGTGCAAGATTTGATGTACTTCCCAACATCTTGTCGAAGGTTCGACCAATAGAAATAATTCTGAAATACTACCACTGTTTTCTTGACCCCAAAATTTCCAACGACTCGACTATAGTGCACTTCCCATATCATCTTGGCATGCTCGCTTGAAGGAACACAAAGGTGTCCTAGGTGACATAACAGTGCATCTTGGAGGTGAAAATTTGGAACTTGCGTACCCCCCAAGAGTGCCTTATATGTGTGGCTGAATTCTAGATCGCTTTTGTAGAGAAGCAGCCAATCAGAAGTCTCGTTCCCACAAGAGTGGAGAAGGGTGGTTATGGCCACGATTGGTGGTCAGTTGCGGCAGTCTGAAACATTATTTGTGTTACCCTTCTTGTACTTGATGTTCAAATGAAATTGTTGCAGATATGTGGACCACTTCTAATGGCGATCGTTCTGTAACTTCCCTTGTGTATGTCTGAAATGCAGGGGTCGGTGGTCTATGTGGATGATTGTTTCCTTCCCCAAAATTTAATGCTTCCATTGTCGACAAGCCTCCACAATGGAATACATTTCTTTGTCATAAGTGGGATACTTGCGAACTGTGTCGGACAATGTCTCACTATGATTGCCACTGGATGCCCCTGTTGAGTAAGAACTGCCCCAATACCATAGTTAGAGGCATCTGTCTCGATCTTAAATGGTTGTTGCAAGTATGGTAATGTGAGCACTAGGTCAGAAAAAAGGCAATGTTTCAATTCTACGAACGCCTTCTGTTGAGATTCCGACCAAAATAATTTTTTGTTCGCTCCTCCCTTGGTGACTTGACTCAAGGGCCAAGTGATATGAGAGAATCCCAACACGAACCTGTGATAGAAATTAGCAAGACCTAGAAAGTTGTGAAGCTCTATTAGAGTGGTTGGGGCTGGCCAATCCTGAATGACTTGGATCTTGGCTGGATCCACGTGCACCCCCCTTTCATCAATAATGTATTCCAGGTGTTGAACCTGGGTCATGAAAAAAGTGCACTTCTCCAAATTGGCACACAACTTGTGTTGCCGTAGTCTTTGGAGGACTTCTCGGATGTGGTGAAGGTGCTCTTCCCAAGTCTGGCTGAAGATCAGAATTTCATCCAAGTAAACCACTACAAATGAGTTGGTGAATGGACACAAGATGTCATCCATCAACCTTATGAAGGTTGCGGGAGAATTTTTCAACCCGAAAGGCATGACGAGTCATTCGAAAAGGCCCTCCTTGGATTTGAAGGCAGTCTTCCACACATCAGAGGGTTCGATTGGTACCTGGTGATACCCAGACTTCAAGTCGATATTGCTGAAATATTTTTCCCCTTTGAGTTGGTCCAGAAGGTCATCAATCCATGGGATCGGGTACCTATTCCGGACAGTGATCTTATTCAACGCCCAATAGTCAATACAAAGTCTCCAAGTCCCATCCTTCTTCTGTACCAACAAGATCGGGCTCCCACAGGGCGATGAACTTGGCCGGATGTGACCTTTCTGCAACAGCTCCTGAATCTGCTTCTTGATTTCATTGTTCTCCATAATAGAGTGCCTATAGATCGGTCCATTGGGTGTAGATGCACCTGGGGTCAGGTCAATGGGGTGCTTGACCTGACAGTGCAGAGGCACCCCTGTGGGTGAGGTGAAGATGTCCCCGTACTCCTCCAAAACCTTGTCCATTTTTTGTTTTCGTGTAGAGGAGCCATTTCTGGAGTTCGTGGCCATAGTCTTCTTCTTTTCCTAGGGGCGGATCATCAGGAAAACAAATTTCCTGGTTTGGTAAATCAGCTTACTACATATTTTTGTAGTAACCAAAGAGATAGTGGGGGGCGGTGGTACCTCTGGTATCATGTACAACATATTTCCCAAAATAACATTAACAATGCGAGGTTGGGACTCATACACAACATGTCGCTTTCACAAGCATGGTTGGCCTAATAATACATCTGAAACATCAATAGGAGCAATGTCACACAATACCTCATCCGTGAAGGGCTTGATGCGATAGGGAAGGCGGCACTGCTGGCTGATGCAGAGATCTCGTCCTTGGTTAAGCCACCCGATGGTGTATGTTTGTGGGTGCGCTATGGTCGGCAAGCCCAACCACTTCACGACATCTGATGAAATGAGGTTCTTTTTGTTAGTATGAATCTTAATCGCAAGTGTACGAAAATGGCTCACTTTAGTTGTGCATAACAAAGAGCCCTAACAACAAAGATGGCTGACAATATCTTTAGATTTGCAATTAGTTGAACAAGATAAATGCTGCGAAATCTAGATCTATGCGGAAAAACACATTAAACAATAAATAAAATCACGAGTTGCTCCATGCATCCAATAGACAAGAAAATAATGTTTTTAAATAATTTTTGTATTTTTTGACACTTGGGAAGGGAACATAGGAAGATGTTACCAATCCCCCTCAATGGGATGTGTTCTTGTAAGTCCTCAGCACTTCAGATCTAAAATCCCTCTCTCTTGATGGTGTAGAAAACCCAGACAAAAAATGGAGCTCAAAGGGAGCGCACAAGAAAAATGGTACCAAAATATGAGAATGATGGTGGATCAAAGTCGGACCAAAAGTATAGATCCAGAGTGATCTTTAGGCAAAAAAAGGTAGTGAATGAATGGAAAAACCCTTCTATTTATAACAAAATATTGAGTTAGTCTAGATATTGGTGCATAATTAAAATATTATTAACAAAATCAAGATCCAACTTTTATGGAATATTTTATTATATTTTTTGGAGGGAAAAAGAATTTGACTTTGGTCAAATCCCTTTATTTGTAAATAATAAATAAATAAATGATTTAAGTATTATTTTAAGGATGTGGTTGAATAATAATCAAATAAATAATAATTTATTTAATTATTTATAAATGATTTAGTCAAATTTAAGAAGGAATATTATTTAAATAAGGTTTAAGTAATATTCTTAGAAAATAATAAGATACATAATGATTTATCTAATTAATTTTCTTGTTTTGGGTTAAATATGACCAGGAATATTAATTAAACTGATGTATAACTAATTATTCCTTGAGGAAAATCAAACAAATGTGGATTTATTTAATATTTCCTCATGGGGTTTCCTATTTATACCATAAAAAACTTAATAAATGTGTTTTACTAAGTTATTTTTCATAGTGAAAGCAATTTTACTTAGGGTAAAATTGGTCTTACATGGTGTACTTCGGTCCATCTAATAGTAACAGGTTAGATGATCGAAAAATGGTGTAATAGATTCCCCCCCAGCATGCGAGCGTTAGGAGCTAATCGTATGACCGAAGTACGTTGTAAGAACTCAATCATTAGACATCGAAGGGGAAGTCAGAGAGAGAGAAATATAAGGTAGACCAAAGCACCAGAGGACTAGACCCTGAGGAGGCGAGACTTACAGTTGCGACAAGTCTCTTTTATGAGTGAGTACCTGTGCTATAGGTGGCGGGGGAGGCATATCTATACCCGCCGAGACAAAGTAAAAAGAATAATGCATCCAATAAACAAGGGACTAAACTATATAGTACATGTTGTAATAAAAATGAGCCCGGTAAAAACATGATAATGAACCCCACATACATACTATGCCTAGGATAACAGCGAGGACTTATACAATAGTATATGAGTACATTATATATAAGTACAACCAAAGTGCCCCTATAAACAGGAAAGGGCTCTAAAAATCTAACTGATACATGCAAACTAAAAGGCACTGCAAGCGGTTGAGGCCGACATCATCAAATCTATGGAGCTGCATCGAAGGCTATAGTGAAGAGGTCATCCGAGCATGTGGGGGGCTACTTGAAGGGCCACCCCCCTCATGAGGTCTGAAAACATCTCACACACACCTGGTAATCACTGATATCATATGCTGCATCACTGAACCATCAAGTATACGGATCTCGATCATGCTATAAGGAGCTGGAGCTGAGAAAAATCCAAGTCAAAGGGCTATAAGGAGTCCCTTTTCCTGATCCGAGGCACCTAACAAGAGTGGAAGCTGGAACCAAGGTACATCACCCTCTAGACCTGTCTTCTGGAATGAATTATCTAATGTCGACAGAAGAAGGTCTACCATAGGTGAGGCAATAAGGGGTCCTCAACTAAGGAACGAGAGAAAATAGTAGAGCGACTGACAGACTGACACTAGGGATGATGATGAAATGGGGGGTACTGAGTAGCAGATGGACGACTTCCCTTGTTAGAGCATAAAGGGCATGGATGACGTGGCAACGATTGACACAATATCAAAGGGGATAGGGGACAGTAGGACTAATGGCCATAATGTGCGACACGAGAGAGGAATCAAGCAATGAAGGATGGAGAACTATAGTTGGATATAAAGGGACTCGGGATAGACTCCATTGATGCGATGATGACTCAACTCGGATGCTCTAAACAAGGGCGACTCGATGACACTGCCACACATAAAAGGTCCAATGGGGACCACGAAGACATGAGTACAAGATGGTTACTCACGAAGAAAATCCACATGAGCATGGACAAGTATGGAGGCAAAGTGGTGCCGCAAGTACAAGTGTTGCAGGTGAATAAATTCCATTTTGAGGAGTGCTTAAGTGACCCTTCTTGGACAAAATGTGTCCTGGTGAGGTATCAAATCATAAAAAATCGCGAGCTGGCTACCTAAAATAAATAAAACATGCATTTCGGGAAGGAAATGCTAAGGGTAATATTTCTTAAGATAGAGTGCATTACGAGGATTAGAAAGGGAAAAGCGTTTAAAATCCTCTAAGAGGTATTCCCCCTTACCTAAATCCTTACTAATGATGTAACGGCCTAGCCATAATGAGTCAAACTTCCCATGACTGAGGACATCATGAGCCTGGTCATACACCAGAACAAGATCACCTTCGTGAAAAGTACGAGGGTGGACTTTTCGGTCATATTGAGCTTTGGTGTGTTTCTTAGCCGCTTTGATGGTTTGCAATGCAGCACGATGATCTTCAGAAGTGCGCTCAAGCATGATAAGTCGTTGTTCTAGAGGTTGGGTGTCAGGGAGAAGTTCGACGACTAGATGAAGGGAAGGGATTTTACACTCCATTGGTAAAACTGCCTCCTCTCCGAAAATAAGGTGAAAAGGAGTAAACCCGATGGCAGTTTTAGCAGAAGTTCTATAGGCTCACAAAGCAAGGAAGAGCACAAGGTGCCACTTGGTTTTGTCCTTATCCACCGTCCGTTGAAGCATGTTTTTAAGGATTTTATTTATTGCTTCAACTTATCCATTACCTTGGGGGTAATAGGAGGAGGAATATTGGTGCTCAAAACCCAACATTGAGGATAGCTCATGGCATATCTCATCTTCAAAATGTCGGTCATGGTTAGAGACCAATTGTTTCAAAACTCCAAATCGAGCGATAACATGGTTAAAGAAAAAGAGGGTTGTGGTAGATGTTGTGTTGTTAAACGTTGGCATGGCCTCAGCCCATTTTGTGAAATAGTCAACCACCATGATGATATACTTATGGTTACCAGCAGATGAAGGTTGAAACTCCATAAATTTTAAGGTCCACTTACAAAAGGGACCAGCTGAGATGACATGATGGAGGGGAGTCGGAGGGGCTCGCGCCTTAGGGGGAAATGTTGGAAATTGGAACAGTGTTTGACTGCTTCAATGCAATCACCGAAGATAGAAGGCCAAAAATACCCAGCGCGCATGATTTTCTAGGCAATGGCAAGACCAAAGAGGTGGCCACCACAAGCACCATTGTGACAGACATTGACGACTTGCTCCGCTTTGGCATGCATGAGACAATGACGAAGGACAGAATCTACACTGCGATGATAAAGGTCATCACCGATAATAAGGTAGTGGGGGGCTTGGTGTCAAATACGTCGTCGAGCATCACGACACGATGGAGGGCAAACTTTTGTGTTCGCAAATAAGTGAGGGTGTCACCATACCAAGGATCATCTATGGTAATGGAAAACAAATGTTCATCTGAAAATCATCATTAACTGGAGGATGCTGCGTGCCGGTAGGTAATTCAGAAATTAGTTCAGCGAGGGATAAAACTTTCTTGCTTTTGGGTGTGACAAATTCAAGATCAAATTCCTGGAGGATAACAATCCAATGGGTGTACTTCCCATTGATGATTCGAAGACTCAATAGCAAGGCCACAGGGTTGGAATTAGTCATGACGTTGGTGGAACACATGAGAATGTAATGACGAAGTTTTTGGACCGAGAACATGACAACTAGTTGTAATTTCTCTTCATGTTACTAGGATATAGGAGGGCCCACAAGGTTCTTACTAACATAATAGATAACATTCTCGATTCTATTGTCATATTCTTGAATAAGGACTCCAACAACCGAATATGTGGAAGTGGAGATGTATAGCATGAAATCCCTATCAAAGTCATGGGGGACGGATCAAGGGAGTGGATGTGAGAGCATGTTTCAAGGCATCAAAATATTCTTGAGCATAGTCATCCCACACAACTGGAATGTTAGATCGGAGGAGTCTAAGGAACCCAAGGCGGTGGTGGCATAGTCAAGTACGAACCGGCAGAGGAAATTAGCTTTGCCTTGGAGGATCTGTAATTGGCATAAAGTACGAGGAATAGGAAGCTCAAGGATGGTTTGAAATTTCAATGCATCAAGCGTGATACCATCTTTAGACATAATGAAGCCTAGAAGACGGCCGGTAGGAACACAAAAGACACATTTTAGTGGGTTGAGGTGGATATTATACTTGTGACATCGAAGAAAGACAGTACGCAGATCATGAAGGTGCTGCACCTGATGTTTAGAACACGCAGTGAGGTCGTCTAAATAAGCAAGGATAATATGAGCTAGGTCATGGAAACAGTAAGACATGGCCTGCTGAAAAGTGGCTCCAGGATTTTTAAGGCCGAACGACATGACCCGATAGATAAAGGTTCCCCACAGACTAATAAATGTAGTCTTAAGCTGATCAGCATAACGGATAACAATTTGGTTGTACTCGGAGAAACCATCCATAAAGGATAGAACCTCATGCCCCGCACACTCAACAATGATTTGGTCAATGAATGGTGTGGGGAAGTTGTCTTTGGGACAAGCTTTGTTTAGGTTGTGAAAGTCAGTGTAAACACGGATGGTGCCTTGCTTCTTGAGAATAGGAACCGATTTGGACAGCCAAGTTGTGTATTCGATGGGATAGATAAAACCAGCCTCCTTGAGCTTATCGATTTCAACTTTGACAGCCTCTCATCTAGAAGGAATAATGGGTCTCAACTTTTGACGGACAGGATTGGCATCGGGCCTTGCATCGATATGGTGCTCGAAAATAGCGGGATCAAGTCCGGGAATTTCTGAATAGGACCAGGAGAAAACATCATGGAATTATTTGAATAGCTTGGTGTAGACCTCAATTTCTTCTGGGGTGAATTGGGCACCCAAGGTGATATTTTATTCTACCCCTGGTTTGTCAGAAATTTCAATTTTAATGGTAGGAGAGATATTGCCCATATTTCCTTCTTCGAAAGCATCTGGTGCAGGGATGGGTTTTTTAAACCAATCGACTTCATCAAGAATTAAGTCTTTAGTTTCCACAACATATTGGTCATGGGACTTTTGTGGGAGGAAGTACGCACGGTGGTGCATATCATCCCACAGAAAGTCAAGGTCGGTCATGGCTTCCATAATGTCTTCATCGGAATGGAAGAGGGGGTGACTGGAGGAAGGGAGACCACCTGATGCGGTAGAGCTACTTGACTCCTCATCATGTGAAGAAAGGCTCACATGCACAATGTCATGGGCAATGACAGAAGAGTAATCAGATAAATGATCTACCGATGTTGAGCCCAGGGTGATCGCTGAAGGGAGGTCAGGCGAAACATCGGGGGAAGTCTCTAAGGGGACTTCCACCGAAGGTCTCATGGATGATGATAGGTAGAAAATGGTGGCCGAAGACTTTGTCATTTTGACATCGGGAGGGGGAATATCAATGGGAGCAGGAAGATCCTCTGGTTCTACGGAAGCATAACTTGCAAACAAGGGGGAGGTAAACTTGTTATGCTTGGACTCTAATTGGTGGAACGCTTCCAAAGATGAACGATACTCTTCAAGGCCGGGACAGAGGTGAGTGTAGTGGCCATGGAAATCACATAAAGCACACGGGTGGTTTGTGCGCAAATATTTGAGTTTCGGGACCGAATCAGGTATAGTGACGTAGACCTCAGGGATATCAGACTCCGGAAATGTCTCATTAACCATGGGCTTGAGGTGAGCAACTTCGGACAGGTATGGGTGGCATGACCAACAAAATCACACAAAGCACACTGGATAGTACACTTTGGCGGCCGAGGAGGGGCAGGGTTTGTCGGGGCAAACTCATATTTAGATTCCTTCTTGCTGGCTTTTCCCCCATTACCCGAATATGTCACAACGGGAGGAGGTTCCTATTGAGGTGGTTGAGGCACAGTAGCAGCGGGAGGGGTCAAAGCAAGATACGTTTTGGGTTGACCTAGCGGGGTAGCGGCTAGGGGATCAATGTACCATACAGGAATCCCCAAGGTCAGGTTAGGAAGGGATATGGTAGCCATGACAGGTACCGAAAACACTCCAAGAGGGGGAGCTAGAAACGTTATCTGACCGGAGGGGTAATGGTTAGGCGGGATGGCTCTGAGATGGTTAACTCCTGGAGGAACCATTCGAGGAGGGTAGAGAGGCTCATGGATACCAGCTACAAGTGAAGGGCCAGGAGGAAATGGTCCAGAAGGCTGAATCGAAGGGCTAGGAACAACTTGCGGAGGGCTACTAACCAGCCAAAGCGGGCCACTTGAGGGAAGCTCGAGACGATTGCATCATGCAAACATTTCATGAGCTGGGATCAGAGACAGGAGTAGGAAGACCAAGGAATGAACCAAGCACAAAGGAGTCTTTGTAGATTCTAGGTGAGACACTGGTCAAGGGATCGACGGTTTTCTTATTAGCCACCGATGATATGATGGACTCAGGGGAGGTCTGAGATTTCGGTTCGTAATATGTCAACTAGTCAATGGTGACTATCTTTCCATTATGGGGAAAGGACATCTTGTGGTGAACCGCAAATGGTACAACAGACATCGCATAGGTGTAGCTACGACCCAATAGAATGTTGTAATCTAAGGGGGCATCAATGACTTCTACATCAATGCAAACAGTCTTGCCCGCAAGAGTAATAGCACAATTGCAAAATAGGCTAAAGGGCTGAGAAGAGTGTCATCCCACGCTCGGAGGGTGATGGTGGAAGGGGCCAACTCAGGTGATTCGAGTTGCTTCCAAACCAAAGTGGACATCACGCAGGTGGGTGCCCCCTCATCAATGGTACAACGGGAAATGTTGTCGTTTTGGATCTTGGCTGGGATTTGGAAGGTGACAGAAGAAGGAAGATGAAGATTTTCTAACTGATCAACATTGAAGATGATCAATCAATCATCTGAAGGATCTACAGTGCCCATCGCAGAGAGTAGAGCTTTTCTTTGTGAAGGGCACGAATGGAGGAGTTCCAACGTTGAGATGGTAGCAGGAGATTGCGCCAAATCATCTACTATATTATACTAATGGGCAGCTTTGCTAGAAGCAGCATTTCGGTGTAATTTTCCCTTAGGGATCTCTGTATGAACCTCTTCCTTAGGCTAAGGTATATGCAAAGGACCAATGGTTGTCGAAAGAGGCTCTGTAGAACCTGAAGAAGGGGGCTCGAGGGTAGACGTAGCAGGAGGCTTGTTGTACTGACGGGGCCGAGTCTGAAGGTTGAGGTCAATAATAATAGGATGGTCGGAGTTCATCATGAGAATATGGTAATTGGAGGTACTAGACGGAGGAGGTTGAGTGGCTGCCTGACCTTTAGTTGGTTGGGTAGCAACAAATACTTGTTGAGGGAAAGGATTAGTAAACAGAGCCAGTTGACTAGGCGCAGCATGGGAAGGGACGGAAGGGGAGGTTTGTTGTCCTTGCGATGCTGCTTGAGTTTCCCACATTTTCCGCATCTGTGGTAAAGGAGGACAATTGTGAGTGTAATGACCATAAACACCACAACAAGAACAAGGCTTATTAGTATGAACAGGCCTGTCTTGCTTGGGCTGAGTGCTTTGTTGATGGTTAGCAGTGTTAGATGCATTACCTTGGGGATTAGGTCTAGGATTACGAGGGGCAGATTGATTTTGAGTGCCTTTCCTCTTCTTTTTGGAATGAAGAGGATTAGTCGTGCCCTACTGTGCATACACCTGTCCCTGAGGGGGAGGTGGCTACTGTTGCGGGGGTTGAGAAGGCAAGGGAGGTGGGGGTGCTAATGCTTGAGGAGCTGGAGCACCAGGCTGCGGATATAGATAATAAGGAGGTTGAGTAATATTGTGGTAAACATGTTGGGAAAAAGGAGGAGGCATTCCGTATCCTGGATACATGCTACCAAAAGGGGGAAAAGTGTTGGAGGTGTTGGCCCCTCCCTGAGGGAAACCATAGTGCATGGGAGGCTGAGCATATGGATGAGAAAGAGCTCCAATGATACCGTCGGTGGTATGAGATGCCCCCTGTGCATTGGCACCACTAGGTCTTGGGAGATCAGGTAAGACAGTATAAACATAACCCGACTGAGCGTAGATAAGGTCATATTTTAACACAATCTACAGAGTGGATTCCTCGATTTGAGGAAAATGCGATGCGACATCTTTGCCTATAGCAGGCAAAAGGGATCTAAGGAACTAGTCCATGTATACATGGTCTTCGAAGGTAGGGGCTCGACATAGGCTCTTTCTTCTTCGCCATTCCTGGACATGATCAAATAGGCGGGTCGCAGATGATTGACGGAAAGAAATCAAAAGTTTAGTACCAGTGTCATAACAGAGGGGAAGCTAGAAATAAGATAGAAAAGACCGGGTAAGAGTCACAAAGGTGGTATGAGAGGATGAGGCCTGATCAACATACCACTTAGAAGCTTCGCCAGTAAGCGTACGTTGGAAAAAATGAAGACAGACAGAGTCATCGATAATGGATTTATATGAACACCACATGTGGAAAGATTGAACATGATTTGTAGGATCTTCTCCAGCGAGACCTTCAAACATGGGGATGTTGGAAGGGAGATTGGTTGGCATAGCAGAGAAACTAGCATCATGGTGTATAGGGCCATTGATCAACTAGTTAAAATCGGTAAGACTGAGGCCTGCAATATAGGGGAGAAAGGAAGCAGCCGAGGTAGTTCCTGTTGCGGTCCCACTAGTAGTATTCCCGGCATTTGGGTCAAGGCTACCACCAGTGTTAGGTCCTGAACTAGACATGGTGAAGGTGACAGGGGGAGAACCGAGGGTGGAACCAAAAGGGGAACCCAATGAACCAGAAGAGGAGTCGAAGTGCAGACTCGTTGGAGGACTAACTCGAATCCTATGCAGAGGAGTAAGTCTTCCTACAGAAAACTAAGGATGAATGCCAAGAAGTCTCCGAGATAAATGTCTTGGGGGCGCAATGATGAAGGCACAAACACGACACAAAGGGAAGAGAGACCAACAAGGGCAAGAAGGTGCCAAATCAATTGATTACAATGTCAAAACAAGGGCAAAGAGATGCAGGATCAATTGATTACAATGTTAAAGTCTTTGCCTAGCGGTGTTAACCAGGCTCTTCTTCACTTAGGGTGTGTGTGTTAAGTGTGTAAATTTTAATTTTTAAACCCAGACGTTTATAGAGAAAAAGAAAAAGTATGGTGTATAACTATAAATAAACCTACAGATAACAATATATGAAACTAAAATAACAGAAAATAAACAGCTAATTATGCATTAATCTAAACCCAAGGAGGCAGGCCTCTCAACAATTAGTCTGTAGGTGGGTAAAAATCTTGTCAAAACACACCAAAATAGCCAATAGATATAAATTAGGGAGGGAAAATGAACTAAAGGTCAGATCTGCTGGAAATAGGTGCAGAAAAACAACAAAAAATCAGAGGAAACATTGTTGTAAATGAGGTGACGAAAGGCTATATCCTGGAGGGAAGCATAGGGGACCCTAGAGGAAAACCAAAACAAAACTAAAAGGAGGTGTTCTTGATGGATAAATATCCAATATGAAGTGGATCTGAAGGTAAGGGATCAGATTTGAAAAATGGTTGAACACACTGAAATTTTAGACGACTTGCAGCAGCTAAAACTCTTCCACGAAAGGTGGAGGGTACTGAAGCCCTGGGGGGCTAGGTTCCCACTTTGATGAGAAAAATAGAACAAGTACAGGTTCAAAACAGGTGGAGAAGGAGGTCAGACAACCCTGAACAAAGGCCCAGACAAACCCAGAAAAATCTCAGAAAAATTCCCACAAAAAGTTAAAGTCGCAGTTTCTGACCTGTTTTTTGCAAAGGTCATAGGTTTTGGCTTGTTTTCTGCACCCTGGAGGGTTAGGTCACAGTTTTTGGCCAAAAAGTGCGACCTACAATTCTGGCACTCTCGGGAGCAGGTTTCAAAAAAATTTGTCATCTTAGTTGCAGCTGATGCCTGTCAGCTGCGCAATAGGTCTGAAAACACACAAAAGTTAGAATTTTCAATGTTTTAGGGTTTTATAGGTTAAAAACAACATCAAGAAAAGAAAAACAAGAAACTAAAGAGAAATCCTAGGGTTTGAAGCAGCTGGATATGCAGGGATCTGAAAAAAGACAGAGGTCGTAATCATAAACCCTTGTGGAGACGTTAGTTGTTAGTATGAATCATAATCGCAACTATATGAAAAAGGCTCACTTTAGCTGTGCATAACAAATGACCCTAATGGAAATATGGCTACCAATATCTTTAGATCTGTAATTAGTTAACCAAGATAATTGCTGCAAAATATAGATCAATGCAAAAAAAGACATTAAATAGTAAATAAAAGCAAGGGTTGCTCCATGCATCCAATAGACAAGACAAGAATGTTTTTAAAGATTTTTTGTGTTTTTTGACACCTGAGAAGGGAACATAGAAAAATGTTACCAATCCCCCTCAATGGGATGTGTTCTTGTAAGTCCTTATCACTTCAGATCTAAAATCTCTCTCTCTTGATGGTGAAGAAAACCCAGACAAAAAAAGGAACTCAAAGGGAGCTCAAAAGAAAAATGGTAGCAAAATATGACAATGATGGTGGATCAAAGTCAGACCAAAAGTATAGATCGAGAGTGATCGTTAGGCAACAAAATGTAGTGAATGAATGGAAAAACCCTTCTATTTATAACAAAATATTGAGTTAATCTAGATATTGGTGCATAGTTAAAATATTATTAACCAAATCAAGATCCAACTTTTATGGAATATTTTATTATATTTGTTGGAGGGAAAAACAATTTGGCTTTGGTCAAATCCCTTTATTTGTAAATAATCAATAAATAAATGATTTATTTATTATTTTAAGAATGTGGTTGAGTAATAATCAAATAAATAATGATTTATTTAATTATTTTTAAATGATTTAGTCAAATTTAACAAGGAATATTATTTAAATAAGGTTTAAATAATTATTCCTAGAAAATAATAAGATAATTAATGATTTATCTAATTAATTTTCCTGTTTTGGGTTAAATATGACCAAGAATATTAATTAAACTTTTGTTTAACTAATTATTCCTTCAGTAAAATAAAAAAAATGTGGATTTATTTAATATTCCTCATGGGATTTCCTATTTAGACCATAAACAACTTAATAAGTGTGGTTTACTAAGTTATTTTTCATGGTGAAAGAAATTTTACTTAGGGTAAAAATGGTCTTACATGGTGTACTTTGGTCCATCTAATAGTAACAGGTTAGATGACCAAAAAATGGTGGAACACTTTTGGCTTCCATTGTCGAAAATAAACTATAGCGAGGAACCCTTTACCCACATCTAGGAGTGGAAGAGACACTCTGCCTACTCTGGATCTTCCGGTTCCTCCTTCTGTATCTTCGCAGTGGTAACAGTGGCGTTGGGCTCCGCATCAATAATATGCTTCCCTTTTTCATTCCCCTTGTCAGGTTTTGATTCAGAGCTGAAGCATGCATCTGATTCAAAAGCCCTCATCTCAGCCACCAACGACTACTTAGCCCAACACTCACTTGTGTGGTGAGTGGAGCTCTTATGGAACTCACACAACTTTCTTGTGTCCTTATTTGGCTTTGTGGTGTTTTTCTTTTCTTGTGGCTTTGGTAGGTTGTCTTCGGCCACCATGCACTGGCTTTGTCCTTTGTTCTGCAGTTTGGGGACACCTTTTCCTTTCTTTTGATTCACAGATCCAAAGTCTCGCTTCTTCTGTTTGAATTTCTGCTCAATATTTGCAGCATACCGGTATGCCATACCAAGCGAGGAGATGTTGAGGAACTCCATTTACTCCTGAATGTATCTGTGCAGACAATTGAGGTACTTTAGCAGCAAATGTTTCTCCGAATATTTGATACCCAAATTTGTGCATAGGGTATGGAACAGATTCGTCAGCTCATGCACATCTTGATCCCTTTGTTTCCGCAACGTGGTCCATTGTATGTACTTGTCCTCATAGCTCCCCACGGGATATTATTGTTCCTTGATGGCATCTCAGAAATAATTCCAAGTGGGTACGACTGAGAACAGAGAGGGTTTTGTCTCGTCCTTTTTCTCACAGTAGGTTTCCCACCAGTCCTTGACATGGGGGGTAGCTTTGAGGAGTGAAAAAATAATCTTCTCCCAGTCAGAAAAGTCATGAACCGAGATATATCCTTCTAATAGATTCAACCATCTATCTACGACATCTGCATCTATTTGACCATCAAATATGGGAACCTAAAAGTTTACTTGTACCTTAAAGGGACTTGTGCCTCTAGAGTGGCTGCTAGATGCAAATGCGTCGTCGGTGGGTAGTCGTTGAAGGATCTGGGCAAAGTTATCCATCATCGCATTCCTTTATTTTTCGAGGACCTCCTTGAGCAATATTTTGATAGGATATCATGCTCCCTCATCTTTCTTTTCATCCCCCATGGGCAGCCGTTGGGGTTTGCGAGGATGATCTTGGAAAGGTTCAACCAGATCGATCCCTAACTCCTTATACCCCGACCTCATTGGGGACATGCAAAGAACAATCAAGAAAAAGCAAACCACTTTGATACCACTGATCCCGATTTATGCAGGAATGCAAAAAAATACACATGTAACCATAAACATAAATATGCAGTGGGAATAACACTTTATTTCATTAATATCAAAGAACTGAAATTTTCTTACAGACTGAATGGAAATAAACTAGCTAGGGTGCTGGTAGCTTATCTCTGAGAAGAGATTTGGCGGCTACAGGCCTCTGAACTGAGTTACAATGAAGCTCAAGGGCCTGTTTATTATTTAGAAACAATGGGAAACCCTAAACATCCAAAACCCTAACCCTAGGAGATGAAGCACAAAATCTATGGGCCCTATTTGGGTAAATTCGTGTTTCAACTTCCCGGGTACGTAACTTTGGCATACGATCTTCGTTTGACGCAAACCATACCTCGTTAGAAATATCTATCCAAGGACTACATATTTTGATGTGATAAACATGGTTAATGGACCCATGTTTCTCCCGGGTTTCCCAAAAAAACGTCGTTTAGGGCCTCAAAACGGCTCCGAAACTTCAGGACCTAAAAAACTGCTAAAAATAGTAAGTTGTGCCGAAACTGAAAAACTAAAAGAGACAATGGTGGGGCCCCAAGTGGAATAGGCAGGTGGCCACCAATATCCACCTGGATCATATATTCAAAGTAAAAAATTCATCATACAAGTAATTTTCCCATAAAGGATTTAAATGTTTTAAAAAATAGGCACAATCCTAGCTTACAATGTACATGTGTTTCCTGGAGAATGAATGTGTGTTTGTTCCTACCACTAGGAACATGCACATTTTTCTAAAGTTAGGAACTTTAACACAAAATAAATGGTTGAAGTGGGGTTTAAGGGTATGGGGACGGGAGAGAGGGAGGTATAGAGGGGCCAAGAGAGAGAGAAAGGGAGAGGGGTTTGGAAGAATGAGTGGGTGAATGATCGAGAGAGAGAGAGAGAGAGAGAGAGAGAGAGAGAGAGGGAATAAAGGTGGGAGAGATAAGGAAATAGGGTGGGGTAAAGAAAGAGAGAGGGAGAGTACAGGGAGAGAGGGAGTTGTGGGAGACATAAGGAGGAAGAGAGAGATTGAGTTGAATGGGGGTTTTTTTGAAAGAGGGACTAAGGGAGGCATGGAGGCAGCGATAGAGAGGGAGGATGGAGAGAGAGAAAAAGGATAGGGATTTCAGAGAGAGAGAGAGAGAGATTCTGAGAGGGGAAGAGAGTGTGTGTGAGAGAGAAAGAGATAGAACGAGTGAAGGGTAGAGGGAGGGACATTGGGAGAGTGGGGGGGAGTTTTGGTGTGAAGGAGATACAAAGGGAGGGAAGGAAGGATAAAGGAATTCTTGTGGCGCAAAATGACACTCCCCCTAGTCTTCTAGAGAATCAGCACAAAAGAAGGTTGGAATGTAGAAAAATATTCATGTGAACACTTGAAACAAACAATTTTTGCATCTTCAATGCCCCATGTACACTAGCAAGTGGATTTGCAATGCCCTATATGGCTTAGCAAGGAAAAATGAATGTTTTAGTACCTCGAGTACACAATATTAGAGTAGCTATGGTTACTAAATAAAATTGATAAGGTTTGATATGGTAAAAAAAGGGTGTTAGCCACCTGTAAAATTTGATTATACCAAAGGTGGCTAAATATGTTTTGAGCCTTCAAGGAACAATTTTTCCCTATTAAAAATTGTTGGCTCTTGAAGACTCTTAAAGGCCTCATGCCTCTGTCCAGTTTCCCACACTGCTATTTTAAATCCTAAAAACCTATGAAATCCTACAAAAAATCCAAAGTCAAATACTGCTGCAAACATCCCTTTCCCCTTCCTTCTCCTCAAAACTAACCTCCTCTTCTATCCCTCCATTCCCCATGAAAATACCTCATTTCCATGTTTCTACTATTTCCCCTCATCAAAATCCATTTTATAAGGTCTAAGACCCCTTCTTAGCCTTATCGGAACCTCCATTTCCTTTGAAAATCATTCAAAAACGCATTTTTTCATAAGTGTTGGTCTTAAGCCCCGCGGGCTAAGCCTCTAACCCTTTTCTTCCATACACTCACACCCTGGAACCAAGTTCTAACCCTTTTGGCGCTAATCGCAAATCGCAAAAATCCAAATTGCAGTTCTAATAGTGTTCATCGCAAAAATCTGCGTTGCGATCCATCGCAAAATCGAAATCGCAGAAAATGCGATGGGTTGATTGAAAAACCATCGCAAATTGAAATTTTTCGCTGCGCTAAGCCCCTTCCATTTTAACCCCCAGTCATATCATCCTCCATGCGCCCTAAGGCCCCGCAGTCGGGCGCTTACCCTTTCCAATATTTTCTCCGCCAAAAACATTAAAAACCTTTGTAAATTCGTGTTTTGGGGTTTTTAATTCATTTCCAAAGTTCCTGCCCGTATAAGTTGTGGAGCAACCTCCACCGTCGATCTACCCCACAAATCGGATGGTGCGGAGCGCGCCTTTCCTGTGGACCCCCCCCCCCCCCATCCGTGCGTTGTTTTCCAAACCTGCCTGGTATCCTTCGCACTGCTCTTTAGCAGAAGGCAGTTTTTTCTCAATGGCCAGCAATTCCATACGCTGTGTGACGCGTGTCCCTTGTACGATTTGAAAACTGTCGTGCAACCGTCATCCATCGCGCGTTATAGTTCGTACCAGTATGCCCAGCGAAATTCATCTCTGCCGTCCGATCTGGGCCCACTCATCCAACGGCTATCGCTCTTCGAAAGTGTCCGATGGTTAGCAAAAGTGCGGGTGCAATAGACGGGCCATCATACAGCGGCAATTGTTTTCTCCGCCATCGATCTGATCTGCAGATCGACGGTCTAAAATCCATCGCCCAGATTCTTCGTTTGACTTTCAACCTACTCTCCCAACCGTCGATCTTGCACGATCGACGACTCAGATTTAATCCCCTTCTGCCATTCTATGATATCTCCAAATTAACCCTGACCGTTGGATGATGCCATCCAACACCACACTTCCTCCACGCCTTCCAATGCAGTTAAACCTACAGAGTAGGATTTTTTAACGATTTTTCGCATTTTGCAGGGTTTAAATCATTTGGTCTTAGTTTTCAAAGAAGATTCAGAGAAGGAGGGTGACAACCCTGCCATCTTCGATTCATCTGAGGAAATCACCCGCAGGGTTGAAATGCACATTTCATCCATGTTTTCTCAGGCATTGATGCTGTATAAACCCTGCGCAGCCCTGCACGACAGCAAGAAAACCATGAAACATACACAGTCAAGGATTATCAGTGTCGAAGACCAGGATGAAACAGAATAGAGAATTAATGGACAGATTAGCAGGGATTACGGCTAAGACAGTTATCAAAAGCCTAATCCCCAATCTAAAACATATTTTAAAGCAAAACATAAAGTGTTTTATCAGAAAAGAAACCTCCACTGCCACATATGAGGTTAATCAATTTCTCCCAGCTACCATAACGCCACTTGTTCCTCAAAGTATTCAATCAGGAACAAAATTTATTGAGCAGGATCAGATATTTTGCCTCGACGCAGCCAAAGAGTTACTTCTGCCAGGGATTTAATGAAAGAATGTCTGCAGAGTAGGCCTAGCATCACACAGAGCCTCAAAGGTCAACAAAAGCTCCCACCGAGCTTAATTCATAACATAAACCAATTAATACAGTGAAACACCTGTACATTTTCCTCATTGAGCCTCCCAAGGGCCAAAAAAGACATTAACTCTGTATTAATTGTGTTTGAGATCTTTTATCATATCTCACCTCCTCATCCTTCTATATATACTTCAGTAGAAGATGAGTGAGGGGTTGGTTGTTGTGTGATTACAGGTTGTAACACTGAAACTCTCTGAATAAATATACAAGTCTGTTGAAATTGAAAAACAAATTGAAGTCTTAGATGTCTTGATGATGTTGTCACATGTTGTTCCTGACAAGGCTCTATCATTGGATTCATGAGCTTGGCTGTTGGTGAAGTATTCTGAACTGTTCAATGTTTTCTCCTATTTTCATTATGTTCCATAATTTCTTACTACAGTAGGTTGAAAGTTTTAGGCTAAGAAATGACTCCTGGAAGCACCTTAGACCTGTTCATCCTTCACTGTTTTATGTTTTCTTCTTCTGAAGTATTTTAGAGGCTTTAAACTTTCTCTTTAGTCTTCATGCTTGTTTATTTCTATAATAGCTCAAATACTTGGTTTCAGCATGATTTATGGTTCTCCCTGCTTGTCTGCTATCACTTGAAAGCTGTTTTTGAAGTCTCCCTTTGAAGTACCATTGTTTTAAGTTAATCAAAGAGGTCGGTTTTGATCTTGCCCTTTTCCATTGCTTGAACAATTGTTTTGAAGGTCTTTATAGTTGTAAGCATAGATGTTATTTAGGTGTTCCCTCTTCTATGAATGCAACTATCAATGAATCTTTTATGTTTTCTAAATCCTTTAAAATAAAATCTTTGAGGAAATAGGGAGTTCCCTGAATCTTAGATTTCATTTTAAAAGTTGTCTTGAAGTCATTATTTGCTTAAAGAATGTTTGTAGAATTTATGGTTAGCCCTGTCTATCAAATATTTCTTTATTGTTAAGTTATGTTTTCAAGTTTCCCTTTGTTGAGAATTAAACTTCTTTTTCCAAATCATTAATGTCCATTCTCATTCCAAAGCAAAGGATCCTATGGCCAAGTTATATTTGCCCTTTGATATCCCATATCCCTTCAAGAGTTTTTTCATGACCTTATTTTGACTCCATTGCCCAACGAACCAGATATTTCCTCTTTCTGTCTATCTTTCCTAGACCTTTCATGTTCTGCTGTATCAACTCAATCCAACCAAACAAACATCTGCACTTAATAACTAGTCTAAAATCCATAATCAAAGCACACAAGATAAACCTTTGCAAACAAATATTTGAGAGATCCCTCTTTGAGAACAGGAGGACTAGATCCTGGAACTCTAAAGATTGGTTCTGATGTTGCCTTGTCTTTTGATTTGCCAAATTGTCAAAACACGGGATACCAACATAATGGCGATCACGGTGGGACTTCTGAGTCAGTAACAATCTAAGTACCCCTTAGGACTTCATAAATCCCTTATTTTCAAGAATATCCAGTGATTATTAGCCACCTCATCGCCACCAACATAATGGCGATCACGGTGGGACCTACTGAGAATTAGAGGTTTGAAGATATTTCTGGCGACTCCGCTGGGGAACTCAGTTGAATTTTCATCTTAGTCTCCTTTAAAAAACTTTAAAAAAATTTGAGAGTTGAAGGCAGCCTTTTCAAGCACTACCAAGAAATGGTAATCATGATAAAACTTGTTTGAATCAGTGACAATCTAGGTAAACCCTAGGATTCTCTTAAGACTTTACAAAACCTTGAAAAATCAGCTGGCTTAGCCATAGGAATAAACTCTCTTTGTCTCATAACCGTAGCTAAGTTTTGAAACAGAGTTAGCATATTCTTAGAAACCACACAACTGAAAAATAACTCAGAAAACCTAAAAATAGTTCAGATTGGTATTTAATAAACATGGTGGTGGACCATAAAACATTTTACCTCTGAAAAGAGCTAAAAACATCCACCTGGCGACTCCACACTTTGGAACTCCCAGAAGACCAAATGAATCCACTGGTAGAAGACCCTGAACTGATTGACCAGACACAGTGACCTCTTTTCTTGATTTACAAATATCGTTCCAAGAATACAACGAAGATATGCCCCAATGAGTAGAGATCATATCCCTGGGTTTCCACATAAGATGCCCCAGGTGAATTGGGATGACAACCTGCCTGTTTTTCAAGGTGAAAAGTTTGATGACCCTTTATTTCATCTTATCAAATCGCACATACATGTATGGAGGTTGAAAGTTGAATGGCATGAAGACTGCCTAATGAAAATTTTCATGTTAACATTAGAAGGAAAAGCTAGGGATTGGTATGAATGCTTAAGATCTAGTAGTTTGTTTTCTTTAAGAGACCTTGAATATGTGTTCTATGAGAACTCTGAAGAAAACGCTACGTCATTATCATGGGGTGCAATATATTATGATCCATCACAAAACATCACCCAACACATTATAGATAATGAGGAAGCTTTGGAAGAGATGCATCCTGAAGATCTTTTAACAGCCATTCATGAGTTTAATCTCCTATTGAAAAATTTTAAGAATATAAATGAATCAGTTGAGGAAGAGATTATCCAAGAAATAATGGACGTTCCTCAAGATATCCCTGAAAACTCAAATATTGATTTATCATCCCTTATAGCAGAGGCTCAAGAAGACATCCAGCCTCAAAATCAGTGTTCACAAGAGACAGAGAACTGTTGTACTTCCGTTCAAAGGGACATGGAAACATCTTCCCCTTTGACAGAGAAGGAAATAGATTAGGCTATGTATAAACAGTCAGTCTTTGTAACTTGTTGCAAAAAAAACACTCTTGCCCATTCACATAGAGAACTTTGTTGTACAGATTTAGAAAGTTCTTTTGTAGATCAGAATGAAGAAGGACCTACTGATATCCCGATATGTCTGACTGATGAAAATTTTTATTCTGATAAATTTTCAAACTTCAATCAGTATTATGATGATGATGATTTCCAAGCAGAAACTAATCATGCAGGGCAACCAGCATTTGATTGGTGTTATGAGTTTCACCATCATCAACTTGAAAGCTGCAATCATCCTTTTCGATCCATCATAAAAGGTTTTCACTTTATTGGGAATCAGCAGCCTTTCAAATCAAAAGGTGAAGAGAAGAGTAATGAAGAAATTTTTGAGCAAGAGGAAACAATTGAATACACCCCCAAGCAAGAATATAATAACCTCTTCACATAGTTCAGCCCACTGAATACAAGCATATCTGGGCTACAAGAGGACAGCACTACCAAATATTATGAGTCCTCCAGTTCAGATGATGATGAAGAAGAGGGAGAGAAACAGATAGAATACTATCCTACTGTGGATATACCCTCTTTTCAAGAAGAAACTTCTCCTATCATTGATAGCAATCTACCATTCAAAGAACCTAAATTTATATCATAAGCAAGCATATGTTTAGAGAAAGAAGATATTTCATTGTTTGCTATTATGCGGGTTAATTATGATGATGCTTCCAAACAACTTTCTGAAGATATGCTCCTCAAAGCTGAAGTTTTGGAAGCAGACAATATACCAGACATGGAGGGCCAAAAAGGAGAGAATATTCATCTTTTCTTTGTTGATCCTATGGAAGAGTGTGTGGAAATCCCAACTGGCTCAAATTATCAAGCAGTAGTCCTTTGCAAGAGCCAAAGACATGAAAATTTGTCACCTTCTATGATAGTTTTTATTTTGAAGATTAATATTCAAAATATACTATGGACACCTCTGACATGCAGCCAGAGTTTCTTCTTCTTCTTGACATTACTCAGTTGGTTGCATTGGCACTTTTGTATCATATGAATATGTAAATACTCCATGTTTAGAATAGGTTAGATAGGAATGTCAATAAAGCTCAGTTCTGAGCATGTAGTTAGTTGTTGTTTTCTGCTTTGAAGAAAAATCAAAGATTCAAAAATACAAAAACAATCAAAAGAAAGAAAAGAGGGCAGATTGTAAAAACAAGAAAGGTACAGCCCCATACAAAAAAAAAAAAAAAAAAAAAAAAAACTGAAAGTGTGCAAGCTTAAATGCCACTCCTACAAGAACACACTTCTAGTTAGTCAAACAGCCTAATCTTGACTAATTAGCTTTAAATTTTCTGCTGATAGGATAGTGAATTTGATTTGCCAAACAGTTTAATCTTGGCTTATCAGTAGATAGATTAGGATAGAAATTAAAGGTTCAAACATAATCAAAATCTGAACCTTAGTTTCCAAAGAGAGATGACTCAAATATGTTTTATTTTCTGAGTCAAAAAGATGTAAAAATCTGGTTCCAATCAGCTCAAAATCTGAACCAGAGCAAAAGGAAAGACAGCTCAATAAGAGTCAGAAGTAGAGCTGTGAAGAAAGGAGAAGGCCATGATGAGAAACTTACAGATCTCAAGCCTTCCATTTTGTTTTTATTTTCTGCAAATAATAATCTATGTGCAACTTTTTTTTTGCCATAGATCACAGCAAGTCAAAAAGCTTAATCTCGACTTGACTGTTTTTAAATTTCTGTTGTAGAATTTACAGAATGGAAGTCTGTTGGACAGTTTAATCCCAACTGGCAGTAGATTAGGTAGAGAAATATCTGAGCTCAACTGTTTAATCTGAGTTCAGGGAGAAATAAGGAGTAGAATTAGATTATTTTTTATGCTTTCAAAAGAATAAAATGTTGTGAAAAGAGTTTGCCAATCCAAGTGCACTCTGATGAAGAAAAAATGTTAGATCAGTAGAATTGGGTAGGTAGAAAGTTGTATTGATGAAGTCCATTATTTTTTCATAACTGATATTATTTTTCAGAAGCAAAGCAAGATCATCCAGCAAAAGAAGAGCAATCCAAAGGATGAGGCACAAGTCAGCTTTCCAGAGAAATCAAGTCTGAATTATTGATGCCTTTAAGAAGGCACCATCCCCAAGTGGAGCCACTGTTAGCCACCTGTAAAATTTGATTATACCAAAGGTTGCTAAATATGTTTTGAGCCTTCAAGGAACAATTTTTCCCTATTAAAAATTGTTGGCTCTTGAAGACTCTTAAAGGCCTCATGCCTCTGTCCAGTTTCCCACACTGCTATTTTACATCCTAAAAACCTCTAAAATCCTACAAAAACTCCAAAGTCAAATACTGCTGCAAACATCCCTTTCCCCTTCCTTCTCCTCAAAACTAACCTCCTCTTCTATCCCTCCATTCCCCATGAAAATTCCTCATTTCCATGCTTCTGCTATTTCCCCTCATCAAAATCCATTTTATAAGGTCTAAGACCCCTTCTTAGCCTTATCGGAACCTCCATTTCCTTTGAAAATCATTCAAAAACGCATTTTTTATAAGTGTTGGTCTTAAGCCCCGCGGGCTAAGCCTCTAACCCTTTTCTTCCATACACTCGCACCCTGGAACCAAGTTCTAACCCTTTTGGCGCTAATCGCAAATCACAAAAATCCAAATTGCAGTTCTAATAGTGTTCATCGCAAAAATCTGCGCTGCGATCCATCGCAAAATCGAAATCGCAGAAAATGCGATGGGTTGATTGAAAAACCATCGCAAATTGAAATTTTGCGCTGCGCTAAGCCCCTTCCCTTTTAACCCCCAGTCATATCATCCTCCATGCGCCCTAAGGCCCTGCAGTCGGGCGCTTACCCTTTCCAATATTTTCTCTGCCCAAAACATTAAAAACCTTTGTAAATTCGTGTTTTTGGGTTTTTAATTCATTTCCAAAGTTCTCGCCCGTATAAATTGTGGAGCAACCTCCATTGTCGATCTACCCCGCAGATTGGACGGTGCGGAGCGCGCCTTTCCTGTGGACCCCCCCCCCCCCCCATCTGTGCGCTGTTTTCCAAACCTGCCTAGTATCCTTCGCACCGCTCTTTAGCGGAAGGCGGTTTTTTCTCAATGGCCAGCCATTCCATACGCTGTGTGACGCGTGTCCCTTGTACGATTTGAAAACCGCCGTGCAACTGTCGTCCATCGCGCGTTATAGTTCATACCGGGATGCCCAGCGAAATTCATCTCTGCCTTCCGATCTGGGCCCACTCATCCAACGGCTATCGCTCTTCGAAAGTGTCCGATGGTTAGCAAAAGTGCGCGTGCGATAGACAGGCCATCATACAGCGGAAATCGTTTTCTCCGCCGTCGATCTGATCTGCAGATCGACGGTCTAAAATCCATCGCCCAGATTCTTCGTTTGACTTTCAACCTACTCTCCCAACCGTCGATCTTCCGTGATCGACGGCTCAGATTTAATCCCCTTCTGCCATTCTATGATATCTCCAAATTAACCCCGACCGTTGGATGATGCCATCCAATAGCCACGCTTCCTCCACGCCTTCCAATGCAGTTAAACCTATAGAGCAGGATTTTTTAACGAGTTTTCACATTTTGCAGGGTTTAAATCATTTGGTCTTACTTTTCAAAGAAGATTCAGAGAAGGAGGGTGATGACCCTGCCATCTTCTATTCATCCGAGGAAATCACCCGCAGGGTTGAAATGCACGTTTCATCCACGTTTTCTCAGGCATTGATGCCGTATAAACCCTATGCAGCCCTGCGTGACAGCAAGAAAACCATGAAACAGACACAGTCAAGGATTATCAGTGTCGGAGACCAGGATGAAACAGAACAGAGAATTAATGGACAGATTAGCAGGGATTACGGCTAAGACAGTTATCAAAAGCCTAATCCCCAATCTAAAACACAGTTTAAAGCAAAACCTAAAGTGTTTTATCAGACAAGAAACCTCCACTGCCACATATGAGGTTAATCAATTTCTCCCAGCTACCATAACGCCACCTGTTCCTCAAAGTATTCAATCAGGAACAGAATTTATTGAGCAGGATCAGATATTTTTCCTCGACGCAGCCGAAGAGTTACTTCTGCCAGGGATTTAATGAAAGAATTTCTGCAAAGTAGCCCTAGCATCACACAGAGCCTCAAAGGTCAACAAAAGCTCCCACCGAGCTTAATTCATAAGTGTAAACCAATTAATACAGTGAAACACCTGTACAGTTTCTTCATTGAGCCTCCCAAGGGCCAAAAAATACATTAACTCTGTATTAATTGTATTTTAGATCTTTTATCACATCTCACCTTCTCATCCTTCTATATATACTTCAGTAGAATATGAGTGAGGGGTTGGTTGTTGTGTGATTACAGGTTGTAACACTGAAAATATCTGAATAAATATACAAGTCTGTTGAAATTGAAAAACAAATTGAAGTCTTAGATGTCTTGATGATGTTGTCACATGCTGTTCCTAAGAAGGCTCTATCATTGGATTCATGAGCTTGGCTGTTGGTGAAGTATTCTGAACTGTTCAATGTTTTCTCCTGTTTTCATTATGTTCCATAATTTCTTACTACAATAGGTTGAAAGTTTTAGGCTAAGAAATGACTCCTAGAAGCACCTTAGACCTATTCATCCTTCACTGTTTTATGTTTTCTTCTGCTGAAGTATTTTAGAGGCTTTAAACTTTCTCTTTAGTCTTCATGCTTGTTTATTTCTATAATAGCTCAAATAGTTGGTTTCAGCATGATTTATGGTTCTCCCTACTTGTCTGCTATCACTTGAAAGTTGTTATTGAAGTCTCCCTTTGAATTACCATTGTTTTAAGTTAATAAAAGAGGTCGGTTTTGATCTTGCCCTTTGCCATTGCTTGAACAGTTGTTTTGAAGGTCTTTATAGTTGTAAGCATAGATGTTATTTAGGTGTTCCCTCTTCTATGAATGCAACTATCAGTGAATCTTTTATGTTTTCTAAGTCCTTTAAAATAAAACCTTTGAGGAAATAGGGAGTTCCCCAAATCTTAGGTTTCATTTTAAAAGTTGTCTTGAAGTAATTATTTGCTTAAAGAATGTTTGTAGAATTTATGTTTAGCCCTGTCTATCAAATATTTCTTTATTGTTAAGTCATGTCTTCAGTTTCCCTTTGTTGAGAATTAAACCTCTCTTTCCAAATCATTAATGTCCATCTCATTCCAAAAACAAAAGGATCCTGTGGCCAAGTTAGATTTCCCCTTTGATATCCCATATCCCTTGAAGAGTTTTTCATGACCTTATTTTGACTCCATTGCCCAATGAACCAGATATTTCTTCACTATCTTCCTGACCTTTCATGTTCCTCACTGTGACGAACTCAATCCAACCAAACAAACACCTCGCACTTAATAACTAGTCTAAAATCCACAATCAAAGCAAGTGAAGAGAAATCCCTTGGTAGGACAAATATTTGAGAGATCCCTCTCTGAGAATAGGAGGACTAGATCCTAGAACTCTAAAGATTGGTTCTGATGTTGCCTTGTCTTTTGATTTTCCAAACTGTCAAAACACGGGATACCAAAAAAGGGTAAAAAACTCAAGATAAGAATGAAAGGACCAACTCAAAATCAATAAAAAAGATGTCCAAATTTCCTGAATCAATTTGATAACTCATATATAAAATAAAAACTCCACTGAAGCAAAAGAGAGAGAAGTGACTGTAGATAAATGTCATTGGAATGAGAACTCAATTCCACCTTGTGATATACTAATATTTTGGAGAGATTTGTTCCTATACCTGAACAAGCGGAAAATTCTAGAAAGAGTGAAGAAGAACCTGAAAATAATTTTAAACAAACTCATGCTTTCAGTTTGAAAAAAAGAGTTGGAGAAGGTAAAAATTCAGGGATCTCTTCTATAATTAGCTAAAATACCAGTCTACAAGAAAGAAATTTCGGAATTTATTAATCTCACACAGATTGAAGACATAAGTGACACCGTGAACTTACAAGAAGAGAAACCATTGGTCACCTTCGGTCCGCATGTAGAAGATGTAGATCCTTTTGTTCCACCATTCTATATTTCTCTATTGCTTCATGATTTTAATCTCCATAATTGTATGATGGACTCAAGAGCATCCCATAATCTCATGCCATTGTCTGTTATGAAGAAACTAAACTTGCAAATTACTAAAACGTACATGGATCTGTATTCATTTGATTCCAAAAGGGTGAAATGTGTTGGGTTAATTAAATATGTAGTGGTTTCTGTGGCACAAATTCCAGCAAAGAGTATAGTCATGGATGTAGTGGTTTTTGACATTCTAGCCAGGTTTGGAATGCTCCTGTCAAGATCTTGGGGAGAAAAGTTGGGAGGTTTTCTAAAATTGGATTTCACTTATGTTATCATTACTGTTTTCAATGGGGAAGAAAGGAGATTGTGTAGGGAAACAAGGTTCGTGAAGAGCGCTACCAAGAAAGATGCAGGAAATTCCCCTATTTATAGTCAAGAAACATAATATATTTAATGTTTCATGCTGCATGAAGGTGAAAAATTTGCTGAAGACACAGGCAGGCGACTCTCTTCAGTAGTTGTAAAGAATGAGATGCATTCAAATAAGATTTGGAAATGTTATTTTGATGGTGCCTACTCCAAGATGGCACAGGAGCTAGATTCTTGTTGATATCACCAGAAGGTAACATCATGCCTTTTTCTCTTAAATTAGAATCTGATTCAACAAACAACGTGGCTAAGTATGAGGCTTTAATTTTAACCCTTCAAGTTTCTAATAAGATGGGGTTTCAGTGTATTTCAATTTTCGGTGACTTTGGATTGATAATAAGACATATTAAAAATCACTACCAAGCATCCAAGATTAAGATCATACAAAAATGAAGTTTGGGGTCTAATAGAGAACTAGTTTGAAGCCTTCAATCTTCATTTCATTCCGAGGGAGGGGAATATATTGGAAAATGCCTTAGCAATTGCAGCTAGTAGCTTTAAGCCTCCAATGAATCCAAGGTTAAGGTATGAGATTGAAATTAGACATAGACCCTCTGTTCCTGACAATGTGAAACATTGCCAGGTGTTTGAAGATGATGAGCAGATAAATTATTTCTGGACAATGATTTGAAACTTTGAAGATGTTGAAATAGATCAAGAAGAAGAACAGACAGAGCAGAAAGGAGAGATATGAAACCTTAAGCAGTCAATAGGTGAGCATAATATTATCTAATTGAAAGACAATATCCTCCCTAAAGGACTGGTTCCCCTTGGAAGACTATTTGATTCTAATGATGTTGATGTTAATTCAAAGAAAATGCATCAGGAGGAAGATATGGAAGATTGTAATTTGGGAACTCAGCGGGAGCCAAAAATAGTGAAATTATTCAAGGGTGTTCCCAAATATTATAAAGAAATATACATTGATATTTTTAAGAAGTATATGGATGTGTCTTCTTGGTCATATGAAGACTTGAAAACGTATGATAAAAGCATAATACAACATAAGATCCCATTTAAAGAAGGAAACAAACGACACAGAAAAAAGATCAGATAGATTAATCCATTACTGTTAGCTCCAATTGAAAAGGAAGTGAAGAAATTGTTGCAAGAAAAAATCATAGTCCCTCTCAGATATTCAGATTGGGTTTCTAATCCGGTTCTTGTGAGCAAGAAAAATGGAGAGATAAGATTTTGTGTAGATTTCAGGAATTTGAATAGAGCATATCTAAAGGATGATTATCCTTTACCCAATATGGATTATGTATTACAAAAAGTGACAGGAGCTTACATGATTTCCATGATTGACGGACTCTCTGGGTATAATCAGGTGGCAGTGGATAAGGAATATTAGAAAAAGACAACTTTCACAACTCCCTGGGGTACTTTTATGTATTTAAGAATGCCATTTGGTCTTATGAATGCAAGTGCGAGTTTTGAGAGGGCCATGGACATGGTGTTTGTAGGTGACAAGTATGTGGTTATATATTTGGATGATGTAACAGTTTTCTTAGGGTCAGATGATGAACACCTGGAACATCTGCAAAAAACTTTTGAAAAATGCATGAAGTTTGTTCTGTCACTAAACCCCAAGAAATCTTTGTTTTCCTCAGAAGCAGGTAAATTATTGGGCCACGTAGTTTCAAAACAAGGAGTGAATATTGATCCAGCAAGGGTGGAAGCAATTCAGACAATTCCTTTACCCAGAAGCAAGAAAGATATTCAAAGATTTTTGGGAACAATAAACTTTCTAAGAATATTTGTACCAAACTATGCTGAGATTGTGATAAATATAATTGACATGTTGAAGAAAAATGCAGAAGTGAGATGGGATAAAGAAGCATTTTCCAAAATAAAAGAAGCACTCTAGGAAGCTCCTGTTCTAATAAGTCCTGATTATCAAAAGGTATTTCAAAGATTTTCATTCGCTTCTCCCACTACTTTCTTCAGCAAAGTTCTCAGAGATGCTGAGCTCAAATATAAAATTTTGGAGAAACAAGTGTATGCATTGGTCAAAGCACTCAAAGCCTTAAGGAATTATGTGTTATAATCCCAAATAACCGCTTATGTACCTAATTCTTTTGTTGAGGACATGATTGTTCAAAGTGATGTTGAAGGAAAAAGAGGAAAATAGATAAGCCACATCAAAAAATACTTTCATCCTAGAAGATTTAGATGGAGAATATCTGTAGCTGCCTGTGAATGGGCAGTATTTGAAGCATTATTTTGAGCATTAAAAGTCAGCATTCCACCATTGTAAATATCGGATTGCTCATTGTTCATATGTCACCAAGAAATATTTGACTCCATGCCCAATGGATAAGGCACTAATTTGTGGTTCTTAGCGCTTTAATAGAAAAAAGCATTATCCCCAGGTGGAGCCAGATGTTGTGGCTCATTTTCATTTAATTTTGAAATATTTCTGAGAACAACAAAAAAAAAACATATATGTTAGAAAATGTAAAATTTATTGTATACCGAAAACTAATTTTTGATTTATATGTTGGTGTATTGACATTATATGTGGAGATGTGAAGACAGGTCAAGTCGTGCTTATTCGCATGCAAAACAGTTCAAGGGTCGGGCCGAATGATGCGTTCAAAACATTACACCAGGGTTGAGTCGGATGTCCCCACCTCCACTTGCCACATCATCCCTACCTTTATCACACATCGCACATCGCAAGCTCGGGAGGAATGGAACTCATTAATATGTTATGAATACCGAAATGCAAAGTGCGACAAGGGCTAAATGTGATGCAGCTCAGAACTATGATTTAATATATTCCAATCACACATCGCACATCGCAAGCTCAGGAGGAATGGCGCTCATGAATATGTTATGAATGCCGAAATGCGAAGTGCGACAAGGGTCAGATGGGATGCAACTCAAAACTATGATTTAATATATTCCAATAGCACATCGCACGTCGCAAGCTCAAGAGGAATGGAGCTCATTGATATGTTATGAATGTCGAAATGTGAAATGCGATAAAGGGACGGATGCTATAGTTTTCAAAGGAAAATTTGAATTTATTTGAAGTCGAGGATTATGTGTAGTTGCATTTTTTTAATGAAGAAACGCGAATGTGAGCAGTGAAGTGACCCAACACAGAGCAAAGGAGAAGAGGAGATGGAACGTTACGGGCACGAGCAGAAGAGGCAGAGTCGGGCAGAAGGAGACATGATAACATTGTTTGAAATGTAGAGGTATAGGTAGAGTCGGGCAAAAGGAGCATATGGTGGCACTGTTGGAAACGCTACAGCTGGGTCAAGTTGGGCAAATATGCTTTCTTGTAGAACTGTTTGAATAGCACATCAGAAACATAAAATACATGACATCAAGCAGAAAAAAAATATTGAACTCTGGAAGAAATGCAAGGCAAGGATGTTCGGTTTGTCAGGGAGACACATCATCACTTTAGGGAGACCCATCAGCAACAAATCAGATTCAACAAAAATAATAATATTTCAAGTTTTAATTTGTTTCATTTGTTTGTTAAAGATCGAAGCTATAGTGATGTCCTCAATTGCAATGTAATAAGCATTTTTAAAAGTTTATGTAGTCGAAGTAGTTTCAAGAAGTTCTAATAGTTACTAATAGTTTTTGATGTATTTAAGCAAGATAGAAAGAAAGAATAAGGGTTCTGATTTTTGGACCTCTAGAATACTAAAACTTTGGTACTTACTTTTCTGAGGAAATAATGAAAGAAGCATCAAGTTTCTTGCAACTGTTGATGGTGATTCGTTTTTCCTGTGCCATTTTGTGTTCCTTCTTCTAGGAATGAAGTGAAGTAAAGTAGTTTCCAGTCTCTTAATTACATCTATGAGTAAGAGTTAAATAAACTTAATTTGCGCTCCTTCACTCCAACTCCTCTCCCTTCACAAATTCTCTTTGGAACTTAAAAGTAATAGATTCTGTGTTTACAACATATTATTTTGAGTTTCGTCTCTCTCCATCAATTCATTCTGAAATTTAAAGTGATATATTATGTGTTACACAAAGATATCAACTGAGTTTTCCGTAGTTCTTCTTTTCATTCATATATCAGTCAGCTAATGGCATTATAGAGTCTTTCATTATACTGTATTGCCATGGCTTAAAGAATTAGTTTCCAAAGGGATTGAACAAAGACCACCTGATATAATTACTTCTGTGACACATTTTTAAAAAATGTTTTAAGCACTAATTCCTTTCCACGACCAAGGAATTGTCTCTTAAGATACAAAATGCACCACAACGGCTGGGTCAAAATTAGTAAAAATAAAGTAAAAAAATGTTGTATGGAAGACTCGACCCATTCTGGGTAGACTCCTGTGTCTAGCCCATTGATTCCCTGTTACCCCTTGTGAACATTTTTTCTTATTTCATGGTTACTCATCGAGATCGAGGTTGATAGTTTATCATTTCCGGCTTCCCCACTATCTAGCTTCTCTTGATTGTAACTTCATACTGTACCATATGCTTTCTTAATAGAATTAGTATTATTTACAATATATATATATATATATATATATATATATATATATATATCTATTTCTTATGGAAAAAATAATTGAAACAGAGTTACAATATAATGTAGTATGATATATAGTTACTATATTAAAAAAGAATAGAACATTTAATTAAATAAAATGGTTATCTACATGTTCATGGGTGTAGAATAAATAGTGACAAGGTATTTTGTTCTCTGTCGTGAAAATATTACCGGTTCAAAACTCCATTAGTAAAAAATTACGGTTCAAAATTCTATGGGTGAAAATCCAGCCATGTTAAGGGTTGGTGTGGCTTATGTCAGTTGTAATTCCGGGTAATCTTGAAGGCTTAGAAGATCCCCTAGAACTTAGTTACTCAAGTTAAAGGCTTAGAAGACCCTGGAACCTAGTTACTCAAGTTATCAGATAAGTGTGCCAGTCATCTCAAAACTCACAATACCTAACAAACAAAAGAGAAAATCACTTACATTAAAAAAAAAATTATTAATTATATAAATTTTTTAAATTATTATATAAAAATTAAATAACAAAATATATTTGTATGATTTTTCTTAATTATAAAAATTATTATTATTAGTTTAATTATTATTAAAATTATATTTTAAATATAAAGAAATTATAGTAAAAATGAAACATCTACATTTTGATTGAGATTTACGAAATTTTCCCTGATCAGGGTGTCATGATGGTGCGGTTGACAGGAGGTCGGTGCCACACGGGGGAGTGCACATGACCACCCATCACAGTTAATCAATGCACTCGAGCAAGTGAAGTACTCGACATGTGTTAAGTTAATGACAGTTAAGGAAATTCTAGCTGGCCACCACTGCATGTCAGGAACAAATGGGGAAATACGTCGCGAGCGAAGGAGGTTAATAAGACATAGAAGGAAGGTTAACAATTCTCAGTTTGAAGAAAATCCAGAGGCAGCTAAGGTAATATTGGAGCACAAAATTTGTCCAGCTAAGGGGTACGTAATGGCCTTTGTTACCTTTCTTTATCAATTTTCAGCTATAATCTCCGAGGATGCAGGTTATGGAACTAAATTGGTATGTTTGTTACTAGTTTATCCTATTAGTTGGGTCAGTTGCGTCGTCTGCTTAGATTTTCTGGTTTAATAGGAAAGGAAGGGCTGAGAATTAAGCATGATAAGGAAATTGAGCTGTGTTTTCGTAGCCTTCCTAAAGTAAATGATCATCTGCTTTGTTTCAAGTTCAAATTTTTAATCTTCATTGTTCTCCACCTCTGTAATGATTTTAATTATGGTAATGTGGTCAATGCGTCTAGTTTCAGTATGGGAATTCCTCTGGTTTTCTTGAACTATAACTTATTAGTAGGTTTGACTACAATTTCCCTCTGTTCAAGCTATAGGAGAAACAATTTCATGGTCTCTATCAAGTTTTATATCTTTTATCAAAATTGGTTCAATTATAGTCTGGATTGTCACTGTCAAGTCTTTCTCTGGTTGTCGAATGTTAATATGGGTGGGTGTTGTTGAATCTTTCCATGGTTGCAGCTCTTTGGTTGTAATTGGGGTTTTGTTACACTAAAATTTGTCACCGTGAAATTTAGTTGTCTATATGGGTTCATCATTACCTATTTATTGCTCCCTCAGAAGTCTAAAAACATAAATTTCCCCAAATCAAGTCTTGGAACTGGAAGAAGCTCTTAAAAATCCTAAAAAGACTACTCTCGCACTTTTCATAGTCATTCCCTGTGGTACTGTGGCTAATTGCTATAAAAACTATGGTACATATCGCACGTAAAGCTCATTAAAACTGTGGACCCCCATAAAATATAAAATAAAGAGAAAAGTAAGTTCCAGAAGCCCAGCTGGTCGAATATTCTCCCAGCTGGGGCTTTCTAGAAGCGCTATTTGGTCGAGCTTCGTCCCTTCCATTCATGAACCTTCATCCCTTCATAAATGGAGTAATCCCTTGGTTTTTGGAGCTAAAATCCCATAATGAGAGGGCTTTATCCCTTCCTTTTTGGAGTTGAAACTACCTCTCTTCAGCTATAAATTGAGACCAAGTTTCAGTCTCAAGGGTACTTTTTGATACTTATTAGTTGATATTTACTTCTTATTTTATAGAAGAGAATTGCTAAAGGAATTATACTCTCGAAATTTGGCATCATTGGCATGAGAGAGATTACATACTCATGGACGTAGTCTTATGCTGATATAGAGAGTTGGAGTCTTTTCACACTGAGGAAAATGGTTGTTCGAGACCCCGGAAGAACCTGTACAAACATCAAGGCGTTAAGGTTGTAAGGTTTTTTCTTTTATTCAAAGTTAATACAAATGGATTATATTTTCTCATTGAGTTGTTCATCTATATTTTGAACGATTTAATTATTAGACTCCTTGATCATTAAGATGGATTATTGCTTTCGAATTATCATATTTTGCAGATGCTTTTGATCTAGTTTGCTTGTCTTTGATTGCAGATCTTATATGCTGGATCGATAACTTCTGGAGCGACTGGATTGAAGACCAAATAAGCATTGGACTTCAGGTAGGAGTATCTATCCGTAGTTAATGAGAAATTCTTAAACAAAATAGCCTGGAGAAAATGGTCTACATCTGTCTGTTTGTTTCTCGATATCCTTAGGATACTAGGGAGATCGCTCTTATCTGCAAGAGGGATTCATCAGTGCAAAAAAATGGCAACTCCACTGGGGAAATTCTGAACTTAGTTTTCTTCCATTTTTAGTTTGATTTTTGAAATTTATTTTAGATTTCTTTGACTGAGATTAGCTCAAAACTTGATTGGGTAGAAAACTGAATAAGATCCCTGACTGTAAATATGTATTTTTATTTTTTCTGTACTTTTCCTACCTTCCGCACTTTTTCCTTTAAAACAGAACGGTAGACTCCGCAATCTTTAGTAGAATAAAATGTGCTATTGCACCTTATTCTATTAAAAATTGCGGATCTTTGGAAAATTTTAGAAAAAGTAGAAATTTTGTTTTCTAGCATCCCATTACTTGATTTTTGTTCTTTACCCAATTTGTCTTGGCTATCAAAGACTTCTGTCAAAAATTTATTTCAGCAATTTCTGTGATTAAGTGATCTATTCAGTTAAGTTTGCATACTATGAGTAAACAATTTTCCAAGTCCTCCCATTGCTCTGAATCAGAAACTTTGTATACCTCAGCTACATGGTATTTCATTACTTTTCTGTTGAGCCATTGAACTTGATGCAATTGTTATCTTTATGAAAATTTGATTTTATTTTCATTTGCAAACTTATAAAACCTCTAGATTGATAAGGACTGAATTTTAAAACTACTTTTGGATGCTTTGATTTCTTGCTGGAATAAGCAAAAAATTCTTGGTTAGATTACAAACCAGGCTTAAATATCCTCCAACTTTTAGATGGAGTTCAAGATTACACATTTCTTTTAGTTTTGAATTTTATTATTTTAGTATTTTTTAGTTTTCTTTTGGAAGAAGTTTGTTTTATTTCTGATCTAAATGATATAAGGAATTTCATTTTGAGCAAAAGATATTTTTTAGAATTGGAATCTCTGAATTGTCTTCTTTTCAAAGTTTCTCATATAGAAAAGAAAGAATTGATATTTTGAAAGTTTCTGAAAATCTCTCAACTCTTTCCTATAGTTAGAGTTCATTGAAAAGAAATGAGTTGTTTATCATATAGATGCATTGTAGCGAATTTTGAGTTGGGTCATTAAAACATCATCAAGTTTCATTTCCATACCTATTGTCCTAAGAAACTACCAATTAAAAGTAAAGCTTAATTAAAATCAATCTAGAAATTTTATATTTTCTAGGGCTCTTTTCACCCACATAGCTTAGGCTAGTGTCTTGGAATTGGTTTTAGTTAACTCTCCAAAACAGTAAAAACAAACAAGTATTCGATCTTGCGGTAGGAAAATCCAATTGTAGCATGTATGCTCTGGGAAGCTCCTCCTAAAGGAGTCAAGCACGAGATCATATCCGAACCAGTGAGGTAATCATACCTATCTCATTGGGAACGATAGAAGGTGTGCATGTATTAAAAATGGTAAACCTCAGATTAACCATTGTCAAGGAGCCTGGGGTCACTTGTCGGTAAACCTTGGATTATGTCAAGGAGCCTTCAAGGGGATTAAGCTTGTTACTTTGCCCTTGTGTGTATATTGGATCCTAGACTGTTACCTCAGGTATATGTGTTCCCGTTGGTGACCTTAGTGACCATAAACTTTAGGATTCTTTCCCAAGGTGACGGTGGAGGGGAGATCCCACTGTACCTGGAGCAGACGTCAGCTAGAGTCACTTCGACTCTTCAGAGGGTTATCTTCACTTGAAATGGTTTAAGTGGAGAAACTTGCACCGATCTGTTTCATTAAGCAGGTTTTCGGGGTAACTATTCCAACCGCCATTTCTGCATTAAAATTCTATGATGTTGGATTTCATCACCAACTAGTGTTTTTAGTGCGGGAATCTACTGTTTGTGTGTGGATTGGTCTCTTATATTTTTATAGGCGTGTGTTTCATTTTGATTGTTTCTTTAGCGACTTTAGGGTTTCTTTGAATTCTTCTTTTTTTTCGTGTGTTAAAAGTTTTAATCATGGCTAAATTACCAAGACGATCACATAGAACTCAGGGGAAGCCCCCTGAGTACACACCAAACCAACTAGAAGGACTTAAATCTCTGATACCAAATGTTATCGATAGAACTGGATTAACAGAACAAGGAGAATCATCCATAATTATTCATCCCGATTCTGAAGTAAATCAACCGCAAATAGCAGAACATACTCCACAAATAGTTTCAATTTCCGAATTAACTGAAGTTGCTTCTACAATAAGTGAATTATCACCTAAAGAACTTGAAATTTCTGAACTGGAAACTGAACTTGCTACATTAGAACCTACTTTAGAGTTCGCTACTCCAACTTCCAATTATCTTGATTCACCCAGAGTAAGAAATCAGATTACAGAAGATCTTCCTCCTGGTCTCATTAGTATTGAAGAAATCACTGATCTAGAGGAAGAAGTTGCTCTTCCGTCAACTCAAGAAACTTTAGAAATTAGAGAACGTGAATCAATTTTTTACAGCCCTTTTAGACAAGATGCTTGGTATTCTTCATTAACAAATTTTCTACAAAATGTAGGTATTTAGTATTCGCCACCCGGAATTCCCTTTTTCCCTACACCAATAGGTTATAGACCTCAGCTAAACATTTCTAGTGAGTCATCTATGTTTACTAAATCGCCAGAAACATTTTTGTATGGTCGTCTGTCTGTTCCTGTAGGCTATCAGTCGCTCTCTAGTACATTCTCAGGAGCATCTCCTCTTCCTAACAAACCAACGTCATCATCTGGTCCAAATGAATCAACAATGAACAATGAGAAAGTTTATATGATGTCTGGAAATATCCCAAACCCCGGTTCTCAAGGTAGCAATGTATCGCATGGGGGGAAATCTCAAAATAGTCAAATACAGCCTAGGGGGAAACCTCAAGGACAGTACATACCTCAGGGTCAGTATCAACGTCAAGGACAGTACATACCCCAAGGTCAACCTCAGGGTCAATATCAGCCTCAGGGACAGTATATGCCTCAAGGTCAGTACGTGCCTCAAGGTCAATATCAACCTCAAGGGCAGTACACAACTCAAGGATTGCAGCCTCCTTTAGGACAAAATTTCTATCCAAAACAAAAAATATTACAAGGAGGTGGAAATCATCCAGTCAATTATCAGCCATATGTTCAACCAAGTTACGGTCTGTCTTATGTACAACCTTCATTAGGACCTTCATATCCCGAAATGGTGTGGGATCCATCTCAAGTACAACAGAATTTACAACCAAATATGCAAGTACCTTATTATCAAGCTGGACAACCAGTTGGTTATAATCAACCCCAACAACCTATCCAAACTGTCATTCAAACACCTGCATCTGGTCCTGTTCAACAACTTGGTCTGAGTACACCTATGACTCCGCCCCAAACTTCTGCTCAGACTTATGTTCAAAAAACCTCACCTATTCCTGGGGTGTCTATAGCTCCAATCACATCCGCCCCTCAAACATCAGTACAAATTCCTCAAGTTTCTATTCCACAGTCTGGACCTACAATTCAGACTATTTTTCAGATGCCGACAGGACAACCTGGCACAAGTACAGTTATAACAACTCAACCTCAGTTTAATTATCAACTATATTAGGGGCCATATCAATATGGATCTGTTCAAACTCCTGTCTACCCCCAACAACCGTACCCTGGGTATACATATTAGACACCTGTTCAACCCCAGTATAGTCTGGTTATTCCTGGTTATCCAGGGGGCACTCTGATTCCAAATGCACAACCTATTCCAGGTTATCCTGGATATCCTCCTCCTGGGACTGGTTTAGTCTCACAAGGTTACCAACAAGACCCTACCCGTCGATTTCCATTCATAGCAACTTTAGATTTACCAAATTTATCTCGCCTTACAAATGATCCTATCTATTATCATTCGTATTGGCCGCATATGATGCATAAGTTTCCCAGTGATATTCCAAAGTTTGAAGGAAAATCAGGAGAGGATCCTTCTGACCATGTCATGACTTACCACCTTTGGTGTGCTTCCAACTCATTAATCGATGATTCCATTCGACTTAGACTTTTCAGTGAACATTAATAGGATTAGCTGCCAAATGGTACATTGAATTACCACGAGGCTCATTTACCAATTTCAACGCTCTAGCAAATGCTTTCTTAACAAATTTTCAGTTTCCAGTCAGATACGACAATGGCACGGAATTATTAACTTCACTAAAACAATCTACGTCTATATACATATCAGATCATATTCATGAATGGAGACGCAGAAGGCATTTGGTAAAATTTATTATCCCGAATCAAATATTGGCAGAATGGTTTGTCAAATCATTGCTACCAAAAATCACTGAAGATGTAGCCAAAGTAGGAGTTGTCACAGAAGAACAATTTATTGCTCAAGCTCAGTATCTTGACTTGGTATATGCCCAGTCCAGAACAGTAACTCCTTCAAGGTCTCATGCCACTGATGGTGTAATCGGTTCAGTTAGTACAACTAAAAGTAAGAAGAAATATTCAAAGGTTACTTCTCCCATAATAAATTTACCTGATTCACCAAAAGGAGAATCTTCCCTGGAAACTTCTGCCAATATTCACATCGTAGATTCATCTATTACAAAGTTGAAAGTTGGCAACAAGAAGAAAGGGAAGAAAAAGAATAAACAGACTTCATCTCCCAAGGAAAAAATCGATAAAAATGAATCAACTTATGATAAATGGAAACCTCGTTATCCTTGTCTTATCTGTGATGAGGGTCATTTCACCAAGGAATGTCTGCATAGGGTCGAGGTATCTAAATTCGTCAAAGTTTAATCCATCCCTGCTGCCTTAAAGGATCCTTTTCTTGTTCAAGATAGCAAAATGATTAGATCTTCCTCTAATACATCAGCAGATATTTTGATGGTTGCGACTCGATCGCAAGATTATGGTAGTAAAAACCCTGTTGCTGGTAAAGAAGTATAAAATTCTAGTTCTTCACCAGCTACATCTCGTTGAGTTTTTGATCCATTTCATACCGAGAAACCGAATCCTGATTTAGTAATAAAACTACCTTCCAAAGGTGCACTTTGTAAATCAGCTTTCAATCCACATGCGAGAGCTGCTCAGAATTACAACATTGTGGAGGATTAGAAATTTCTCCTTCAGAAATTTCGGCCTTGGAAGTACTGCAATCATGTCCAGCACAAAGGAAATTACTCTTATCAGCAATTGGAGCTGTAGATCTTTAGGATTCAAATCTCATGGTCTTCGATTTAGAAAATTTTACACCTCGTCTCCCTCATCAAATGGATTTTCAGATCCTAGTACTAGTCAAAAACAGACATTCCTTTCGTACTGTTATTGATGAAGGAGAATCGACATGCATCATGTCATTAAACTATTGGAAATCACTCGGTTCTCCAACCCTTAACCAGTCACCAACAATCCTCAAAGCTTTTTACGGAAGAGGATTATATCCATTCGGAATTTTACAGGATCTATCTATATAAGTTGAAGGGAAAAGCGTTAATTTAGATGTGGAAGTAGTTGATGCCCATCTAGATTACAACCTTCTTCTGGGTCGAAGCTGGTCTTATGCTATGACTTCTATCGTGTCATCCTTCTTTTGGATAATTATGTTTCCTCATCAAGGAAATATTATGAAAGTCGATCAGCTCTCATATTATTCGTCTGACCCAGCTTCTACTGATAGTATTCAGCACGTAGGAAAAATGTCTATCCCTTGTGAGGATTTAGGAGTAGGTTTAATAAAATATTCCGCTTTGATGGGAACTTTTCCTATGCCTCCACCTAACGTACCACATAATATTGCTAATATCAATATGATTACATCAAGCACTATTCCATTTGCTGATCCTTGGATAGTGCCTTCAGAATCAGAACTGGATTCATTCAACGGCAGAATGCCTTTGAGTCCTTTTGAGATAGCATATCAAGTAGTACAGTCATTTTATGATTCTTTATCAACTAATAATGATCCGATGAATGTGATCAGCGAAGAATCATTTTCAACTTCAAGCTCCAGTACAACATCAATTCCTGATCCTTTTTAACAAGTGTTTCATATTGATGAAAGCATTCGTGAATTCTTGTCTGTAGATGAGTTACCATGGGGTGATCTCCATCATAGGTCATCATTTTTATCTGAGCTTGATAAATTCGAAAATAATTTTTCCTCTATTTTTACAGCTGATTATGTCAAGGAACCTCAGAGTCCAATATCGATCACAAATTTGGATTCTGAAGTAAATTTGGGGAATATTTCTTCTACCATTCCTATTGAAATCTCAGTAAAATCCGGAATTATTGAAAACATTCATATAGGTGTTTCATGGACACCAGATGAAATTTCTACATATAAAGCCCTATTTCAAGAATTCCGTGACATATTTACCTGGTCTTATGAAGAAGTGTTAGGAATCGATCCCAACATTTTCATTCATGAAATAAAGACTTACCCAGATGCTAAACTTGTTAGATAGCGATTACGTCTTATACATCCACAAAAAGTTACTGCCATTAAAGCCGAAGTTGAGAAATTACTAATAGCAGGTTTTATTTATCCGATCCCATTAACAGATTGGGTATCTAATATCATTACTATTACAAAAAAATAAGAAACAATACGAGTATGTGTTGACTATAGGGATATTAACAAAGCTTGTCCTAAAGACAATTATCCAACTCCTTATTTCGACCAAACCATTGACGATTGTGCTGGAAATGAAATTTATTCATTCATGGATGGATTTTTCAAATACAATCAAATAAACATACTCCCTGCAGATCAACCAAAAACAACATTCATTTGTCCTTGGGGAATGTTTTCTTACTGTAAATTACCTTTCAGATTAAAGAATGTTGGGGCAACTTTTCAAAGGAAAATGTCTTATGCTTTTCATGACATTAAACACATCATGCAACTTTTTCTTGATGATTTACCTACTCATTCATTATACAGGGAAGATCATCCTACTCACCTGCGAGCAATTTTCATGAGATGTAGGTATTATAAGATTCACTTGAAACCACATAAATGTGTTTTCTGTGTACAATATGATAGGTTAATGGGATTTGTCATTTGGAAAGAAGGCATCTGTATCGACCCCTCCAAGGGTGAGGCCATTATCAATTTACCTCCTCCTTCCTCACTCCGCCAACTCCAAAGTTTGCAAGGGAAAGCAAACTTTCTGTGTAGATTCATCCATAACTCTGCTGAGTTAACCAAAGATTTTACCATGCTTTTGAAATATAATATTCCTTTCATTTGGGATGAGATCGTTGATCGATCTTTTGATGCTTTAAAAAACGTGTTGACCCATGCACCGTTATTGCATCCACCCAATTATAGCCAAGATTACTTTTTATACTTAGCAGCCTCTGATTCCACTATTGGAATGGTCTTAGTGCAAGAAGATGAATTCTACAATGAACATGTGATTTACTATCTCAGTCGGAATCTCAATCCTACAGAGATTAAATACTCACATGTGGAGAAATTGGCCTTGGCAGCAGTTCAAGTTGTCCAACGTTTTCGTCATTACATTTTGTTACGAAAAACAACTGTGATTTCTAATTGTAACCCGATGATGTACATTTTGACTAAACAAGTACTCGGGGGAAAATACTCGAAATGGATGGTTATCCTTCAAGAGTTTGATTTAGAATTTTAAAAATCCAAATCAAAGAAATCACTAGTGTTCACGGAACTAATGTGTGACTTCCCAAATACTGAAACGAAAACTGTGGTAGAGCATCCGATCATTGATGAATCTTTGTTTCTTATCAGTATGTTAGATCCTTGGTATGGGGATATCATCATTTATCTCCAAACCCAAACTTTTCGGCCTAAACTTCCACGTTCACAACAACGAAATATCGGTTACCAATCCCAGCAATACAATATTGTTGGAGACACAGTTTATCGTCGTGGTGCGGATTCTGTATTTTGACGTTGTTTAACACATGAAGAGGCTGAACGAGTTTTGAATGACTATCATTCCGGAGCATGTGGCAGTCATATGTCTGGGTATGCCATAGCCCAAAAGATATTAGGCGCTGGTTATTTTTGTCCTTCTTATTTAAAGATTGTATTCTTGCGGTCCGAAAATGCCACAATTGTCAAATTTTTTATCAGAAGATGCGTGCACCACCTGCTCCTCTTCACCCCATAATTGTTGTCTGCCCTTTTGCAAAATGGGGCATTTATTTCATTACATGTAACCCTCACTCGATTGAGGGGCATGGGTATATTATTCTAGCAGTAGATTATTTTACCAAATGGGCCGAGGCGATACCTACATTTGCGGCAGATGGCAAAACTGCAGCTACTTTTGTATTCAATCACATGATTGCTTGATTCGATGTACCCCAAGCTATCGTTACCGATCATGGGAGCCATTTTCGAAACATTATGATGACCGAACTTTCTGACTAGCTTGGCCTGCGCCATGATAGTTCTACTCCATATTACCCGCAAGCTAACAGTCAGGTTGAAGCTGTCAATAAAGTTTTAACCACTATGATTAAACGGATAATAGGAAGTCATAAATTGAATTGGAATACTATGCTTTTCTCAGCACTTTGGGCATACCGAACCTCAGCAAAAATCGCAACAGGTCTCACTCTTTTTCAACTGGTCTATGGTTTAGAAGGTGTGTTACCGATTGAATGCGAAATACCGTCACTCCAATTTTCCATAGAGTTACTACCAGCTACCTCTGAGGAGGAAAAATTCTTTTTCTACCTGGCACAATTAGATGAGACTCGGCGCACCGTTTCATTGGCAGCCGAAGCTCATAAAAAATGTGTTAAAGCTCAGTACGATAAAAGTGTTACACCTGGTATTTTTTCAGAAGGTGACCTAGTATTGGTATATGACCAAGCTAACAATAAACTAGGAGCTGGAAAATTTGAACCTGTGTGGTATGGTCCTTATATTGTCAAGCGAGTGCTTGCAAAAGGGGCTTATGAATTGATTGATTATGAAGGGGTCTCTTTAGGTAAACCCAGAAATGGACTTTATCTAAAGAGATATTATGCTTGATTTTTGTGAAGATCTTATATGTAGATTAGTTATTTTTTCTAGATTAGCTGCTTTAGATTAGATGAGTGTGTCTAGTTAAAAGTTTGCGTTGACTACTATTCCTGCTTATCTTGATTACTCTTGATATTGCAGATGTCAATGCCCCTTCAAGCCTACATTGGTTTTGCTGATGGTAGCTGTGATAGTACATAGAATATTTCTTCCGCGGCCTGGGTCATCTATTCACCCACCAATGAGTTAGTTTCTATGCATGGGGTAAGCCTTGGTCAAACAATGAATAATGTTGCATAATATAGCGCAGTGATTGAGTTATTATCTGATTCCATTTCATTTTGCATTCGGTGTTTTATCCTTAGGTTAGATTCTGAACTCATTGTATTACATTTAAACAGAGTATACGCAATTAAAAATCCATTGTTACTCAGATTATTCTTTAAGGTTCGTCTCTTGGAAAGACAATTTGATTACATTTAATATCAACACATTCTGAGATATTTAAATACATTGGCTGATGCATTAGCTAATAATGTTATAAATAGACATTTGTGACAATAAAACAGTAAGTTAAAACAACATTCGATAAGTGTTGAACAATATAGCCGTCGAAAGTAGTCATATCATAGATAGAGTTTGTGTTTCAAAAAATATTACATCATCTAGGACCATAGGGTTAAAACACCTTATGATCTGAAAGGTAGTGATACAAAAAACAAAAATACAATGATATGCGATGATCATCCACTATCCGTGGTGATGGTCATGATAATACACTATAGCTCGTGCCACTCTATGCAAATATCTCCGAAACTGGCCAGGAACACCAGCAACATGCCTCTAGAGGCGTAAAGGAATATCATCCATAGTAGTCTCTGGAATATCTCTGGTTAACCTCTCCAAGTTCTACTCTAAATCAGTGACAATCTCTACTGCCTGATCCTCTAGCGGTGCAATAGCGTATGTTAGCTTTCTCTCGAAGGGGAGGAGATTGGCTGGTCTTCGTGGACCAACATTTGCATTTAAATTTTTGACATCAGTACTAAGACGATTGAAAACAAAATTAAAAAAAAAATAGAATTAAAAACTCATCAAAATGATTGATTTACCTGACTCATCCCACTATGTTCCTGGAGGAAGAGGCATATCAGGGTCACCACGGAAATCTATCCCAGCATACGGAAAATATTCAATGGTGAAGATTTGGTTCTGTAACCAATGAAAGTATGCAGGTGTAAATCTAACTATTTCAAAACCCTCTACATGACGGGCCATGACTTGTACCCAACGGGTCATTTGAGGCTCTCTAACTCTACCATCATCAACCGAGATAAGTTGGGGGGCAAGAGAAGGAATCCTCTCTAGAGAAAAATAAACTACAATAGCTCCATATCCAAAGTTTTTCAACTTTGTGTTCTTAGCTCTAGTCAATTGGCCTTTTACATTAGCCAATACTCCTTCACACCAGTTGAACATGGTGCCTCTGTAGCATTCAACCGTTGTCTGCATCCGGGCTTTAGTAGCCATGTGTGGAGCTGTAGTCCCACACAATCTAGCAACTGTGAACACAACCACTTTGAGTTGAAGATGGATAATGGTTTTTATATCAATGCGGTTGTTTTTTGGATCAGCCTCTTCGTTACAAAATTCTTGTTGGTAGCTAGCTATAGACTGGCCACCTTGCCTACCCCAAACAGGGAAATAGGTTCTCCTCTTTTGGACAAACCTGTATGGAAGTATATATCCTCCAGCTCAATTTCGAGCCAGTGATCACTGATTATGAAGCATTGTTCTTGAACATCCCACTTGTTCACCAACCATGTCAAGAGCTTTAATAGAGCCCTCATGCCCTACATTGCCCAATATTTGTATAATCCACAATTTTTCAAAACACACATTGTGGGTAAACTTCCCATAGCTTCCTCATCTACTGCCTCATGTTCACGTTCTTTCCATTCAAGCATTGTGGATACTCTGCAATAGACATATTGAAAGATTAGATCCAATTAGAATGGAAAATTTTGGCTTAATTTGAGAGAAAACATATTTTTATTTTGTTCACGGTGCCTCTGCACTTTTTGCATTAAGACAGTGTGAGCTACCGCACGCATTATACACGAAAAGTGCGGGACCCCGATAATTTTCCTTTGGAAAATTATCAGGATCCACAGCTGTTGTGTGTTTTACCTGCAGTACCCCGAGAGCGACTTTTTGAACCTATTTTTCTCCTAAAAAATGATTCTAAAGCCTAAAAAGAGAATGTAAACAGGAAAAAATGAAGAGAAATGAATCGTGGATTACCTGGAGTCGATGGTTTTGGATTCAGACACTTCGAAACTTTTTCTACCAAAAGCTCTCAACTTTCACTCTGGATCCAAATGGTAAAAATGAATTGGTTAAACTACTTTTTATAAAGATTTTTTGAATAAATAAAATAAGATTTTGTTTATTTTCCACTTTTAAAGGTTGTTTTTCAAATCATTTTTACTTATCTAAAACAAGTATGTTTAATTTTTTGGGTTTTTGTGCAGAATACAGGATTTTCGGGTAAAATAATCATTTTGGCAAATGAGTATGCTTTTTGTCATTTTTTTTTAACTTTTTAAAATTTACATAAAAAACGACATTATATGAGTACGTTTTTATCACTTTTTCGAACTCGTTAAAACTTACAGAAAAAGAGAAACCATGGAGTCCTCTTTTAAGCCATTTTCAAACTCTCTATACATGAAAAAGTTGCCGAGTACTTGACTATTAGAACTCGTTAAAGGAAATGAACAGTCATCCCTTTAGTATAAGTTTACCCCTTTTCCGGACTGAAATGGACTATTTACGAAAAAGGTATACATTGACTAATCATGGTCAATAGAGTTCTCTCCTGCATTATTTTATCCTTTTTCAGGCTTGAGAGACTAAATTTACGAAAAAGTCCACCCACGGAGTTTTATTAAGTTTTTCTTCTGACTCCCTAAAATTGAAGAACACCGAGTTTCACCTATACTGGACTCGTTAAAACTTAACACTAAAGGACCTGTAAATTATAAACAGGAACGAACCACTGCTTCTTAGAGTTCAATTTTAATACTAAGTTGGACTCATCCGAAGGATGAGCTTATATAACAAGAAAATGTTATCCTCCTCAAGCTTTTCAAAAATAAAGAGGTACTTGCCAGAAATGGTGGGGGAAAAGAGAGAAAATTATGAGTTGTCACACTTCATTATAAAAAGTTGTATACCACTCTTGAACATGACACTTTTGTCACATTCATGTCTGGGTTGGGAAAATCCGTTGACCAAACAGTGAATCAAACCACATTGAAAGACTTCAGCTGGTTTATGGGTATTATCTTTAGGTGAATTGTCACCATCTGCAGTGTCGTTATGTGTTTAAGAGATCAGTTTAATAAACCATCCATTGCAAACATTTGTCTCCATTCGTGTTGACCATCCCTGAGTCAGTTGTTTCTAAAAATTTCCTCAAAACTTGGCCTAATGGTTTCGTGTCGTGGGCTTTCCTACGACTAATCACTTTCTATCGACGACAACTCATCATCTAGAAACTTAATCTAGAATCCTAACAGTACCTTGGAATTTGCATGCCCGAATGGCAGGTTTCTCGCCTTCGACGACAGGTTGCATCATTGACCTTCGATCGAATGATTTTGTTAAATGTTCGACTTCAGATCAAAAATTCACATTTCATGGATTGTACTAAGTACTTTGAGAACCCTTATCATTATTGGTGGTTTCTATCACACTTGTTAATAGTTCACATCATTGACTAGTAATCAAGTGGTTTCTACCATGTTCGACTTCTACACAATCAATCACATGGATAGAATCGTACTAGTTCGAGAAGCAGGAATCAAGACCTTGGATCTAGTTTCCACCATCCAGGTTGCGATGAATTTTATTATTCATCATACAGTAGACTACTTCTAACAGATGGCTGCGTCCATACTGTGTCTACTCTTCATGTAATTCTAAAATCATTTCAGTATCAAAACATGTAGTTAGTTTTGATCTCAGTATGAGAATGTCTACCTAACGATGATATATATATATATATATATATATATATATATATATATGTTTGCATTGAATGTTTTTTCAGGGATTCAACCGGTGTGCCTGCAGCCTGATCCTCAAAATGATAAAGCACTTCACTCTTCAAAATTCTTAAGAACTCCTCAGACTTCACACTTTAGGGGGCAATTTGTTACACTAAAATTTGTCACCATGACATTTAGCTATCTATATGGGTTCATCATTACCTATTTATTGCTCCCTCAGAAGTCTAAAAACATAACGTTCTCCAAATCAAGTCTTGGAACTGGAAGAAGCTCTTAAAAACCCTAAAAACCCTACTCTCGCACTTTTCCTAGTCATTCCTTACGTTACCGCAGCTAATTGCTATAAAAACTGCGGTACATGTCGCACGTAAAGCTCATTAAAACTGCGAACCCCCGTAAAAGATAAAATAAAGAGAAAAGTAAGTTCTAGAAGCCCAACTGTTCGAATATTCTCCCAGCTGGGGCTTTCTAGAAGCGCTATTTGGTCGAGCTTCGTCCCTTCCATTCATGAACCTTCATCCCTTCATAAATGGAGTTATCCCTTGGTTTTTGGAGCTAAAATCCAATAATGAGAGGGCTTTATCCCTTCCTTTTTGGAGCTAAAACTACCTCTCTTCAGCTATAAATTGAGACCAAGTTTCAGTCTCAAGGGTACTTTTTTATACTTAGTAGTTGATACTTACTTCTTAGTTTATAGAAGAGAGTTGCTGAAGGAATTATACTCTCCACATTTGGCATCATTGGCATGAGATAGATTACATACTCATGGCCATAGTCTTATGCTGATATAGAGAGTTGGAGTCTTTTCAAACTGAGGAAAACAGCTATTCGGGACCATGGAAGAACCTGTACAAACATCAAAGCGTTAAGGTTGTAAGGTTTTTTCTTTTATTCAAAGTTAATACAAATGGATTCTATTTTCTCATTGAGTTGTTCATCGATATTTTGAATGATTTAATTCTTAGACTCCTTGATCATTAAGATGGATTATTGCGTTTGAATTATCATATTTTGCAGATGCTTTTGATCTAGTTTGGTTTTCTTTGATTGCAGATCTTATATGCTGGATCGATAACTTCTGGAGCGACTGGATTGAAGACCAAATAAGCATTGGACTTCAGGTAGAAGTATCTATCCGTAGTTAATGAGAAATTCTTAAGCAAAATAGTCTAGAGAAAATGGTCTACATCTGTCTGTTTGTTTCTAGATATCCTTAGGATACTAGGGAGATCACTCTTGTCCGCAAGAGGGATTCATTCGTGCAACAGGTTTAATACTTATTAGCAAGAAGGTCTTTGTCAGAGCCTACGACTCTGTCATTTTTACCACTCACCACTCTGTTAGCCTTGTAAAGAATGACTCTCCATCTGCTGTCATTGGCATAAAGGAATCCACCTTTGTTTGCTAGAACTGTTGTATTAATCTTATTCTGCAATATATAGGTCCCTTTTATATTCTAACAAGAATAATGCCTTGTCAAATTATCATGGCAAGAGGTCAACCTGGGAAACGTAAAGGTGCAGACAGAGGCAAGCAAAAACAACAATTTCATAATGAGGGCCAAAGTAAGCATGGGAGGAAAACCCATAAAGAAGTTTTAGAGAATATTGCAGATCTCTATGAAGCTGGTAACTCAATTCAAATTTGCAACACCATTCATGGATGGGAAAGGGAAAGTTATTATGATGAAGAAGATGTCAAACATCAGGAGGCAACTTTGGATTTCCTTTGTGACCTAGCAAGCACTAGAGGAAGGGTATCGTTGTTCCACCAATCAATTAATACCTACTGGAAATTGAAGGGTGTTTTGGCTAAGGCCATGGCAGGGATGCATGAAACGGGAAGCAGTCAAGCAATATTTTCAGAATTCCGACAAATTAAGAAGGATATTCGTGAAATGGCGAAATCTTAGTATCTCACTACAACAAGGATTGGGAGGATCGAACGTATACTCCAAGGGATGCAGCAAGTCGAGATGCCGAGATCCATAGCAAAGGACCCGGCTCCAGTAGATTCTTCTGATGGATGAATTTTAAGTTTTCTAGTTTTAAATGATTTTTGTGGGAAGTTTTAATAGATGTTGTTTACAATGTAGTTATTATGGACATAGTAAAGTAGTTTTAGTGGCTAGTAGAAGGAAAATACAATACTCATACTGGTTGGCATTTAGTTCTCTTTAGTGACCAATAGACCTAGTTTCTTTCGAGCAAGTTAAGACAATTTTTTGGAAAACTTACTGTACAACAACTTGCTTTTTTTTAATCGAAAATAAAAAAAACTCTAACAAATTAACAATTTTTTTTTTTTTAAATATAAAACAATTATAGTAAAAATGAAACATCTACATTTTGATTAAATTTTACGAAATCTAAATAAGTCAAAATCATAAATGTGATATATTTTAACTTTTCAGCTTAAATCATATTTACAATTTGAGATGCAAAGTGCTAGCTTCATATTCCCTTGTCAATTAACGTGGAAATTATGTTAATAGTCAATTTTCAATTAGCATGTACTCCCGTACTCAAATGGGGAAAAATATTTTAGAAAACTCTTTTCCTATTCTTTCAATACATGATTTATTTTTTAAATCTTTTTATCGTTTAATGTGTTTTCTTTTAATCATATATTTGCAAAAAAACTATTTTTTGAATTTTGTTGTTGCTATCGATTAACTTTTAATTTTAAATTTCAGGGAAAATGGAAAACACTGATGACACGGATTTTCAACTCTATTAAATCTAAATTAAAAAGATAAAACTGACCCACTGCCATTTGCAGTTATATTCATGTGTAATTTTCGGTAGCGAATCAATTGCTAAGTGCCTGTGTTCGCTTAAGTAGCATTTGGTATTACGACCAAAATCCTACGTGGCTTAATTAGCATTTGGTATAATAAGCAAAATCCTACATGGTCATCCGGTCATATCAACTGGTTAAAATTAAAACGCACACATGTGAAAAGTCTCCTAACTAGACAGACTTGCAGAACCCTGAAATTGTTTAACGAATACTTCAAAGAAACTTAAAAGTGAACTGATTTTACAGCTTAAAATTATTATTTTTTTCTATAAAATCATATTAATATTTTTGGCAATTTGATAAAAGTGTCATCAATGAAACCAATGAATAAAAGAAATATATTTGGTGTATTAGGATATTTGAAACGTATAGTTTTAAAAATGTAATGCACCGAATGTAACATTTTAATTCAGCCATGTTTAATAATGTAAATTTTAATATTTATATTAAATAGTGTAAATTTTAACATTTATATTATTAATTTCATATCTCTAATTTTTATAGGTGATGACAAATAATTTGTACAATAAATTTTTAATCATATTTTATAAAAAAATAATTTAAATAAGATTTAAACATATGATTTAAATATGAAAAAAAATAGTGATGTGAATTTCATCCATTAATGTAATAGCTACGAAAAAAATATACTAACATCTTAAAGCTTACATAATCTAATAAAAAAAATTAATAACATCTTAAAGTTTACACTATCTAATTAAAAAAATTAATTAAAATAGAGAATGAAAAAAAACATGTATAGGCATATTAACTTTAAAAATATAACATAATATGATATATAAATCATTAAATGTTAAATATTATTAATATACACTATTAAATGTATTCTATGTAATAGTTATGGTTGATATACTACATGAAAATTTTGTCTTTTTGGTGTTTTGAATAAGTGGGTTATTAGAAGGTTACTGAGTTTTTCCATGTTTTTCTTGATATTACCAATTTTTTTTGGGCAAAAATTAGCTAGAAGTGGTCCACATCAACTTCCATAATAATTAACCTAAACTACACCATAATATGGGAAAAGTACAATCAGACCGTTTTAAATGGAACAAGGTATAGCTATGAAAGAATTGGTTGATGTGACCCACCCTTAAGCGAGTTTCCATCTCCAGGTCTTCCTCCCGTCTCCGCCTCTCCATGCCATTGCATCACATAGGATTCGAAATGCCATATTCATGGGGCAACAAATAACGGGTCTTTAATGCACCAATACCGCCCATACATAACCAAGGTATGCCCTCTATCGTTCGCTGACATTCTACGAGTTGACCAAGGTATGACCAAGCCTCCTCCGAGCATGTGTGCATGCCATCAATCATCAGCCATGGGCATGAGCATGGGCTATGTGGATTTCGTTGCGGATTTGGCTATCACGTTGTTGTTATTAAGTCATTATATTTCTGGGAGTTGTTTTTAGTGTGATTTTTTAAAAAATTTGTTGGTGTATATTTTTTATCAAATTTTTTAAAAATTTTGTAGGAATTTATTGAAGTTACATGTTTGATGGGTAATTTTGCATAATCTAAGTGTTTTAGGGGTTTTGAGGGTGCTAAATTTATATATAGCAAAAAAAACCAATTTAAATAACAGAAATCAAGATTTCAACTTCAATTTTTTTAAGAAATTCAAGTTTTGACATTGCGCAATCACTAACTGAATATCTAATGCTGCTTGAGCCTTTTTATCTGTATCTAAAACAAGGTGTGTGTCATTTTTCTATTCTCATCTTCAATTCGCAGGTGGATTAGGTTTTAGATTTCCTTCTCAACATATGGAAATTGCAATGTAATGTCATGTGAACAGGAAGCAAAATTGAATCGCTCTTGCCCTTTCTGTTCGCTATCTATGTTTGGGTGGGCATTCACCACTACGACTAAGTAGCAGCTTGCTTCTAAACAAAGCACCTTAGGTCAATGAAGTCATGCAAAGAGGTGGAAGAGGTCAGTTTCCCAAAGCCTTTCGAGAAGTAGAAATGTGAGATAAAGATCTGGAGGTGGGGCCATGAAGGCTCTCTTTGTTTCTGGGTAGAGAAAAAATTTGGTATTAAGAATTAGGTTTCCAATGTTGTAGATCTTTGTTCTGTAAACTGCACAATTGTTCCTACAATGACCTAGTTTTATGATCAGTAGGGTTAAAATGATGTTGCATTCTCGTTTATGGTCGTGTTTTTTTTTTTAAATGCGTAGCTGCTTTTTTATATGTAACTTTGTGCAAATTTCTTTTGTACCTTTTCAAAAATTTTGATTATTACAATGTCAAGGATCAAGTTGTTGAAATGATAATTTCAACTGCTGTACTCTGGCCGCCTTCTAATTTTATCTAGAGGGACTCTAGCACAGAGCCGCTCTCCATTTCTGTTGAATAGTCGTTTTATTTCGAAAGCCCTGCAACCTCTGTACATTTGAAAACAGAACACACAGTTTGGAAACAGAGTACTTTTTATACACAGGAGAGCGTTGAACAAAAACAGAGATTTTCGTTTTAGTTATTTGTTTGTTTGAACGCGGGAAATCATTTTGTTTTGATTGAAAACTTGTTGTCCCACAGACCACGTGACCGTAGGAGGACACATGGATGTTTGTGATTGGAGCAGATTGTTTTTGGAGCGGGTTTGCATGGTTTAAACCAGACCCGAAGATTTTTATGAGGTAGATTGCAAACAGTTTCGGATCACATTTTGGGCTTGTGTCATCATCAGTTTTTCGGACCCAAAATGAGTTTATAGGATGGATTGGATAATCCATCGCGCGCACATTTGATGATGTCACAGCTCCTAATTTGTAACACGAAATTTCATTGTGATTTGGTTTAATCTTCGTTGAAGTCTGGCGGAGGTTCGATTCATGTTTTATGAAGGTTTTTTGTTATATGTTTGTTTATATATCGCGCGACTTAAACGTTGTAACAATCCACACATATATATATATATGTTTTAACATATTATATATGTGTGTCTTTTGTAAGGGAGCGCCAGTGGGCCATAGATTGATATAGATTTTAGTTCTAAGGTATATGTTTTAGTTTTTGTCTTTGGTAATATATGCTGCGACATATGTTTTAAAATATCCCAAAGGCTAATGTAAAGAAAAAGGTAATGAAAAGTGTATTATAATATACACAAGACAGTGTATTGTTTTATATACACAAAATAGAATTGAAAAGTATAGTAGTGCGAAATTGTAATACACAGCAATGTAGTTTTTGAATAGAACAGAGACAAACTGTTTTTGTGAGAAAGACAGAGAGTGTATTCTCTATGTGAGACAGAGTGAAGTTTTTGGAACTGTGTTTTGCAGCAGTCCAACTTTTAATCCCTCTAAGGAGGAAGTTTTTTTGTAACAGTATTTTGTTTATGAAATAGAAGTTTTTCAAAGTGTTGAAACTCTGTCCCTGAAGCAAAATTTTTAATTTCTCTGTGTTAAGAAGGAGAGTATTATTCTCTCCATATTGTTCTGGAATTCTCAGAAATTCCAACATGGTATCAAAGCTAGTCCAGGCTCTTTGAAGGTGTCAAAGGAGCTGAAGGAAGGATTTCTTTATTGCAGCAGCTTCTCCAGCAGAGTGAAGGCTTAGTCAAAATAATCCAAGGTATTCTCAAGACAATTTTTTTTGTGTTACTGTTGAAGACAATCAGTTTGTTTTAAAAAAAACACAGTCAAGTATTTGAATCATAGTTAGAGTGCAAGGATCGCTGGAGCCAGCACTAGCATGAGTATTGGTAATGCTCAGCTCCCACAATTTAATGGGAAAAACTATGATTATTGGGCAATAACCATGAGAGCCCTGTTTGCCTCTCAAGACTTATGGGAACTTGTTGAGGATGGTTTTGAAGAGCTAGCAGATGAAAATCAGCTTAATGCCTTAACCCAGGCAGAGAAGGATTTATTGAAGAGCAATAGAAAGAATGACTCGAAGGCCCTCTTCTATTTGTATCAAGCAATGCATGAGAGTGTGTTTCCAAGGATAGCAGCAGCTAAGAGATCCAAAGAAACATGGGAAAATCTCAAGACAGCCTATCAAGGCATGGAGAAAGTGAAGACATCAAAACTACAGCTGCTAAGGAGATATTTGAGACTCTCTGCATGAAGGAGTCAGATAACATTGACTCATTCTTCACACATGTGATTGGACTGGTCACACAGATAAGGTCTCATGGATAGACACTTGAGGAAATAAGGATTGTGGAGAAACTTTTGAGGAGCTTGCCCTCAAGGTTTGATGTGATAGTCACCACCATAGAAGAGACAAAGGATCTCTCAAAATTTTCAGTTGATGAGGTTCATGCATCACTGATGACACATGAACAAAGATTGGGTAGAAATGAAAACTCATATCTGGAGCATGCCTTCAAGACCCAGATGTCCTTTGGAATAGGAAGAGGTCAAGGCAACAGAAACAAGAGAGGAAGAGGCATAAGCCAAAACAAAGGTGGAAGAAACAGTCCAGCGAATGCTCAAGGAAGGGCCATAAATCAAAATCAGAACCAAGGCCAAAGCAACAGCCAGCAAAGTGGACAACAACATTCTCATGGACAAAAGTATGATAAATCCAATGTCCAATGTCATTATTGTAAAAAATATGGGCATTATGCAAATGAATGTAGGAAGAAGCAGAATGATATGGCAAATAGAACCAGTGAAAATTTCACTAGAGAAAATATCAGCCAAGATAAATTGCTTTTAGCTTGTAATATGGCTGAGGAAAAGAGTGAAGATTTATGGTTTCTAGACTCTGGTTGTAGTAACCATATGCCATGAAACATATCCATGTTTTCCATGTTAGATGAGAATGTGAAGTCACAAGTCACATTAGGGACAGATAGTAAAGTTTCTGTTATGGGAAAAGGAGATGTAGGTGTCTTAACAAGGAAAGGAGAAAAGAAAACCATAGCAGATGTTTATTATGTTCCTGGAATGAAATGTAACCTCTTAAGTATTGGACAACTTGTTCAAAAGGGGTACAATGTTGTTTTTGAAGATGATGCATGCATCGTCATGGATAAAACACCAAGAAAACAATGTATTGCTAAAGTGAAGATGACAAGGAATAGAATGTTCCCTCTCACGATGAGGGCAGATTTGAAGAATGGAGAAGAAATGGCAGTAGTGACACAAGAGGCTTTCCAAAGAGAAACAAAAGATGAGAATTGGTTGTGGCACTTGAGATTTGGACATCTCAACTTTGGACGTCTTAACTTGTTGCACAATAAAGAAATGGTAAGAGGATTACCATTGATTGAGAAACCGGATAGCCTTTGTGAAGGTTGTATCTTGGGTAAACAACACAGAGAAAGTTTTCCATCCGAGAAAAGCATAAGGGAAAAATCACCCTTGGAAATTGTCCACTCAGACTTATGTGGAACAATGCAAACTCCATCACTTGCTAGCAACCACTATATGTTAACATTTATTGATGACTTTACAAGAAACACTTGGGTTTACTTTTTGAAAAACAAAAGTGAAGTGTTTGAAAAATTCTGCAATTTCAAAGCACTTGTGGAGAACCAAAGTGGACTACATATCAAACTCCTAAGAACTGATAGAGGAGGTGAATATATCTCTAAATAATTTATGCGTTTTTTCAGAGAAAATGGCATTCATAAGTAGTTTACAGAAAGGTACACTCCGCAGCAAAATGGAGTTGCCGAAAGGAAGAATAGGACAATCATGGATATGGTAAGGAGTATGCTTAAGGCAAATCATTTGCCGAATGATTATTGGGCTAAAGTTGTACATTTTGCAGCATATATTTTGAATAGGTGCCCAACAAAAGCAGTTATGAACAAAGTTCCGGAAGAGGCATGGAGTGGCACAAAGCAAGGAGTCACTCACATGAAAGTTTTTGGTTGTGTGGCTTATGCACACATTCCAGATCAGGTAAGGAAGAAGTTGGACAGCAAGGGGGAGAAATTTATTTTCATTGGATACAGTGAGGAATCCAAATCTTACAGGTTGTATAACCCATCCACCAAGAATTTTATTGTGAGAAAAGATGTTTAGTTCATTGAAGAGGAAGCTTGGGATGGAAGCATAGAGAAAACAGTGAATGTAAAGAACTATTTGTCTCATGATGAAAATGATGAAGATTTGGCTGAAATACATCCCCAAACAGCAGCACCAACACAAGGGCAGCAAAGCACACCCTTGAGGAGAAATGAAAGTGCTTATCCAAGCACACCACAAGGAGGAGATTCAAGTGCTTCTTCAAGCACTTATACACCAAATGAAAGAGGAACAAAGTTCAGAAATTTAAATGAAATTTATGAGCAAGAGGCAGCAAATGAAGGTATGAACTCTTTGTTTTCTTTATATTGTCATGTTGATGACCCTATTCATTTTGAAGAGGCTATTAAAGATAGGAAATGGATAGAAGCTATGGATGAAGCAATTAATGCCATAGAAAGAAACAAGACATGGGATTTGGTTGAACTCCCAAAAGGTAAAGAAGTTATTGGAGTTAAATGGGTCTACAAGACCAAGAGTAATGCTGAAGGAAAAATAGAGAGACACAAGGCCAGACTTATTGTCAAAGGGTATAATTAGTAGCATGGGAGAGATTATGAGGAAACTTTCGCACCGGTTGCTAGAATGGAAACCATGAGAGCAGTGTTGTCCATAGCAGCACAAAACAAGTGGAAAGTTTACCAAATGGACGTGAAGTCAACATTATTAAATGGAGTGTTAATGGAAGAGGTTTACATTGAACAACCTCTAGGCTACGAAAAGAAAGACCAAGAGCACAAAGTGTGCAGACTGAAGAAAGCTCTTTATGGGCTAAAGCAAGCACCAAGAGCATGGTACAGTAGGATAGATTCCTATCTACTGGAAAATGGATTTGAACAATGTGAGGGAGAACCCACCCTATACATTAAAAAAAAATATGGTAAAATGATAATTGTTTTGTTATATGTTGATGATGTTATTTTTACAGGTAATGATGATTACCTTATTGAAAATTTTAAAAAGGTCATGAAAGAAGAATTTGAAATGACTGATATGGGTTTGCTAAAGTACTTCTTAGGAATAGAAGTAGCGCAAAATGAAAATGGGATTTTTATCTCACAAGAAAAATATGTTAATGAGGTTTTGGAAATATCTAACATGCGGGATTGCAAGGCAGCAATAACACCCACAGTAATGGGATTAAAACTCAACAAAGAGGACAACAGTAAGGATTTTGATCCTAGTTTATACAAGAGCATAGTTGGCAGCCTCATATATTTGACTGCAACTAGGCCAGATATAATGCATGCTGTTAGTTTGATTTCTAGATTCATGGAGAGGCCAAAAGAAGCATATTGGCAGGCAGCAAAGAGGATTTTGAGGTATGTTAAAGGTACTAAAAGATATGGTATTTTATATACTGCTTCAGAAAATTCAAATTTAATTGGATACACTGACAGTGATTGGGCTGGGGGTGTAGATGACCGAAAAATTACTTCTGGTTATGTTTTTCACATGGGTTCAGGAGCTATTTCATGGGCTTCTAAAAAGCATCCTATTGTAGCATTATCTACAGCAGAGGCATAATATGTGGTAGCTACCGTAGCAGCGTGTCAAGCAGTTTGGATGAGGAGAATGTTGAGAAGTTTATGCCAAGAGCAGGTAAAAGGCACAATATTTATTGTGACAATAACTCAACTATTGCATTATCCAAGAATTTTGTGTTTCACAAGAGAACGAAACACATTGACACAAAGTTTCACTACATCAGAGAATTGGTGAACAATGGAGAAATTGTTTTAGAACACCGCAAAACTCAGGAGCAGTTTGCAGACATTCTGACCAAGCCAGTGGGCTAGAAGAGTTTTTTGTTTTTAAGGAAATGTCTGGGTATTATTGATAACCAGGAAGTTGAACTTAAGGGGGAGTGTTGAAATGATAATTTCAACTGCTGTACTCTGGCCACCTTCTAATTTTATCTGGAGGGACTCTGGCATAGAGTCGCTTTCCATTTATGTTGAATAGTCGTTTTATTTTGAAAGCTCTACAGCCTCTGCACATTTGAAAACAGAACACACAGTTTGGAAACAGATTAATTTTTATACACAGGAGAGCGTTGAACAAAAACAGAGCTTTTCGTTTTAGTTATTTGTTTGTTTGAATGCAGGAATTCATTTTGTTTTGATTGAAGACTAGTAGTCCCACAGACCACGCCAGTGCAGGAGGACACGTGGATGTTTGTGATTGGAGCGGATTATTTTTGGAGTGGGTTCGCATGGTTTAAACTGGACCTGAAGATTTTTATAAGGAAGATTGAAAACAGTTTCAGATCACATTTTGGGCTTGCGTCATCATCAGTTTTTCGGACCCGAAATGAGTTTATAGGATGGATTGGATAGTCCATCACGCGCACATTTGATGACGTCATAGCTCCTAATTTGTGATGCGAAATTCCAATGTGATTTGGTTTAATCTCTGTTGAAGTCCGGCGGAGGTTCGGTTCATGTTTTATGAAGGTTTTTTTTTTATATGTTTGTTTATATATCGCGCGACTTAAATGTTGTAATAGTCCACACATATATATATGTTTTAACATATTATATATGTGCGTCTTTTGTAATGGATCCCCGGTGGGCCATAGATTGATATAGATTTTAGCTCTAAGGTATATGTTTTATTTTTTGTCTTTGGTAATATATGCTGCGACATATGTTTTAAAATAGCCCAAAGGCTACTGTAAAGAAAAAGGTAATGAAAAGTGTATTATAATATACACAAGATAGTGTATTGTTTTATATACACAGAATAGAATTGAAAAGTATAGTAGTGTGAAATTGTAATACACAGCAATGTAGTTTTTGAATAGAACAGAGACAGAGTGTTTTTGTGAGAAAGACAGAGAGTGTATTCTCTGTGTGAGATAGAGTGAAGTATTTGGAATTGTGTTTTGCAGTAGTCCAACTTGTAATCCCTCTAAAGAGGAATTTTTTTTGTAACAATGTTTTTTTTATGAAATAGAAGTTTTTTCAAAGTGTTGAAACTCTGTCCCTAAAGCAAAATTTTTAATTTCTCTGTGTTAAGAAAGAGATTATTATTCTCTCCATATTGTTCTGGAATTCTCAGAAATTCCAACACAAGTAACTACTATTATGAAGTTTTGTCTCCCATCATGTGTCCCTATTGGTATTTTTTGGATTATAATGATTGAATTCATTATCCCAAGAGACACATTTTACTCTTTGTTCATCTAACAAGAAGTAAAAGTAATATACCATCCCACCCATCTAAGTTGTATACATTTTTTACCAGTAGGATTGTGAAAGCTTGTGCGATGACTATAGCATAATATTGATATTAGATTAGTTCATGTATCATATAATTATTTTATGAAAAAAGTATAAGATTTAAATAATATTTAAATTTTAATTATTTTATAGTATATTTATTTTTTTAATTATAGTTAATATTATTTTTCTATTTAGAACATAATTTTTATATGGAGTTGTAGAATGAGCTTATCTAGCTCCACAAAATTAAAATATTAGATAAAACTACCTACATGTATATACTATTGATTTGGAAATTATAGAAAGAAATAGTAGAGGCAATGTACTATTCATGAGCCTAGAGTGATCAAATTTCTTCAAGTGCAAACTTCTTTGGACTGTAAAATACACTGTTTTATTTTTCATTGTTTAAATTGTATTTTGGAATCTTAAATAGAGCATATATAGGACCAAATAACCTTTTTATCCATAAAAACTCAAAATTTTCATGATATATACATTTTTTTTTAATGATATAGAATATATACACAATTAACATTAAAATATTTTACATAATATGTAAATCTCCACATTTTATAACGCAAATTAAAATGGTTTTTTATTATCAACATAGTTTTAAGGATATGTCAATATTAATTCGTATTAGAATATTTTATCAATAACCAAATTGAAAGATTTAAAAATCTTACTCAAACATTTTTTTTACTTCTAATTACTTTACAACATATTCATCTTTTTTTTTTTTTAAATTATTATAGCCAACATTATTTTTCTATTTAGAACAGGGGAAGGACAGACAGACTTACACATCCCTCTCATACTCAGTGTAGAATGAGCCTCTTTGCTCAACAAGGTTAAAATATTAGATAAATGTACCTACATGTATATCACTATTGATTTGGATATTGCAGGGAGATAAGAAATAATGTTTATTTGTCGAAGTTGCAAACCTCTTTAGAATGTAAAATACAATGTGTTATTTTTCATTGTTTGAATTGTATTTTCCAATGCTAAATAGAGTATATATAGGACCGAATAAAATTTTTAACCATAAAACTTAATTTTTTCATGATACTTACATATTTTTTTTTAAATGATATATAATGTATCAATTGACATTAAAATATTTCACATAACATGTACATCTAGACATTTTATAATGTCAATTAAAATTGTTTTTTATTATTAACATATTTTTAAGTATATGCCAATATTAATTCGTATAAAAATAATTTATCAATAATCAAATTATAAGATTTAAAAATCTTACTCACATTTTTTACCTCTAATTACTTTACAACATATTCATTTTTTATCATTATAGCTAACATTATATTGACATGTAGCTTGACGTAAAATTCAATGCTAATGCATATTTATTTAATTGTATATTTTTTTAATTGGGTGATAATGTTGGGTAAGATGGTAATTTTTTTATTTTTTTTGTTAAATTTTTTTTTGAAATATATAAATAAATCTGGGTTTTGGAAACTTTTTGTACATTTAGGTTTTACAAATTGTATAGTTTAAACTTACCATTTCAATAATTTTTTATTAAATTCACATAAATATACCAAAAAATAAAAAAATTAATAGCTAGTTTACATTTATTTCATTCTATATATATATTAAAAATGGTCAGAAAATATTTATTAAATAGATTGACATAAAATGCCTTTGAATTTTTTTAAAGCCTTCAAATTCTACAAATTACAAACCTCAAGTTTACAATTTTAAGAAATCCTTATGCAAATTTAGATAAAAGTGACATATATATATATATATATATATATATATATATATATATATATATATATATATATATATATATATATCCTCCATCTTAGCAGCATGTGATGTGTTAATCACTTAAAATAGTCTCTCCATAAACACATAAAGACAACGAAAGAATAGTTATATACCAACATAGATCCATCTTAAGTACATATCTAAGATGAGCCTAGAAGGATCAAACATTTTTTAGAGTGAAAAATATGTTGAAATGACACCCCAAAGAGAAGCTTCTAATTTAATCTTCCCTTAATTAAATTGGAAGAGAAATTGTAATTTCATCTCATAACAACTTGTATTAGTTAACTAAGTCAGAATGACTGAGTTAGCATAGGAAATTCCAGTTGAGGGTCAAATATGATGCATGTAGAGTGATTCCATGATTTAAGGGGTCTAGTTGCACTTATGCATGAGTTGTAATTAGTTAACTCAAAAAATTAGTAAAAATAAGTTTAACTACTTCTAACTAAGTGATGAGCTAGAGATAGGTCCAGTGAATTAAATAAATTAAATATGATTTAATTCATAATGAGCCATCAATAATTCACTATAAATACATGTTGCATGTCAGTTATGGGGAAGACCCAGTTGAGACAGTCATTAAAGGGAAGCTAAGTATCAATTGCATAATTAGAAAATTGTACACGTCAGTTATATATTGAGTTGGAGGCATAGGAAGGATTGCGCAATTATTCCAAGGGAATTTCCTATTTAATAGTGCCTTAATTTCTCAAAGAATGTTGAGCAAGGAGAATTGGCTAAGTATTTGTCAGATTTTTCCTAGATCAATGTGAGACAATGGGCAGAGTGCAAGAATTCTCTAGTGAGAAAAACATTGTCTTGTTTCATGATCCTTGAATTTATAAGATATACAGATAGCGAGGTTTTAGGCAATGTGATTTCCCCATATACATCTTGTGTTGTGTGATTGATTGTTTCTCTCCCTTACTTATTTTATGTGATTGTGCGATAGTTTTTGGTTTTGGAAAATTGTATAACCGATTCACTATCTTGTTTTAGTACATTATAATATCATATTGAATCCAGTGGTTAGATTTTTTACAAAATACAATGTGTTATTTTTCATTATTTAAATTATATTGTTTAATGCTAAATATAAGACTAAATAAAAATTTTAACCATATTTTTTTTCTATATATAAATATTTATCAAGTTGATCTCGACATAAATGAGTTCACATAGATCTTCAAATAGTTTATTAAAATATCTTGTTGAAATATTTTTAAAAATTATAAGATTTAAACATTCGTTCACACATTTTTTTGTTAATTCTAATTACTTTACATCATATATTTTTTTTAAATTATAGGAGACATTATTTTTCTATTTAGAACATAATTTTTAATTTTAATCTTAATTTTAAAGGGGCATGTACAGACTGATAAGCTTATATATCACATTCCCTCATACTTGGTTGTAGAATGACTCACAAAATTATTCATCACATCAATCAGATCATCTCATAGTGGGTTGTAGAATGAGCCTCTCTAGTCAACAAGGTTAAAATATTAGATAAAACTAGCTACATGTATATCACTATTGATTTGGACATTGTAGGAAGATAAGAAATAATGTTTATTTCTCAAAGTTGATTGAGAAATAGAAAGTGAAATAGTAGAGGAAATGCACTACTTATGAGGATCAATTTTCTTCAAATGCAAACTTATTTAGAGTGTAAAAATACAATGTGATATTTTTCATTTTTTAAATTTAACTTTTATGAATCCTAGATAGAGCATATATATAGGACTAAATAAATGTTTTAACCATAAAAACTTAACTTTTTCATGATATATACATATATTTTTTAAATGATATATATACACAATTAACATTAAATTACTTTACACCATCATAGATCCATTTAAGTATGGATCTAACATGAGCGGAGAGGGATCAAATTTCTTCACAATACAATGTGTTATTTTTCATTGTTTAAATTATATTTTTGAATGCTATAGGACCAAATAAAATTTTTAACCATAATTTTAATTATTATTTTTATATATAGTTATATATCAAGTTGATATGGACATAAATCAGTTAACATCCATTTTGAAATAGTTCATTTAAATCTCTTGTTGAAATATTTTTGCAAAGTATAAGATTTAAACATTGATTCACACATTTTTTTTAATTCTAATTACTTTACATCATATATTTTTTTTTAATTGTAGAGGACATTATTTTTCTATTTAGAACATAATTTTTAATTCCAATTTTGAAGGGGCATGAAGTGATAGACAAAATTACACATCTCCTCATACTGGGCTGTAGGATGAGTCTCTCTACTTGACAAGGTTAAAATATTAGATAAAACTACCTACATGTATATCACTATTGATTTGGACATTGTAGGAAGATAAGAAATCATGTTTATTTCTCAATGTTGCAAACTTCTTTTTAGAGAGTAAAATACAATGTGTTATGTTTCATTGTTTGAATTGTATTTTTAAATACTAAATAGAGTATATATAGGACCAAATAAAAGTTTGCAAACTTCTTTAGAGAGTAAAATACAATTTGTTATGTTTCATTGTTTGAATTGTATTTTTGAATACTAAATAGAGTATATATATGACCAAATAAAAGTTTTAACCATAAAAACTTATTTTTTCATGATATATACATGATTTTTTTTAATGATATATAATGTATCAATTGACAATAAAATAGTTTACATAATATGTACAACAAGACATATGACACAAATTAAAACAGTTTTTTATTATTAACATATTTTTAAGTATATGTCAATATTAAGTCATATTAAAATATTTTACTAATAATCAAATTATAAGATTTAAACATTTTACTCACACATTTTTTTTACTTCTATTTACTTTACAACATATTCATTTTTTTTATTATAACACGATATTATTTTTCTATTTAAAACATAATTTTTAACTTTTATTTTTAAAATATTTTTATTTTAAAGGGGTTATGTACAACAAGACATATGACACAAATTAAAACAGTTTTTTATTATTAACATATTTTTAAGTATATGTCAATATTAAGTCATATTAAAATATTTTACTAATAATCAAATTATAAGATTTAAACATTTTACTCACACATTTTTTTTACTTCTATTTACTTTACAACATATTCATTTTTTTTATTATAACACGATATTATTTTTCTATTTAAAACATAATTTTTAACTTTTATTTTTAAAATATTTTTATTTTAAAGGGGTAAGAGACTGACAAAGTTACACAACCCTTTTATGCTCGACTGTAAAATAACTCTATGAATGTAATAATTTTTTACTGAAACATCTAGAAATTAAAAATTGTTTTTTTATTATTTTTTTAAAAATTAGTTTTACTTACCCATTTAGAAATTGAAAATTGTTTTTTATTATATTTTTATAAATTTATAAATTGAAAATTGTTTTTTTATTATATAAAAAATTAGTTATAGTTCCTGAATATGTGAGTATCTAAACTTCATGTTCCATTTAATAATCCAATTTAACAAATCACCAAAGCAGCAAAATTTATTCATTATTTTGGAAGATTAACATTAAAAAATAGAAATGAATAATATACTTATTATTTAAAAGTTTGGGTTAGAATCAAAGGTTATCTGGTGGAAGTGGGCAATTTACTCGCCTTGAGTAATGAAATGAAGTTTCACAATGGGGATATTAATTCGTGTGGGTCAAATCCCACCCTCTACGAAAATTAATTACCATAACTTGAAATTATAAGGGGAAGTAGATTGGGCTTAACATGAAATCATGAACGGAAGTAAATTGGGCTTAACGTGAAATGATGAAGAAGTAAATTGGGATTTGAAAATAAAATTGAAGGGGCGAATGGTCTTTCAGTGAATCAAAGGGCAATATTATTAATGCTAAAATAATGAGGCAAGCTACATAAGGGCCCACCGTGGATCTCATAGAACCTTGGCAAAGATGCGACGACCTCAAATGCCAACATTAGATTCCAGTGTGGGAAAGGTAGGATAATCTTGATATTATCCGTTAGTAAAAGACACAAAAATAATAAAGAAATTATGTGCAATATTTTTTTTAAGCCGAAATCAATTGATTGGCTTACCTGATACCACAAAAGGAATATTGATAATTTTCCTATTAAATAAAGGGGCAGAGAGCAGCACGAGAAATATGCAGTTGACAATTCCAACCTCACTTTAAAAACCAATCTCAACTTAACAATTTTGAATGCGTCCCCAGAAATGAATACCAAAACACTATAAAAACAACAATCCATTACAACCAAAAAAAAATTCCAGCTAATTTAGAGCATTGAAAAAACCAAACAAGGACAAAATTTCATGCAAAAAGATTAAACTAGGAGTGAGTGAAACATTCAACATGTCATTTACCCAGCAAAATGAATTCAGAAGCACCATATTTGGTCATCGAAAATTTATGGCATATGTTTGTCCAGGAAAACACAAATTCAACTAGTAAATCATTAGTGACTTTGCTCATATTTTTTTTTAAAACTGATTTTCTCTTTTGAATGAATGAATGATATTTTACTATCTATGATATTAAAAATAGTTTATGAGACTATCAACTTCTTTGTGTTTTTCTTTCTGTAATTTAATCTTTTTCTTACTCAAATTGATGATGAGATGACCCAACCTTCTAACAATCTCTCACGGAGAAGACAATGCCACAAAATTGATGCTAACATACTACCATAACTATCACATATGTCTATGAATGCATTGCATTAAAAAATGAAATACTTTTCCGATTCCACTGCCCCAGAAGTGCAAAAAGTACACACCCGTTCTTCTCAAGCTTCTTTAGGTCTCTTCCATCGTCCCGTTACACACGGAAGTTAATGTCAGTTAGTTGCTAATTGAGCAATAAGAGTCTTTGCTCTCCACAGAATGCTAGCTCCAATGTACTCTTTTTGTTGGAGATCACAAGTGGGGCTGAATTCTTGAACATAGTACTTCTTCTTTCTACCCAACTCTTTTCTACATATACGCTTATGAAACTTCTCCATAACAAAATTATTTAACTCCTTGCTATTTATGGGAAATGCATTGAGATAAATATTCCATTTTTTCATCCATTTGTTATTTTGTCTCATCCATGATTTCTTTCTTTCACTCATTCCTTCATTGAAGATAACTTTCGTCCATCTACTTCCTCCCATTTGCTCAATTCCTTTTAGATACCTTATAAGGCGCACCATAGCAATTTCTTCGATGGGAGCTGCTCATGTTTCACTCAACATTATCTCATAAGAAACCGAAATTTGTATTTTGAAGACGCTGACACAAAAGCTAAAAGTGGCCATGTCTTTAAAAAATTTATTGTGACAACAGGAAATGTAAATAACAAAACCTGCAATAAATTTTGAGCAAGAAATTTCATTTGAATATCATGACCATTTGTCATTGACTATATTTTATTAAATTTTTCTACATGGTTTTCGAGACAGAGATCACTTCGAATCTTGGCATCGCCTAATATTTTTGTTTGTCGATAGCTGATGTGGATAGCAGTTTGGCATTAGTTCTCGACAATTCCTCGACACATATTAGGGTGGGAAAATGTTTTAACTTTTAGCACTAGTAGTTTTTTTGAAAAGCGGTTTTGGGTGAGGCAGGATTGGTTTTGTCATTTTCTACTAAAGAAAAAGAATGGTTTTGTATAAAATCTTTCGGTGAAAATCATATCAAAGAAAATTTTGTCGACGCTTTTCGAACCAGCAAGTGTGGTTCATCATCAGGACAAGATGATAAATCTGATCAAGGAACCCATTTAAGTAGATAAGGAGAGCTCCAACTAGCCGTTGTAAAATAACGGTCGTTGAGTCAAACTAGTCGTTATTTTACAACGGCTAGTTGGAGCTCTGCTTATCTACTTAAATGGGTTCCTTGATCAGATTTATCATCTTGTCCCGATGATGAACCACACTCGCTGGTTTGAAACACGTCGGCAAAATTTTCTTTGATGTGATTTTCACCGAAAGATTTTATACAATGTTATGGATCACAGAAGCCAAATTCCTAATATAAAAACGGTTTTGTCATTCGATGAATGTACTGGATGTGCAGTTGAGCGAGGAGCGGAATCTGAGAATAGTAAATAAATGACAATTCACACGTGGCACATTCTTATATTCTCTGGACAGATGGCGAAAGTCATCAGAGAAACTTCCCCTTATAAACACATTTGGTGTAATCATATAAATCATTGCAGATTTCCATAGAAAAAGCATAAAAATGCTAGCAATTTTTAAAAAAAAATCTCATATCTTGAACTAAAACCATATTGATAACCTCATACTTTCATATCTTCAAAAAATAGCCATGATAATGGACCAGATTTATGAGAGACCTACATATTTATTGGTTTTATAGCATGTTAATACATAAAAAATAGAAGAGTAAATATTATTTTTACACACCAATAATGTTTTTATTGATAATTTCTATCATTTAAATTTAATTAAAAGTGAAAAAGTAAATACAACACTAAATGATTAAAGAAAGGTGAACTTCTAAACTTCCAAGTGGAGCTTAGAGCTTGCTCCAAAAAATTTACCCCTCTGATGTTTGGCTTGAAAAAGTCGGATTTATCCTTCTCAAAATGGTTTTACTTTGGGCATTTTTTGATGTTATTTTCACTGATCAGGCTCTTCATATATTCTTCATAATCCCAGTTACCTCGTGATACTCTTAGTTTGCTCTAGAACTCTCCCAACTTGAACTCCTCCAATCTCCACACCCTTTGTCCGAAAAACGTTCTACCTTATTTTCTTTTGTGTTTTCTAAGTCTGAATCCTAATGATTGTTGGAATTACTCCCAACCACCGCCATGAATAAGAAGTTGCAGCAACCGACACTAAATTGATTTTTTGTTGCAACGAAGGACACAACCCAGTTTGCAAATCTGGAGACACTTTCTCTAAATCCACGCAAAAAATCAAATAGAGTACCCGAGCCGCACACTCTGTGTTTTATTTCTTACCTGCCGCATTTACTTACTGTTTCTCGTAACTTCGTGCTCGCAAAATTTTTGTTTTAGCCTTTAAGCCTTTCGCCAAACCTAAACTTCTGCCGATGCGATATCGGCGGGACCCACCTACCTTACCGCATTGCAATCGTGCACAAACCTTTACATTATGTCTTTCCTTACCTTTCGGCCTTAGCGCACTTCCCAATGTTTACCGCATCACCGCCCGCACATCGCAACTTTTATTTTTTAACTCTTAAGCCCGCAAAGAAACTTCTTTCTCCACTGATGCGATATCGATGGGACACAAAAACCTCATCGCACTTTGCAAGATTTCCCACATACCTTTTATGTCGCCCACACTTCACAAGCTTTTTGTTTTAACCTTTTACGCCCCCCGCAGTGCACATTTCACAAAGTTTATAACCTACCTTCCTGCTGCCTGCAAGATAATTTGTTTTGTTTGCAATGTGATCGCAAAAGGAGCACGTGTCAAGCTCAGGAGGATAGCGCATATCGGCGCCTGCAAGCTTAGGAGTTTAAATGGATAAGCGCCCACAAATTAAGTTGCTTCTATTGCGATGTGATAGTGCCACTTCACATCACAATCACAAATTCTTATGTTTTCCTGTAAGCGCATATGTTAAAAGTTAAAATCGTCGATGAGCGATTTGCGATGGGGCGATGGATGCGATGTGGTTTCATAGCTGAAATCCATAAGTTTTCAAATCTGCCAATTTGTGTTATGAACGTGTTTTGTATGTGTTTTCGTCTTTAAACAACAAATTAGAACAGAAGGACGATTCAATGGATATCAGTCCAATCCAACATTGAATAACATTTAGTTTTTCAAGCTTCAGCCATTTTGTATAAAACCTAATGTAATTTCCTTATGTTTTTAGAGATTGGAATGAATTGAAATAGAGAAGAGTTGAATAAATTTCCTCTTCTGTGTAATTCATTGTCTATCTGTGTTTGACTATTATTTTGTGCATTCGCTATGTTGTGGTGGAAACGCATATCCCTCAGTGTTTGTTGTACTCAATATTCTCAACATGGTATTAGAGTAGGTCTAGGCTCTCAGTGAAAGAACGAGCTCTCTTTACTGAAGAAGTTGTAAGATTGTTTATAGAAGAGGAAGTCTCCAGCAATGAGAAATCTTTTGCAATAGTGAGAAAGATTTTTTTTATTTACATAGTCAAAATGGCAGCAGCAGGCACAAGCCTGACAAGTCCACAATTACCACAGTTCAATGGTAAGAATTATGATTATTGGGCCATTATAATGAAGGCCCTGTTTGCTTCACAAGATATTTGGGAGTTGGTGGATAATGGTTTCGAAGAACTAGTAGATGCAGCAACACTTAATGCTTTGACACAAGCATAAAGATATTTTTTGAAAGAAAATAGGAAGAAGGACTTCAAAGCCCTCTTCTATATTTTCCAAGTAGTACATGAGAGTATTTTCCCAAGGATTTCAACAACAACAAAGTCTAAGGAGGCCTGAGATACCCTCTAGATAGCCTACCAAGGTATGGAAAAAGTAAAGACAACAAAACTTCAAATTTTGAGGAGATATTTTGAAACTCTCTGTATGAAAGAGTTTGATAACATAGACTCATTCTTCACACATGTGATTGTGTTGGTTACCCAAATCAGGTCTCATGGAGAGACACTTGAGGAAATAAGAAAAGTGGAGAAAGTCTTAAGAAGTCTACTGTCAAGATTTGATGCCGTAGTAGTGGCCATAGAAGAGACAAAGGATCTCTCATAATTTTCAGTGGATGACCTTCATGCATCACTGATGTCTCATGAGCATAGACTAAACAGAGCAACGAAATCCTTATTAGAGCATGCATTCAATACACAAATGTATTTTGGTCGAGGTAGAGATCGAGGAAGATCAAACTACAGAGGAAGAGGAAGACGCCCACATAGAGGTGGAAGAAGCAACCCTGTAAGCACAAGTGGAAGGGGCAGCAATCAGAAACCAAATGAAGGCTCAAACCAAAATCAAGCACAAGGACAGAGGTATGATAAATCTCAAGTCCAATTTCATTATTTCAAAAAGTATGGGCATTATGCCAATGAATGTAGAAAGAAACAAAATGACATAGGTAATAAACCTAGTGTAAATTTTACAAAAGAAAATCAGAACCATGGTAATGTGCTTTTAACTTGTAGTGTAGCACAAGAAAAACAAGAAGATGTATGGTTTTTAGATTCAGGTTTTAGTAACCATATTACTTGAAACATAGCAATGTTTTCCAATCTGGATGAGAGTGTGAAATCTGAAGTGACGACAAGGACTGATAATAAATTCTCTGTCATGGGGAAAGGAAGAGTAAAAATATTGACAAAGAAGGGAGAGGAGAAGTTTGTGCCAGATGTCCATTATGTACCTGGACTGAAATGTAACCTTCTAAGCATTAGACAGCTCATGAATAAGGGTTACAATGTGTCTTTTAAGAATGATGTGTGCACAATCATGGATATACCTCCAAGTAGACAGGTCATTGCAAAAGTTCATATGACAAGCAATAGGATGTTTCCTCTCAAGATAAGATCAGACTAGAAGGAAGGAGGTGGTGTAGTAGCAGTCACACAAGAAATCTTTCAAGAAGAAGTGAAAGATTAAAACTGGTTATGGCATTTGAGATTTGGACATCTCAATTTCAGAGGTTTGAACTTGTTGCATAGAAAAGGTATGGTAAAGGGTTACCACTCATAGAGAAACCAGACAGCCTATGTGAAGGCTGCATCTTGAGCAAACAACAGAGAGAATCATTTCCAGAAGAAAAGAGTATAAGGGAAAAGGCACCTTTAGATATTTTCCACTCATATTTATGTGGACCAATGCAAAAAACATCATTAGCTGGCAGTGATTATGTGTTGACATTTATAAATGATTATACAAGGAAGACATGGGTCTATTTCCTAAAACAGAAATGTGAAGTGTTTGAAAAGTTATACCACTTCAAAGCTCTTGTTGAGAAGCAAAGTGGACACTATATAAAAGTTTTGAGAACTTATAGAGGTGGAGAATATATCTCAAAAGACTTCTTACGTTTATGTAGGGAGCATGGAATGCATAAGCAGTTTACCACAAGGTATACACCTCAGAAAAATGGTGTAGCAGAAAGAAAGAATAGGACCATCATGGACATGGTAAGGAGTATATTGAAGGCAAAGAATTTTCCAAATGAGTATTGTGCAGAAGTTGTCAATTGTGTAGCTTATATTTTAAATAGATGTCCAACCAAAGCTGGTATGAACAGAGTTCCAGAAGAAGCATGGAGTGGAACAAATTAAGTTGTCACTCACATGAGAGTGTTTAAATGTGTGGCATATGCACATGTCCCGGATCAATTAAGGAAGAATTTGGATAGCAAGGGGGAGAAGTGTATATTTGTTGGATCCATTGATGAAGCCACGACTTACAAGATCTATAATCCATCAACCAATAAGGTGATAATCAACAGAGATGTTCATTTCGTTGAAGAAGAATATTGGGATGGAAGTTTAGAGAAGACAGTGAATGTGAAGACATGTATTTCACATGAAGACAAAGAGGAATTTATTACAGAAAATAATTCCTCAACAATGGCTCCTCCTCCACCTACGTAAGCTCAACAGAGCACACCACAATAAAGCAATAGAGATCGTGCCAGCTACGTAACCAAGGAAGTGCTTCTCCAAGAACACCACAAGGATCAACAACTCCCTCGAGTTCAAGTGAAAACTCAAGCACATCTTCAAGCAAATACAAGAAGACCAATATGCATAAATCAAAATGGAATTTATGAGCAAGTGAAGAACTAAATAGTAATGTTGGTATGAATTCATTATTTGATTTATTTTTTCATGTTGATGATCCAATCCATTTTGAATATGTAGTAAAAGAAGAGAAGTGGATTGAAGCAATGAATGAAGAAATAGGGGCAATAGAAAAGAAATGACACATGGGAGTTAGGTGGACCTCCCACAAGGAAAAATAATTTATTGAGTGAAATGGGTCTATAAGACCAAGAGAAACATTAAAGGCAAGATAGAAAGGCATAAAGAAAGACTTGTTTTCAAAGGCTACAAGCAAAGCAACAAGGAAGAGACTATGAGGAAACCCTTGCGCGCTACAAGGGATGGATATAGTGCGAAAAATGTTGTCCATAACAAAGACAAAAAAAGTGGAAAGTTTATAAAATGGATGTGAATTCATGTATTTTTGAATGGAGTGTTGAAAGAGTGTGTATGCTGAACAACCCTCCTAGATATGAGATAGAAGGCTAAGAACACAAGGTGTGTAAGTTTAAGAAATCTCTTTATGGGTTGAAGCAAGCACCAAGAGCATGGTACAACATAATTGATGCTTACTCGGTGGACAATGGGTTTGACAAGTGTAATGGTGAACCCACACTCTATATCAAAGAAAAATGATGGTAAAATTCTTTATTGTTGTTTTATATGTATATGATTTGATTTTTACAAGCAAATGATGTTTTTCTCATTGTTGATTTCAAAGAAATCATGGAGTGAATTTGAAATGATCGACTTAGGTTTATTGAGATATTTTTTGGGCAAGAGAAGTAAACAGAAAAATGAAAAGGGGGATTTTTATCTCTACAAGAAAAGTATGTTGCGAAGAAGTTTTAAAGTAGGTTCAATATGCAGTAACAACAACGCAACACTAACTCCAACTCGTCATGGGTTTGAAGTTGAGAAAGGAATATTGCAAGCAAGAATGTCAATCCGGTACATTGTACAAGAGCATGTTGCAAGCTCTAATGTATTTGACTACACAACTAGGGCTCGATATAATGGATGTAATAAGTTTGACATCTAGATTCATGGAGACACCCAAGGAGACACATTCGCAAAGGTGCAAGGGAATATTGAGGTATGTGAATGGAACAAAGGAGTATAGCGTTTATACTCCACATCCGATACTTTTAAGTTGATTGGTTACACCGATAGTGATTATGTTGGAATCGTAGATGACGTGAAAAGAACACATTAGTGTATCTCTTTCATTTGGGATCGTGAACGATTTCATGGGCTTCCAAGAAGCAACCAATAGTTTCATTATCGACGCGTAGAAGCTAAATATGTAGCAGCAACGGCTGTAAGCGATGCCAAACTATTTGGATGAGAATGATGTTAAGAGATTTATGTCATAAGAGCAAGACAAAGGAACCACAATTTATTGTGATAACAACTTAGCAATTTCTATTATCAAATAATTCTCTATTTTCCACAAGAGAACAAAGCATATTGATGCAAAGTATCATTTTATAAGGGAATTGGTTAACAATGGTGAAATTGTTGGCAAAAGATTGCAGCAGTTATAGGAACAGTCTTTGCTGATATCCTCACAAAGCCATCGTGACAAAGAAGTTTTTTTTATCTGTGATACACTGGGAATGATTGGCGTCAAGCGATGCGCTTGTGATTAAGGGGGAGTGTTGGAATTACATCTCAACCACCGCCATTAATAATAAGTGGTAGAGGCCCCACACTCCGAATTGAGTTTTCGTTGCAGGAAAGACACAACCCAGACTTTGCAAATCTAGATACACTTTCTCTCAATCCATGCAAAAAATTCAAACATGAAAAGTACCCGAGCCACACACCATGTATTTTATTTCATACTTGCCGCATTTACTTACCGTTTTCACAACTTCGCACCCGCACATTTTTGTTTTAACCTTTTAAGCCTTTTGCCAAAACTTCTAAACTTCCATCGATTCGATATCGGCGAGACTCCACCTACCTTACCGCATTGAAATTGTGCACAAACCTTTACATTCCTCCTCTTTCTCTTACCATTCCACCTTAGTGCATTTCAAATTTTACCGCATCGCCGCCCACACATCGTAACTTTTATTGTTTAACTTCTAACCCCGCAACAAAACTTATTCTCCGCCGCATGTGATATCGGCGGGACCCACAAACCTCATCGCACTTCGTAAGATTTTTTCACTTACCTTTTATGCCACTCGCACTTCGTGAAAGTTTTTTTTAACCTTTATGTACGCCTCAGCAAGCGCACTTCCCCGCAAAATTTTTGTTTAACCTTTTACGTCAGCCTCGTAGTGCGCACTTCGCAAAGCTTATAACTTTCTACCGTCCGGTACTCACCCGCAAGATAATTTTGTTGTTTGCTATGTGATCACAAAAAGGAGCACGTGTCAAGCTCGTGGAGGATAGTACATATCGACGCCCGTGAGTTGAGGATTTTAAATCGATAAGCGCCCACAAGTTAACTTTGTTTGTATTGTGATGCGATATGTGGTAAGTCACATCACAATCCCTCCAAATTCTTATGTTTTCCCCGTAAGCGCATATGTTAAAAGTTAAAATCATCGATGAGCGATTTTAGATGGGGTGATGGATGCGTATGTGGTTTTGCTATCGCTGAAATCCATAAGTTTTCAAGTTTTCCATTTTGGTGTTTTGAACATGTTTTGTGGGACGATAAAGTTTTCAGGTGTGTAAAAACAAATTAGAACAAAAAGGATGAATCAATGGATATAAGTCCAATCCAACATTGAATAACATTTAGTTTTTCAGAGCTTCATCCATTTTGTACAAAAGCTAATGTAATTTCCATATGTTCTTAGAGAGTAGAATGAATTGAAATAGAGAAGAGTTGAATAAATTTCTTTCGTGTAATTCGTTGTATCTCTCCGTGTTTGACTCTTATTTTGTGCATTCTCTTCAGTGATGTGGGGGAAATGCATATCCCTATGTGTTTGTAGTATTCAATACTCTCAACAAGGATCAATATTGTTGGGAATCTCAAGACCGACGATCGTATCGATCAGTACTTGAAGGAAGGAGGTGTTGTAGCTAAAGCAAATACACAAGAAATATTTCAAGAAGAAGTGAAAAATGAAAACTAGTTATGGCATTTGAGATTTGGACATCTCAATTTTGGAGGTTTGAACTTGTTGCATAGAAAAGGTATGGTAAATGGATTACCACGCATATAGAAACTAGAAAGCCTATAGTGAATGTTGCACCTTGGTAAAACAACAGCAGAGAATCATTTCCAATAGGAAAGTGTATAAGGGAAAAGGCACCTTTAGAGATTGTCCTACTCATATTTATGTGGACCAATGCAAACGACATCATTATGGGCCGGGAAGTCATTATGTGTTGACATTTATAAATTATTATACAAGGAATACATGGGTCTATTTCCCAAATAGAAGAGTGATGCGCTTTGAACAGCTTCTACCACTTCACAAAGATTTTGTTGAGAGGGGAAAAGTGGACACTACATAAAAGTGTTGAGAACTAAAGCGAGGTGGAGAATATATCGTACAAATACTTCCTACTGCTCGCAAGGAGCTACATACATACACATGCATTTTATCACAAGATATACACCTTAAAAATGGTGTATAAAAGAAAGTTAATAGATCATCATGGACATGGTAAGGAGTATGTTGAAGGCAAAGCATTTTTCCAAATGATTATTGGAAGGTATGCTAAAGTGGATTTTGCATCTTATATTTTAGGAAATAGGTGTCCAGCCCAAAGATGTTAGTGAACAAAGTTCCAGAAGCACATGGAGTGGAACAAAGCAAGTTTTCACTCACATGAGAGTGTTTGGATGTGTGGCATATGCACATGTCCCGAATCAATTAAGGAAGAAGTTGGACAACAAGGGGGAGAAGTTAAGGTATATCTCTGGATACATCGATGAACCCAAGGCTTACAAGCTCTATAATCCATCAACTAAGAAGGTAATAATCAATAGAGATGTTTATTTAACAGTGCTGTCAGTATCTTATGATTTGGCCGATTGGTAAACCAAATGACAATGCAACACGGCAATCAGCTTCTATGAGCTCTAAGATCTAGCCCTCCTAGTCTGCAAAGAGGGATCTCTCAATATAGTTTGTAATGATGTGACTTGTGTGCTTTGTAAAGAGTTGATTTTAGGCTAGTTATTGCTTGAGTTTTAATTTTTTTGTGGGAGACGTATAACCTAGGGAGCATAGATAGAAAAAGGGAGATCTTTAAGTTATTGGGCAATGGAGTCAAATGGGAAGTGGTGAAAAATCTTTGTAGATGAATTGGGGTATCAAAGGGCAAATCAAACTTGGTCAAGTTGATTAACAAAGTCTTTCAGTGGGGAAAATGAAATGAACATCAAGGTTCTAGAATGAAAAGTAGAACTAAGGGCGCTTAAGAACTCTTAATTATATTTACTTCTTCAACAAAGGGACTTAAAGCATCATTTGAACATGAAGAAGTAATTTATAGACAGGGCTAACCATGAATTCTAGAAACTATACTTCAGCAAAATAATAATTTCAAGACAAACTTTCAAAATGAAATCTAAGAGTTGAGGAACGCTCTATTTCATCAAAGATTTCACTCTCAAGGATAAGAAAACATTCAAGATAAACAGATAACTGCATTCATAGAAGAGGAAACTCCTAAACATCTAGGACTGCAATTACAAATACTTCCAAAACAATTACTTGAGCAAGTACAAAGGGCATGATGAAAAAAAACCTCTTTGGCAAACTTTGGACAATGGTACTTTGAAAGGAGACTTCAGAAATAGTTTTTAAAGTGTCAACAAGAAGCAGGGAAAACCATAAATCATCTTGAGGCCAACTGTATTGAATTACTTCTGAAATAAACAAGATTTAAGGTTGAAAAAGCAGTTAAACTTATTCAATCAAACATTCAGCAGATGAAAACATAAAGACAATGAAGAGTAACAGGTCTAAGGTGCTTCCAGGAGACATTTCTTAGCCTAAAAATTTTACTCTACTGTAGGTAAGAGATGATGGAAACAGAATGAAAACAGGAAAAACATTAAAAAATTTAGAATACTTCACCAACAGCTAAGCTCAGGGATCCAATCACAGAGCTTTCTCCATCCACAAACAGGTAAAAACATCCACAGGTTCCAGTACATCAATTTCTCTTCAATCTCAGCAAAACTATGTATTACTTCAAAGATTTATCATATGCCCCCTATACAATGATTCAAATGCAGTATTTATGCTGCAAATTAGGAGGTGGAACTATCTAGGGTTTAGAATGTCATTAATGACACAATAAATGCACTGCTATCCTTAAAAACCATGCAAGGCATAAGGTAGGAATGTTTCTCAACTACTTCTCTATGTAATAAATCTAGCTTTACTTCCTGAGGATGAAACAACTGAAAAAATTGACTTTGAGGCTCTTATCTGCCTTTTACAATAACTGTCTGACAGTTTATAAAATATCCTTTTGTGTAATAACTGCTAATTTTCCCTTTGAGGTATAAAGTAAGTGAAAGGTGTCAATGTGAGTTATTAAGTGAATAACTGCTCCTTTGATGTATTAGAGGCTATCTTTGAGCCTAAGTCTTCTTGATTTAATCATAAAACTGTGTTTTGAGGCCCTTGTAACCTTGATCTGCCTTTTTAAATTAATCTTCTTTGCTGTCCTTGAACACTTCATCTGATTTATTTTTACCTTTTAATCCTCTGTTGCTTGGGCCTGTAATTATCCTTTTGCTGACTGTATTCACTTTTAAACTGCATTTAACCTTGAGACTGCGTGATTTAAACTTTCTAATCTTTGGTCTTTGCGCGCAATCCTTCATCTTCAATCTTCTCTGTCTTCATTGCTTTACACTTTTGCTGCTGACTTGGACTAGTTTTTAATCCCCTTTCTTTGGTTCTCGGTCTTTAGCCCTTTGTATCTTCCACTGTGCTTTTCCTTTCTTTGTTGTGGACATAGGACCTTAATGCGCGGGGGTTTGATTTTAATGGCAAATATTCATGCAATATTTGATTAAAAGACCTAGATTTACACCTTGGAAATTTCTTTTCTTCTTTTAACAATCTTCCCTGGATGATGATCTTCGACCTTGTCCCCTCACAGACAGTGGGAAGAGTTTTTACCCTAAAACTGCCATTAAATCTGCACAGGACAAAAATATTTAATAAAAACTGCGAGTGTTGGATAAACTTCTTTACAGAGGTCGGGCAGAAGCAGAAGGAGTAGTGAGAAGGAGTGGAAAATGCAGACGGAGGAGGTTTTTATGAAGAAAACCGGAAAAAATCCAGTTTAAAATTGCATACAGCGCGAACACGGGCATAGGTGGTTTTGGAAAACCATTAGCGGTTTTCGCTTGACCCTCGGGCGGTAAGTGGTTTTGCCCGGAGGTAACGCGATCCAATTATAAGGCGCCGTGTGGCCTTTTCGATACCACTGGTATCGCGTGATTTTGGAGTGTTAAATTCCGGATATAGAAATTTCGCGACAGGCGATGCACACCGTCGGATGAGGGGGAGGAGATCTGATGGTGTGTGTCGGGCGCGTTGAAAAATTTGCACGACGAGGGTTTGAAGTGGGGGACAGGTGTTATGCAACGGTTGGAGGGACGGTTGAATAGTGGGATGTGGGACCGGTAGGTGACATCATAGCATTTGTCGTGTAGTGGGGGGGGGGGGGTTCGATCGGTGGTGAGAAAGGTTTGGGTAAATGCAGGCTGTCGGATGAGACGAATCGACGGTGGGGATAGATGGATAGGAATGCTCAAGTGATCAAAAGAAGGGGTTTATCGCATCAGCGGGGGAACAAAGGAATGGGGGAGGAAACGAGATAACGCTGATGCGATGGGGGCTTTAGGATAGGGCATGGAGTATGGTCATATGGTGGGGTAAGGTAACTAGAGGCCGATGGAAGGAGGGGGCTTATCGTATCGGCATATCACCATGGAGGGGAAAAGAAAAAGGGGAAGGGATAAGACGATGGAGCGATGCGATGAGGGCCAAGGTTAGGCCCGTGACACAGTCATGTGGAGGGGTATGTGACTAGGGGCCAGGGAAAAGGTGCTAATCGCATCGGCGCAGGGGGGGGGGGGGGAAGAGGCGATACGATAAAATGATAGCGCCAATCCGATATAACAATTGCGATGCGATGAGCGCAAACACCCAGTTGCGGGGCTTGGTATTATGGCAGAGAGAGCCTGGGGGCTAAGCCGAAAGGGGCTAAAGCTTGTTTGCTAATAAAAAGGACGCATTTTAGGCCAAAAGAGGGTTTTTATGGGTTTTTTCTAAGTTCCGATAGGTAGAATAAGGGTTTTTAAACCATAATAAAGGATTTTTATGAGTTAACAAAAGGGGGTTTTAGTGAAGGAAAAAGTGGGGTTTTTTGAAGGGAACAATACTTAAGGAACAACAGGATAATATTTTAGGAGGCATGGATGAAGATTTTTTGGTGAATTGATAGACTCAAAATGATGAAGGCAGTGAGATTTCTAGAATTGATAATGTTTGTCTAAAATGTTATTTCTAGAAATCTAGGATTGGTAATTTAGTCATCTTTGGATATCATCAGAATTATGGGTGACTAACAGTGGCTCCATTTGGGGAGGACAACTGTCTTTCTAGGTGTCCAGAACCTCAAGTTACAGATCTCGGGCTTTTAGTAGATCAGTGCCTTACCCATTGGGCAGATTTATTCTTTTCTTACTGATATTTCTCTGAAAAGGGCAACTTTTATCAATCTGCAACATGAAATTCCTTCAAACAACATCTCTACCTACCCAATCTTACTTTGTCCTAACATTTTTTCTTCCTTTTGAATGCACTTGAACTAGCAAACTCTTTGACATTTTATTTTTTAAAACAGAAATAAACTATCTAATCCTATCCTTATCTCTTCAAAGAGTCCAGATTAAACAGTTGAACTCTTTATTTTTCTACCTAAGCTACTATTTGTCAATATTGAACGGTTTGACAGATCTGCATTCTCTATATTCTAAAAAATAGAAAATTTAAACACAGTCAAATCAGGATTAAACTCTCTGATTTGCTATGATGTCTATGGTTGTATGTACAAGCTGCACATAGACTTTATTTGTAGAAAAACAAAAATGATGAAGGCTTAAGATCTGAAATTTAAAAATATCCTTCTAGTCCTTTTTCAGCTCTGATTTTGATCTATTTAGATCTATCTTTTCTTTTCTTGTTTCAGATTTTGAGCTTATTAGAACCATTCCTCCCTATCCTAATATTATTCTACTGATAAGCCGAGTCTGAAAAGATATTATCAATCTGTGCTTCTACTAACTTATCAACATAAATTTAAAGTATGTTCAGCCATGTTTAGGCTAGATGACTGAACAATATATCATTTTCAAATCAGCAGTGGCATTTAGATTTGCTCACTTTCAGAAAATTCTCTTTTTGGGTATGGGGCTGTACCTTTTTTGAATCTGCCCTCTTTTCTTTTTCTGTTGTTTTTTGTGTTTTTCTTCTTTTTTTCATCTTCTTCTTCTTTTTTCTTTTTTTTAGATTCAAAACAATGTTATAAGGACTCTTGGCAGAAATAGTGCTTAAGCATCCTGCCATTGACAGGACCTCCAACTAAATCTTCTCCATTCATCTTTTGCAGAGAAAAAGCATTATGACCTCTAATAGAATGAATAATGTAGGGCCCTTTCCACAGATTTTCAAATTTTCCATGCTTTCCTTTTTCTTCCCTTCTGGAATCCCATTTTAAAACAACATTTCCAACTTAGAAATCATTTTCTTTAGTCCTCTTATCAAATAAATTCTTGATACTCTCTTGGATTGTTTTTGTTCTGTTGTATACTTCCTCTCTGGTCTTCTATAAATGAATGGTCTAATTTATCCTTCTCTGCATATCATTTTCCTCATATTGTACTTCTTGGAGGAGCTTCATGACTGGAACTCCTAGTGAGGTTGGGAAGATTGCATCCATGCCATAAACTAGCTGATAGGGGGACATGTTAATTTACTTTTTGGTGGTCAATCTATCAGCCCACAAAGCATGAACAAGCTTTCTATGTCATGATTTATGATTCTGTTCCAACAGTTTTTTTATAATAATACAAGGGTCTTGTATGAGGATTCAGCTAATCCATTTCCTTGGGGATATTAGGCAGTGGAATGACCCAAAGTGATATGATATTTATAGTAGAAGTCAACCATTTTCTTGGATTTAAAGGCAGCAGCATTGTCTGTGATAATTTTTCTTGGACAACCAAATTTGGATAGTATGTTGGTTTCAAGGAACTTGATAATGATGGAGTCAGTAGCATTCCTAGAAGGTATGGCTTCTATCCACTTGGTAAAGTAATCAGTGGCAGTGAGGATCCACTTATGCTGGGCTGAAGAGGATGGGTGAATTTCCCCAATGAATTCCAAGCCCCATTGTTGAAATGGAGCCTCAACACTGATGAGATGTAAGGGTAAGGGTAGGAGTTTTCTTTTGCTATCAAAAATTTGATACCTATGGCAAGACATGACAAGTTTCTGAGTATCTGGGAAAAGGGTGGGCCAATAGTAATCAAATATGAAAATTTTATTTACTGTATTCTTCCAGTACAGATTTCCACCACATTTTCCTTCATGCAGTTCATGCATTATTTTTCCTGCGTCACTCTCAAGCAAACACTTAAGCAATATTCCAATAGTATTTTTCCAATATAAAACCCCATCTAATATGCAATAATTTAAAGCCTTCTGTTTCAAAAATCTAGCTTTAGTTTTGGATAAAGAAGGAGGTATTCAGGTAAAGCAGCACATATATGATACCATCATACCAAGGTGAATTCACAAATGTTTCTTCAATGAATGGAGCTATGCATTCCTCTATCTCTTCTAATACATCAACCATATTCATAGCAAGTGCTTGGAAGTTTGACTCAGCCATGAGTTTAGCTAATCCCTGACCTTTGATTAGTTTGGTAGGTCTGATTTCTAAGTCATATTCTAGAATAATAGCAATCCATTTTCCCCTTTTACCATCAGGGTCTTGACTTAGAATATCCTTGACAACTGTGTGTGGGATAAAAGCAATGGTGTGAGAATGAAAAATGTAGACTCTAAAGTCTTTCAATGCTTTTACCAAGGCTAAGGCTTGTTTCTCCATGATGTTATACTTGAGTGGAGCATCTCTCAAAGCCCTACTAAAAAAGGATATTGGTTGTTCATGCCCCATATCATTCTTTTGCAGCAATACTGCAGCTATTGTATGTTCAGATGCAAAGGAAAAGATATAAAAATCTTTGGTGAAATTAGGACTAATAAGAACTGGTGTTTGAGTTAAAGCTTGCTTTACGATTTCAAATGATTGTTTATCTTGTATTTTCCATTTAACACCTACCTCTTTCTTAAGCATGGTTGTGATATTTCTCAATAGCTCGGCAAGGTTGGGGATGAATCTCCTTAAAAAATTTATCTTCCTAATGAAAGATTGTAATTATTTAAGGTTTATAGGATGGTTGATTTTCAATATTCCATCAATCCTTTTAGGGTCTACTTTGATTCCCTCTTCAAAAATAATTTGTCCAAGAAGTTTTCCTTCCTGGAGACCAAAGAGTGTATTTTTGGGATTAAAAGATAAGCCATATCTCCTACATTTCTCAAAAACCTTTCTCAAATGAATCAAGTGTTCTTCATCAGTTTTGGAGAAAATAGTAATGTCATCAAGATAAATGATTATGAAATATCCTATGTCCTCTGAGAAGGCTATGTCCATGGCCCTTTGGAAGGTGGCCCCTGCATTTATTAAACCAAATGACATTTTGACATACATGAAAGTACCCCAAGGTGTAGTAAAAGCAGTTTTATGTTGGTCACTTGGGAGTACTAAAACCTGATTGTAACCTGAGAACCCATCCAACAGTGAAATTATTTTAGCCCCAACCACCCTTTGAAGTATATGATCCATTTTTGGCAAGGGATAGTTGTCCTTAAGGGAGGCTCTATTTAGATTCCTAAAATCAATGCAGAGCCTGATTTCTCCATTATTTTTCCTAACAGATACTAAGTTGGAAACCCATTATGAGTACCTGATGGGAACTATGATCCCAGCATCATACATCTTCTGAATCTCTTTCTCAACTAAGGGCAATAAAACAGGGTTTATCCTCCTGAGTTTTTGTTTGAAAGGTTTCTGATTTTTCTTAAGAAGAATTTTGTGTTGAATGATGCTGGTATCATATGATTTTAGGTCATTTTATCCCCAAGCAAATACATCTTTAAAATCTTTGAACAAGTCTATGTATTACTGTTTAAAGTGAGCTGGGAGGGTGCTAGACAGCTTGATCATTTTGGGTTTTGTTGGGCTGCCTATATTATATTCTTCTATGTCTGTTTCTATAGGCTCCATCCTTGGTTCTTTGGCTACATCATTGAAATCGAAAAGTTGTTCTAATGGTGTAAGACCTCTTGGGATTGTATCATTTTTACAATGTAAAACCTCCAGGTCTTTCTGGTCTGTACTGTCAATTATTTATGCTCTAAAAGGATGTTCAAAATGGTTTGTATCAGCAGAAAAGAAAAGCGTTGTTTCATGGTTTAGTTCCTCATTAAAACAGTCTTCCTTATGGCTTAAAACAGATGTTGGCATGGAAAAGTCATTTTTTGATTGGAGAAAGTCATCTATGTGTTTGTCTCCTTCAAATACTTGCTAATAATCTTCATTATCTGGTATTGCGGGTCTATTTTTTACTTTTACATCAAATTGTTCATTGGTCTCTGGTATTTGGCAATTACTGGCAGCAAAGGAAAGTTCATCTGCTTGATGATTTTGAGCTCTTGGGATGAAAATGAGTTCATATTTTTCAAAGTTTTTCAGGAGGTCAAGGGAAGCGTTCCTATATTCTCTAAGTTTTGGGTTTTTGGTTGAATACTCCCCTTTAATCTACCTGATAATTAGCTCAGAATCCCCTTAGACTGATATTCTTTTGGCTCCTAAATCTTTGAGTAAGTGTAGGCCAATAAGGAGGGCTTCATACTTAGCAATATTGTTTGTGCATGGAAAGTCCAATTTGTAGGAGAATCCTTTGTTTGTGTTTTGTATCCATACACCAGCCCCTGCACTTAGTTTACTACAAGAGCCATCAAAGTTTATTTTCCAAGGTATTTCAATTTATTTATTTATTTTCTTTCTGTTGTTCAAGGCTGCTGAAATCTGAACTGTTATTTTCTTGAATTGATGGCATATTTGATTGTTCTGGCAGAATAAATTCTCCTTTGTTTTCCTTTTCTTGTTGGTTGATTTCATCTTCATTATATAAGATAAAGGAATCCAAATCTGAATGGATGGAGTAGATAGGGGAATTGTTTGGTCTGTCTATGTTGCTCACCATCTATTTCATGTGAGATTCCCTGTATAGTCTTCTAGTTTGGTTAAGTACTGGGATGGTGGCATAAGACATGTCCATTTGAAGGCTCCCTTGAATTTTTGCTCCCCATGACCTAGATAAAAGCATTCCATACTTAGGGGGGATGTCAACTACCACTATGTCCATTACTAGACTCTTAGCACGAATTTATGATAAGTTAACACACAAATATTTAATTAAGCCTAAGCATTTGACTCTGCTGGAATCAAAATAATACTGGTCTTTGTATGGTTTAGTAATTTCTAAGCCTAATATTTCCATTACTGCTTTGGGCATAAGATTGTGAGAAGCACCTGAGTCTAGCATGGCATTGTGCAAGATTTTCTCATGTATATTCAAGCTGACATAGAAGGGAGGGACAGTGCCTTCTTGGTATTTCCCTTCAACTTCAGGGCCAAAGAATAATTCTGGTTTATCATCTGCCAAGTTTAAAGTATCAGTGTCACTGCCCATATTCAAAGCTTTTAAAACTTGTTTTTTATATACATCCTGAGTTACTAGTTCAGCTAAGGGTATGGTGATTTTAATCTTGGCAATTTCTCCTTCAAGGCTGAAAGGAACTATTGTTTTTGACATATTTACATCTGTTTTGTCACTTACAACTCTTTCAACAATTTTGACTTGCTGAACTTTATTTGAACTGTTATTTGGGACAGATTTGTTAGGGCCACTAGCAGAAGTACTAGGGCAGCCTTGTTCAAAACTTTGCTGAATATTTTTGTCTTTATTTTGGTCAGTTTTCTTAGCTAAAATGTTGTTGTTAGCTGTTGTTTTCTTAGGCTGATTTTTTGAGGTTTTCTTAACAGCAGTACTAGTTTTTTTATCATTGGAACTTTCTAGGCTACCTTTGCTTCTGAGATTGTATTGTTTGTGTACCTCCATGATATCATTTTCACACCCCAATCTATAATCTTCAAAATCCTCATTTTTATATTCACATTGTTCTGAAGAGAAGAATCCTTTTTCTTCTTCAGTGAGAAAGACATTTGTCTCACTGTCAGATCCTATCAAGTTTACATGATTTTCTTCCAACCTTTCAACTTCCCTTTCTTCTTCTTGGTTAACATAGTTTTGTTGAAAGGGAGGCCTAATATTCTGGTCATTGTCTCTCTACCTATCTTGATTAGGGTCTCTTCTAAGATTTTGGTTTCTATTTCTGTTTTGGTTTTCTCTAGGAGGCACTCTATCATTCAGATTTATCTTTTCCAGCATTCTCTCCATTACCTTTACTAAATTATCAATTTTAGCATCTGATGATGAGGTTGAAGCCATTGTATCATCTTTGTATGTAACTCTTTTCTCTGCTCTCAACCTAGCTCTTTTCTCAATCAGATTTGCCTCCACACTCATGGCTCCCCTCTGCATATCTTCTAAAGTTGAGGGGTCTCTTTCTCTTAGATGATAGGCCATTTCTGGGTCAAAGCATTCTGGGAATTTAGCCAAGGCTAAGCCTAGTGGAGGTTTCATGTCTGGAGGAAGTGCATTATACACACTATTGAATCTAGTGCAGTAAGCATGGACACTCTCCCCAGTATTTCTTTGGAGGTTAGTATAATCTGAAAGGATTTGGAGAGGGTTTTTCCTGATTTCCCATTTGTTTATGAATGTTTTATATAGAGAAGGGAGATCATTTATGTTGTGAGGAGCTAAGTTTTTAAACCATTTCTTGACTTCTCCTCCTAAACTTTGAGAAAAATTTCTCATTTTAATGGTCTCTTCTTCTATTTCCATGTAATCAAAAGCATCATTCATTTTGTCTACACGCTGCTAGGCAGTAGTAGGTTCATTTGCAGTGAAATGGGGAATTTTGGACTGGTAATCATTTGGTAAAGGAGCCATAGGCTGTGATAACAGTAGTGGAGCATACCATGCTGCCATGATTGGAAATAATGGGGATTTACAAGAGGTGGGTTTACAAGAGGGAAAGTGGGCTGAAATGGAGTGTTTTGAACAGTGGATGTGTGGATAGGAGTGGAAGAAACACTTGGGGCAGCAAACTGATGATGAACAGATTTGTTGTGGAAGGAGCTGAAATGATGGAGAAGTTGTGAATCAGGTGGAGTAGAAGGTGAGGCCTCTCTTCTGAAGCTCGATTGAAAATTTGTAGTTTCAAAATCAGCTTGGTTTAAATCACTCTGAGACTTATTTCTAAAGAGGTTCTTTGTGTGAGGTAAGTCAAAGTGAAGATCTTTCAAGACTGTGAGGTTTTCAGGGACAGATCTCTTTCTTGGAATGGTCCTATCAGTAGTTGGTTTTCCAGGTTTAAAAGTTTGCCACAAAATCCTCTCTGGATTTTCAACTATGGTAGGGGGATTAGGATCTGGATGGGATCTCGTGTTGATCCTATGTGAAGCAAGATTTCAGTTTTTCAAAATTTTTAGAGAGGAAAACGTTTTTAGGACTGTTTTTCAAAAAATTTCCCCTCACAGTGATTTCTATAATAGGATAAATAGGATTCTAAACTTCTTCAAGGTTGGTTAACACAATCCTAAGGAAATCTGGAGATCTAGTGAATTAATTGGCCTACTGGGGTTAGTGGAGTCTCCAGGTGAAAATTTTTAGCTTTTCCAGAAGGTAAAATGTCTTATGGTCCACCACTAGTGGTTTATTTAAAAACCAATCTGAAATGTTTTTGGGTTTTTCTGAGTTTCTATGGTTTGTTGAAGGACTAATGAGTCTATAAGAGCTTGCTAGGCAACTATGAACTCAGTCCCACCATGATCACCGTAATGTTGATTAGTATCCTGTGATTTGGCCAATTGGTAAACCAAATGACAAGGCAACACAGAACTAGTCTTTAGAGCTCTAGGATATAGCCCTCCTAGTCTCAGAGAGGGATCTCTCAATATGTTTGTAAAGATATGACTTGTTTGCTTGTAAAGGGTTGATTTTAGGCTAGTTATTAAGCTTGAGTTTTAATTGTTTTGTGGGACATGATGATCTAGGGAACATAGATAGAAAAAGGGAAATATTTAAGTCATTGGGGAATGGAGTCAAGTGGAAATGGTAAAAATTTTGTAGATGAGTCAGGGGTGTCAAAGGGAAAATCTAACTTGGCTATTGGATTAACAAATTCTTTCAGGTGAAATGAAATGAACATCAAGGTTTAGAATGAAAAGTAGAACTAAGGGAAATTAAGAATCCTTAATTATATGTACTCTTCAACGAAGGGACTTAAAGCATCATTTGAACATGAAGGAGTAATTTATAGACAGGGTTAACCATGAATTCTAGAAACTATACTTTAGCAAATAATAATTTCAAGACAAACTTTCAAAATGAAATCTACGAGTCGAGGAACGCTCTATTTCATCAAAGGTTTCACTTTCAAGGATAAGAAAACATTCAAGATAGACAAATAACTGCATTCATAGAAGAGGGAACTCCTAAACATCTAAGACTACAATTATAAAGACTTTCAAAACAATTATTTGAGCAAGTACAAAGGGCATGATTAAAACAAACCTCTTTGGAAAACTTTGGACAATGGTACTTTGAAAGGAGACTTCAGAAATAGTTTTTAATGTGTCAACAAGAAGCAGGTAAAACCGTAAATCATCTTGAGGCCAACTGTATTGAATTACTTCTGAAATGAACAAGCTTTAAGGTTGAAAAAGTAGTTAAACTTAATCAATCAAACATTCAACAGATGAAAACATAAAGATAGTGAAGAGTAAACAGGTCTAAGGTGCTTCCAAGAGACATTTCTTAGCCTAAAACTTTTACACTACTGTAAGTAAGAGATGATGGAAACAAAATGAAACAGGAAAAACATTAAACAATGTAGAATAATTCACCAAAAATCAAGCTCAGGGATTCAATGACAGAGCTTTCTCCATCCACAAACAGGTCAAAACATCCACAAGTTCCAGTACATCAATTTCTCTTCAATCTCAGCAGAACTATGTATTACTTCAAAGAGTTATCAGATGCCCACATACAATGAGTTTGAATGCAATATTTATGTTGTAATGAGGAGGTGGAAACATCTAGGGTTCAAAATGTCATTGAATGACATAGTAAATGCACCCCTATCCTTAAAAAACCATGCATGGCATAAGGTAGGAATGTTTCTCAGCTACTTCTCTATGTATTAAATCTGTCTTTACTTCCTGAGGAGAAAATAGCTAAAAAGATTAACTTTGAGGCTATTTTCTATCTTTTATAATAACTGTCTGACAGTTTAAAATATCTTTTTTAGTGTAATAACTGTCAATTTTTACTTTTTAGATAAAAGGTAGAATGGTAGGTAATAGATTCGGAGGAATAATCGCCTTTATGATGTATTCGAGGCTTTTTAGGTCTATCTTGCCTTCTTCAATCTTCCTTTTTAAATTAATCTTCTTTGCTATCCCTTAACACTTCATCTGATTTCTTTTATCTTTTAATCATATGTTGCTTGGGCTTGTAATTATCCTTTTGTTGACTATATTCACTTCTTAAACTGCATTTAACCTTGAGACTGCATGATTTAAACTTTCTAATCTTTGGGTCTTTGCGCGCAATCCTTTATCTTCAATCTTCTCTGTCTTCATTGCTTTACACTTTTCCTATTGACTTGGACTAGCTTTTTAATCCCCTTTCTTTGGTTCTTGGTCTTTAACCTTTGTTTCTTCCACTGTGCTTTTCCTTTCACTGTTGTGGACAGAGGACCCTAATGCACGGGGGTTTGGTTTAAATAACAAATATTCATGCAATATTTGATGAAGAGACCCGGATTTATGCCTTGGAAATTTCTCCTCTTCATTTAACAATCTGCCTCGGATGATGATCTTCGACCTTGTCTCCTCACAGACAATGGGAAGGGTTTTACCCTAAAAACTGACATTAAACCTGCACAGGACAAAAATATTTAATAAAACCTGCGAGAGTTGGATAAACTACTTAGGAGGCTGGAGGAGCGGTGCAGAAATGGAGTTTATGCAGACATAGGAGCTTTATGGAGGAAAACAGGCGAAAACCCGGTTCAAAAACAGATTCTGGCGCGAAATGGACAAAAATGGTTTTCGAAATACCATGGGTGGTTATCGCGTGACCCTCGAGCGGTAAGTGGTTTTTCCCAGAGGGAATGTGATTCCATTGATCGCTCGCTACGTGGCTTTTTAGATATCACTGGTATCGCATTAATTTGGAGTGTTAAACTCCAGGCGCAAAAATTATGCGATATGCCGCCACAGCTGTCAGATGAAAGGGTTGAGATCTGATGGAGTGGATTTGGCACGATGAATGAGTTGCATGAAAGGAGTGAAAGTGGAGGACATGTGGCAGCATTCGATAGGGTAGGCATTGTATGTGGTGGATGGTAGGCCCAGAAGAGTTGGGTTATTGGGGCGAACGAGAGCTGTTAGATCTTATGGATCTACGGTGTAGATCTTAGCGGGGTAATGTTATCGGAGCAGCTAGAATACAAAGAAAAAGGCATGTTTTGCATGGAACTGCCGATGTGATGGGGGCTTTAGCACAGGTGCTAGGCGATGGTCATGTGGAGGGATAAGGTGACCAGGAGCAGAGGAGGAGGGGTTAATCGCATCGGCGGGGAGGAGAGGCAGCAATGCGATGCAAAAATGAACATTAATGCAATATAGAAGGGCCGATGTGATTAGCACTCGGCCGTTCGATAGAGACCTCGATTGACGGTGGAGATGGATTCCAGGGGGAGGCGGTGGATGAGAAGTCGGGGAAGTGCAGGGGTGTCGACAACCATCTGATCTGGTGAGATCGATGGTCCAGATCTGATCGGAAAAGAAAAGGTTCAAGGGAGAAGCGAAGTTGCCATATACAGTTTTCGATGCGATAAGCGCTCATGCCTGGTCACGGGGCTTGATTGTATGATGGAGAAAGAGCTAGGGGCCAAGCCAAAAGGGGATAAATCCTAAGAGGAGCACAAAAAGGCTTTCTTAAAGGTTTGTATGTGTTTTTTGCGGATTTTTTAAAGTCCTGATAATTTAAAAGGGCCAAATTAAATCATAAAAAGGATTTTTTTATGAGTTTAAAAGGGATTTTCTGAAGGTATTTAGGAGAATGAGGGTAGAATGAGAAGGATAAATAAGGAAAAAATGGGCTATTTTCAGAGGGAAATGGACTGATAAAAACAGGGAAAAATATCCTAAAATGAGCTTTCTTCTTTGAAATAGCAGGATAACCCTTTAGGAGTCATGGATGAAGTTTTTTTTTTTTTTTGGTGAAATGACAGATTTATAAAGATGAAGGCAGTGAGATTTCTAGAATTCATAATGTCCTTGCAATTCTGTTCTAGAAATCTGGGTTTCTTACATTTAGTCATCTTTGGATAAAGTCAAAATTAGGTGAAGAAGAATATTGGGATGGAAGTTTAGAGAAGACAGTGAATGTGAAGACATGTATTTCACATGAAGACAAAGAGGAATTTATTACAGAAAATAATTCCTCAATGATGGCTCCTCCTCCACCTACACAAGCTCAACATAGCACATCGCAAGCAAGCAATAGAGAAGTAGTGCAGAACCAAGGAAGTGCTTCTCCAAGCACACCACAAGGATCAAAAACTCCCTCAATTTCAAGTACAACTCCAAGCACATATTCAGCAAATACAAGAAGACCAATATGCAGAAATTTAAATGAAATTTATGAGCAAGAAGGAAGTAAATAGTAATGTTGGTATGAATTTATTATTTGATTTATTTTGTCATGTTGACGATCCAATCCATTTTGAATATGTAGTAAAAGAAGAGAAGTGGATTGAAGTAATGAATGAAGAAATAGGGGCAATAGAAAAGAATGACACATGGGACTTAGTGGACCTCCCACAAGGAAAAGAATTTATTGGAGTGAAATGGGTCTATAAGACCAAGAGCAACATTGAAGGCAAGATAGAAAGGCATAAAGCAAGACTTGTTGTCAAAGGCTACAAGCAACAACAAGGAAGAGACTATGAGGAAACATTTTCACCAGTTGCAAGGATGGAGATAGTGCAGACAATGTTGTCCATAACGGCACAAAAAAAGTGCAAATTTTATCAAATGGATGTGAAGTCAGCATTCTTGAATGGAGTGTTGAAAGAGGAGGTGTATGTTGAACAACCTCTTGGCTATGAGATAGAAGGCCAAGAACACAAAGTGTGTAAGTTGAAGAAATATCTTTATGGGCTGAAACAAGCACCAAGAGCATGGTAGAACAAAATTGATGATTACCTGGTGGACAATGGGGTTGAAAAGTGTGATGGTGAACCCACACTCTACATCAAAGAAAATGACGGTAAAATTCTTATTGTTGTTTTATATGTAGATGATTTGATTTTTAAAAGCAATGATGTTTCTCTCATTGTTGATTTCCAAGAAATCATGAATAGTGAATTTGAAATGATTGACTTAGGTTTATTGAGACATTTTTTGGGCATAGAAGTAAATAAAAATGAAAAGGGGATTTTTATCTACCAAGTAAAGTATGTTGCAGAAGTTGTAAAGAGGTTCAATGTGTAGAACATCAAAGCAGCAGTAATTCCAACTGTCATGGGTTTGAAGTTAAGTAAGGAAGATTGCAGCAAGAATGTCAATCCGACATTGTACAAGAGCATGGTTGGCAGTCTAATGTATTTGACTGCAACTAGGCATGATATAACGCAAGTAATAAGTTTGATATCTAGATTCATGGAGACACCCAAGGAGACACATTCGCAAGAAGGCAAGAGAATATTGAGGTATGTGAATGGAACAAAGGAGTATGGTGTTTTATACTCCACATCTGATAATTTTAAGTTGATTGGTTACAATGACAGTGATTGGGCTGGAAGTGTAGATGACAGAAAGAGCACACCAGGGTCTGTCTTTCATTTGGGATCAGGAGCGATTTCATGGGCTTCCAAGAACAACCAATAGTTTCATTATCAACAACAGAAGCTGAATATGTAGCAGCAACAACAGTAGCATGCCAAGCAGATTGGATGAGAAGGATGCTGAGAGATTTAAGTCATGAGAAAGACAAAGGAACCACAATTTATTGTGATAACAGCTCAACAATTGCATTATCAAAGAAATATGTTTTCCACAAGAGAACAAAACATATTGATGCAAAGTGTCATTTTATAAGGGAACTGGTTAACAATGGTGAAATTGTTTTGCAACATTGCAAGTTAGAGGAACATTTTGTTGATATCCTCACAAAGCCATTGGGACAGAGAACTTTTTGTTATCTTAGAAAGTGTCTGGGAATGATTGAGGGTGACAATTGTGATTAAGGGGAAGTGTTGGAATTACTCCCAACCACCACCATGAATAAGAAGTGGTAGAAGCCCACACTGAATTGAATTTTTGTTACAGGGAAGGACACAACCCAGTTTGCAAATTTGGAAGCGCTTTCTCTCAATCCATGCAAAAAAATAAAACAGAGTACCCGAGTTGCACACCCTGTGTTTTATTGCTTACGTGCCACATTTACTTACTATTTCCAGCAACCTCGCGCCCGCAACATTTTTGTTTTAACCTTTAGGCATTGTGCCAAACTTAAAATTTTTCCGATTCGATATCGATGAGACCCACCTACCTTACTGCATTGAAATCGGGCACAAACCTTTACATTCCACCTTTCCTTACCTTTCTGCCTTAGTGCACTTCACAACGTTTACCTCATCGCTGCCTGCACATCGCAAATTTTATTGTTTAAATCTTAAGCCCGCAATGAAACTTATTTCTCCACCAATGTGATATCGATGGAACCCACAAACCTCATCACACTTCGCAAGATTTCCCACTTACCTTTTGTGGCGCTCGCACTTCACAAGTTTTTTGGTTTAACCTTTTACGTCGCCTGCAATGCACACTTCAAAAAGTTTATAACTTACCATCCAGTTGCCCGCAAGATAGTTTGTTTTGTTTACGATGTGATCACAAAAGGAACACATATCTAGCTCAAGAGGATAGTGCATATCAGCACCCGCGAGCCGAGGATTTTAAATGGATAAGAGCCTGCAAGTTAAGTTGTTTGTATTGCAATGCGATATGTGCCACATCACACCATAATCGCAAATTATTATGTTTTCTCGTAAGCACATATGTTAAAGTTAAAATTTCCGATGAGCGATTTGCGATGGGGCGATGGATGCGATGTGGTTTCACAGTTGAAATCCATAAGTTTTTAAGTTCGCCATTTTGTGTTTTGAACGTGTTTTGTACGCATTTTCGTGTGTAAACAAAAAATTAGAACAAAAGGACGATTAAGTGGATACCAGTCCAATCCAGCATTGAATAACATTTAGTTTTTCAGGCTTCGACCATTTTGTATAAAACCTAATGTAATTTCCATATTTTTTTAGAGAGTGGAATCAATTTAAATAGAGAAGAGTTGAATAAATTTCCTCTTCTGTGTAATTCGTTGTTTGTCTGTGTTGGACTCTTATTTTGTACATTCTTTGTGTTGTGGGGGAAACACATATCCCTCTGTGTTTGTTGTATTCAATATTCTCAACAAGGATCAATATTGTTGGGAATCTCAGAAAGCTTCTCCATCATTCCCCCACTATCTTCCTCCTTTCAACTTGGCTCAAATTGTTGCCATGTAGCCATGATTCCAAGAAATCCCTGCAAATTATCTCCAAAAGACCCTCGAATCAAGCAAATATGAATTGGAGGATAGTTGGGCGAAACCGTATTTACGTGGAGAAAATTGGACTCTAGGCGGGCGAAATCCTGTTTTCGTGGCGAAAATAGGAACATATGTTTTGGATCCGTGGGAACTCTCCCACCCTCAGGTATTCACCATTTTCTCTTTCTTTGATTAAAACCAATATAAATTACGAGGACAGTGACAGATCTTGTAACAAAGTGATACAAACGTTGAATGAAAACAAAGGCTTATGTATAGAACATAAGCAAGAATACAAGAGATCAAGGCATAAGCATGGACCTGGTGCTTAGGTCAGGGTGGACCGTCTGTAGGTGTACTATGCTTGTTTGTGCATGGGTTGATGGCTCTAGCTCCCTGTAGCGAGATGGTATCTATCTCCAACAATTTATTCCTTCTGCACACTTGGCGGGCTCAATCTCCAGCTCTATATCTAGCAATGAAAAAACAAGGTTAGTAATTCCAGTTGGGTTGTGTGGTCCGCCCCATGGCACCTCATCTTTAACAATAAAAAATGTGTTTGATGTGCACTTACTCCTTAAAATATAGAACCGCCCCTCTCAGGTAACAAAGTGGAAATATAATGTGTTTCAATAGAAAATTCAATGATTTCTATTGGAACTTTCCTAAGCTTCTTAGTGCCTTGCCTCAAAAAAGGTTGCATGCTTATTCTTGAAGAATAAGTCGTTGATTAAGTAAGTATTGGAACTTGCCTAAGCTTCTCACCGCCATGCCTCAGAAAATGTATTTAGTTCCTTATGATTTAGAAAATAAGGTTGTTGATTAAGTAAGTAATGGATTTAGTTCCTTATGATGAGCATGTGATCAAGATTTTTTCAATATATACTATGGGAAAATGGGTCTGCTACTAGTGGATTGGCGGTATGTTGGGAAAGGTAAGGTCGTTCACTATCCTTTTGTTCTTCAAATTCCAGGAAGCTATATTTATTCCCCTCAAATTGCTAGCTATAAGATAAGATTATACTTCTCTTTGTTCCTTTTACTTCTTTTCTTTCCCTTAAAAGAGCATAGCTCAGATAAGCATCTTTCAAGGCTATTTGTTCCCTTCAGGAAAGAAGTTACTCAAAGACAATATTCATAAAGAAAATTATGGAACTGAATGGAATGTTTTGTCTTAGAAAAATATGGAACCAAACTCTTTTTTTTTAGTAAGCTAATTGAAAAATATAAAATCTCCATATTTATGATTCCAGAAATAGTCATACAACAAAGAATACGACAATTGGATTACCTATGAAGGAATTTAAAGTTGACACAGTGCAAGCTTATTATTGAAGTTTGTTGTTGCAATGGGCACAACTTATTGTCATAAGTTTGTGGAGACAATGTGTGTTGTCATTGTTGTTGTAGTTGGTGTGGGTTTTCGTTGCAAGATTATTGTCACAGGGCCATGGAGACATTGTGTATTCTCGTTGTTAGAGTGGGTTGCATCCTCGCTATTCCCCATGAACAAAGCCAAACCTGAGTTGCATCCTCGCTAGTCGCCATGAACAAATCCAATCCCTCTTAGGGAAGACAACATTTGCATGGTTGTATAGGGGGAGGGAAGGTTGGGGACATTTGCACGGTTGTGTATGCCTCTTCCAAAAGAGGGAAGGGAAGGCTACATTTTCATGGCCATATAGGTGGAGTGAAGATTGAGGACATTTGCATGGTTGTGTATAGGTGGCAGTTACAAGGGCTACTCGACAAAGTCTCGACTCATGGATATGAACCATCCAATCTGCGAGACTTCAATAATACACTAATTTTCAAATGAAGGATAACATTTAATGTAAATAAACTAATGCTAGCATTAGTTCCAATGAAAAAAATTGTAAACATATGTAAGCCTTATAGATAACATATTAAGGCCCTTTACCTCAGGAAGAGACCAAATAAGATGTGACATTTTACAACTTTACATAAAAGACAAAATGCCATTAAGACACCGATAAAAAAACATAATAAACACTAAAAAAATTTAGTAAAACCAAAAAAAAATTATTGCAATTCATTAATTTTTGTGCCCAACTTATAAAAAACAAATCTGCAAATTACTATATTCCATACAACCCCTAAAAAGCAAAACTAATAATAACAAAATAAATAAAATCAATATTCTAGTCCATACAACCCTCAAGAAGCCAGACTAATAATACAAAAATAAATAGCGTGTTAAATATGCTGATAATTGCTTCTGAAGAAAACTCAAGAAATTTAAATGCCTTTGCAAATACATCTTCTTGTACTACAGCAATACGAAAAAACGAACCAACCAAATTTATGATAAGCAAGTGTCGTATATGTCGATTTTGAATACACACATTTCAAAATATAATCCAAACGGACTGTTGTGGGCCGATTCCAGATTATAAAATAAAATTAATTTTCCGCTGAGTGTATCTCGAGCCTCCGAACATTGGGATAGCAACATAATTTGCATGCAATTATTTATATATGAAAGGCATGTTCCAAATGATTTAAGTGGTTAGATTATATGTTTTAATCAATGAATTTTCTTTATTTCAAAACGACCGAAAAAAAGAAGGAAATACGGTGTTTGATATGGCTATTTAAATTTTCTCAAATGTCGAAATTATTTTTTTAATATTATTTGTGTTGAAATTGTAATTTTATTTTAAATACAGTTTTTGGTTTCCTTTAAATTAACATTCAGATATTATAATTTTATAAAAATATCAATAAATATAATAAAAATGTTTTAAAATTTTAAATATTAAGTATAATAACATTACAATCATATTATTAAATTAAAAAAATAATTTATTTCAAATAAACAAAAAAAATTAAAATAAGCAAAATAATATCTCCAACAACGTAAAGTATTGATATACCGTTGTGAAAACTTTGACCATAACATATTGTTGAGATAAGAAAAATAGGTTCCGCACAACTTTAAGTACTTATATATCATGATTGTGTAAAAGCTTTCACTTTAACACATTATAGAGATATAAGAAATAAATATTCCCAAAAAGTCTAACTACTTATATGTTGTTGAATGATTGAATGTTTGTCATAATTGTGAACGCGTAACGATAAGTTTTTTAATTTTAATTATTAAAGAAAATTAGATGATTTAGAGTATTTAAGTTTAAATTGTTCATATATATCAAATTCATTTGAAGTTAAATCTTAAAATAGATTTAAATTGATTCTAGTTTATATATTGAAATACTTTTCTCTAATATAACTATGGTGTATAGGACCCACTTCTATGCGGAATAAGAAATGTTTCCGACAACTTTAAGTACTCATATGTGATGCTTGACAACTTTAGGTACTCATATGTGATGCTTGCATATGTTTTTTCTTTTTTCTCCTGATTGTGGAATTTTTTTCTCTCGTGCATTATTGCTATAATTTTTTTCTAAATGATATAGATTTAAATTTATAAAGAATTAAATTTATTTATTTTTAATAGTCAAAGAAAATAATTAAAGTAATGTTGTTTATGTTTAAACTGTTTTACATAAAGATGATAAATGTATCATATAGTTATAAATTTGTTTTAATTGTCATTTTATTATTATTATTATTTTTCAATTTAAAAATGTTTCTTTATGAAGAATTTTAGGAATTATTTGAAGCTAAGATTGATTGAAATTAGTTACTAATTGAATCATGTATTAAATAAAAAAAGAATTTAAGCACATTTTAATTTCTTTAAATGGAAGAAAAGCACATTTTAAGAAAAGTTGAAGGAATTATTGTTGTATTCTAATCCAAAGTAAATGGATTAGTACTTCATAGATTCTGTGGGATATACATTTTTCATAGTTTTCTCAATTTGTGTTTACATGATAAATACCTATAGATCACACAAATCTGAATCAATGTTGTCCACAATTCCCATCTATATTTATTACTCTTTTATGTCGGAAAGATAATCCTTATTTCATTGTGTGGATTCCTCCATTTGATCTGCATCATTAATTTTGAAGGTGAAATATTTTGTTTCTTGACATTTATGTCATTTTGACCATTCATTGTTACAACCAAAGCATAGTCTTTTTTTCTCTAATTTCCACCATTTCCTTCTATGATATTTACATAGATTGTGGTTGGATTTTCTTACGAATCCCAAAATAATATCTTCTTCCTATGTACACTACCATTACTAACTTATGTATAGCCTTATTCTTGGCTTGAATATGGCAAGGCATTTTTGTAACTTCTATGACATTTTTTGGATGTGTTAGGAAAATATCATGTTTAATTTCATCTTTTAATCCAACCATGTAAGATTCCAATATGTTTTCATCATTTATATTATCCACCTTTGTGGCCAAAACTTATAGTTTGAATTATAATCTTCAATATTGATAAACTACATGATTATTGTTGATATAGTAGTGTTCCCAAGATTTAACATATTGTTCTTCTAAGTCTCTTAAGTACACATTGATATTATTGACAATGTTTTTATTTCAAATGTCAAATTGCTAGATAAGCACTTTCCTTAATATACAAAATATTATGTAATTCATAATAGTTTTCTATTTAGTGCACCTAGGTAAATACCTTTGTTGCATAAAATTTCTTTAATTCAACCTTCAAAAGTTTCACTACTTTAAGAAACATCCATGAGTAGCTCCATAACTCGAGTGAAAATCTACTTTAAAAAATCTTGTTATTGGAAAATTGTTCAACATGAATATTACCTTTAGTTTCATTAATTACTCTATAGGGCCTTATCAATTTTAAGGAGCCTTATATTTATGTTGTATATAATATTTTGGCCAATTCCATTCATCTTTTGTTCAATTCCATCCATATTTTGCTCCATTCCATCTATATTTTTATCTAATTGTTTCATCTTCTTGTCCATTTCTTCCTTAGTTTCATCTATATCCCTTTTAGTTAATTCTTGCATCTGTGACAAGTGAATTTCCAACTTTTATACCTAGTGCTATACATGTTTATTTCTCCCTTAGTCATAAATGAGCCTTCAAGAGGTTCACTTAGTGTAGTAGGTTTTGGATCCTTCTTTGGAGTATGTGAGAAAATAACAATAATAATCCTCATTACCGGAAATAATGGGCATTTTCATCAAAATTCGTGTCACTTGTAAGTTATGCATATTTAAAACTTATTTGAATATTTTTTGGATGTTTGAACTTTGTATTGATATATCTCTAATATTTGAACCCTCCTACATGTAAATAATACAATGAAGTACTCTAATATGTCTTCTTTATGGTTCCATAAGCTTAACTAAAATTTGATGTGTGTAGAAAAATTTATGGTAACTTTCCTCAAACTTGTTGAATTTTTACCTCTTCCTAGGAGAAAACTTGGAAACTGTGCGATATGTCCAATTTTTAAAATCAGATTCTGAAATTTCTACTTGAGGTACTTTGGTATGATTGTTAATATATTTGAAACATTCATAGTCTAAAGTGTTTTAGCAAGTAAAAAATTACAGTGAAAGTGTAGAATCACTCATTTGAAACCAATTTCAAGACAATTCACAAACCCTAACTTCCGTAGGGAATATTTTTGAAACTACATCAAATCAAATTCTAAGACTTCTAACATATTTTAATTAATATCTCTTATAATTATCCTCAAAGTTTCACCATCTGAAATATCCTAGAAAAAAATTATGACAAAAAATCCAAAATTACTTGTTTAAAATTGATTTCTTGATCATTGACAAGCCCTAACTCCCATAAGGTATATCTATAAAATATAGTGAGAATGAATATAAAATGTTGACTAGATGTACTTATATCCCTTTCTTAAAATGTCTCAAATTTTCATGATTTGAATCCTACTTGAAAGAAATTTATGATAAAATTTCCATGATGACTCATTTGAAGGAGAAAACCCCAGGTTCTATGATTTAATAGCAATTGTTATGAACTATGCAAAGCCAAAATGATAATAATCCAATAATTGTTTTTCCAATTCAAGGGGAAGATCTCTTTTTACAATGAATATAATGTATAAGACAATATTTGTTGATGCTTAGATTAACTCCCCATGGTGTATATATAGGAGAAAAAGGTCCCATTAAAATTAAAAGGTAGAATGGAAGATTTTTGTCAAACTCTTAACACTACAAGGAAAAGACCCTCTAGCAGATGTTTTTGAGGAACTCCATAGAAAAATACCACATATATCCGTTTCTAGCGGAGGTTACTAGAGGAGGTTGGCGGGCAGAGGGTTTTGTGGATGTTTTCCGCTTGGTGCGCTTACCATTAAACGTCGCCCCAGTGCTTTGCAATACTGAAAGCACCGATGCACACAAAACTATTAGCACACCGTACATCGTGCACTCCATACACACCCGCCCGATGCGTTGTATTATTTTATAGCACTGGTGTGTCTCAACTCTTCCACACCGGTGCATTATAAAACACCGCGCCAAAATCGAAACCACCCATTGCGGTAGAAAGAAACCGCACCATTGCTTCATAAAACAACATGCCAAAACACAAACTGACTGGTGCATTTATAAGAAAAAGAACCAATGCGCCTATAAACCATGCACACAGGTAAAGGGTTAAATTAAAAAAAAATTATGGCAAAAAACCCAGATTTTTCTTTTTCCAGTGCTCCTGAGCTCTCAATTACCAGTGCGCGCTCTACCATAGAACGCACTAGTGCGCACAAAACATTGGCATACCTGACAGCGTGTGCGACATACACACCCGCCCGGGGCGTCCTATTACGGTCACGCATCAGTGCTTTAGTACTCTTCCGCATTGGTGCATCATAAAACACCGCGCCAAAACAGAAACATGCCAGTGCGTTCTTATCCAAAAGCACCGGTGCACCTATAAAACTCACGCACCGGAATAGCGTTAAATAAAAAAAAAAATTAAGGCCAAAAATCCGATGCTTTAAGACTATCCTGCACCGGTGCTTTACGAATATTCCGCCCCGGTGCATCATTAAAACATCGTGGCAAAACTGAAACATCCTACAAACTTAAGCCGCACCGCCACCGATGCGTGACTATTTTTGTGGCGCACTGACTGGTCTGTTTGTTTTTTTTCAAAAAAATATATATATGTATATTCCTAAATACATGTCTGTTTTAACAAAACAAAATTATTTAATATGTCAATGATTCAGAGAGAAGAGGAGGACCATCAGCAACAACAGGCTGAACAATATGACATGATTCACCAATGGGAGGCCTGAGAGAGTGAGAGAGATGCATACCCTCGCCCTATTACAGCAGATACCCAGGGGATCCTTAGGCATGTAGGCCTCCTCAATTTCTATGAGGAGGCTACTTCCCTAAAGGCCCATAGTGTGTTTTTGAGATATCTTATCCGCAGGTGGAACGCCCACCGACAGGCTTTCCAGGTTGGTCCTAACCAGTGGTACACACCCACTAAGGAGAATATTTCTTTTATTACAGGACTATCAAGGAGAGAGGTGGATTTTCCCTCATTCCCAGACGTGCCGCTGGTTGTGTAGTAGGGAGTCAGTTAGTTTACTCCCAAAGATAAATTAGAGCACATGTACTGTCTCCTTCAGAGATAGATGTCGTGCTCATGCACAAGGGAGGGTCAACTTCCCTTTTTCTTCAAAGATGTTTTGTTTATTTTTTGAGAGGTTTCCAGAGATGATACCTAGTTTTGTTCGACAACCTCGTAGGCCGACGTTCGAGGCCTAGATGCACATGTGGGGGCAAATGATGCCCAAAAGGGGAGACATTATGTTTCCAGCCAGGATATCGCATGATGCACTTGACTTACTAGTCAGTGTTGACAGGTTGCATCCATTCATTATGATCCCATGTCCTTATGCTGGATTAGATTAGCGAAGGTGTCCCAACATCCTCTTCATAGATGATGAAGAGATAGAGGTAATATTACTGTTTTATTTATATTTATTATAATATGTTATTTAACTTGTTTTTATTAAATTGTGTAATGAAATTGTCAAATTATTGTTGTGTACTTGTATATATTTTGCAGACGTTAGCTCTTTTTATAGCGAGGAGATGTTGGATCCACCACATGATCTAGGTGTGGATCCTGGTGACGATCAATACATGGTCGATGCCGAGGATGATCATGATCAGGATGAGGCCAGTGCAGCAGAGAGACATGCTCCTGCTCATGGTGCACCGGTATCACCTTTTGCTAAGCGTGGTCGACCTGAGACTAGATATAGGATGAAGTTGGGCAACCAACTCTGTGCATTGATTATTGATGCGGGCATCAGGCCTGCTCACTACAAAGACATACAGGCCGATGATAGGCTATTACGAATGTGGAGAGGTATGTCGCGTGACATGTATGGCTTGATGCGGCATGTCGTAGGAGCTATGACAGCTATTATGCAACTGAGGAGGACTATATGTAGCTATAGGCATAGTCGATACACGACACGTGATGGACAGTCCACGAGCAATGACTCACATGCATCTCATGATCATTCACCATGCGTCGTGTCTGATGAGCATGAGGCTCCACTAGCAGCATCTAGCAGCAGTTATCATGGAGATGAGGCTAGACCATCGGCCACGTCCAATCAACAACCTGTTGTAGCATCCATCAGTACTAGTCATGATCATGAGTAGGCACCTGGACCATCGATCATCGAGGCTGCATTATTGACTAAGCAAGCCGCCACTACTACTGCTTATATTGATGTTGTACTACCACCTGCTATCGATGCATCCATCAATATTAGTGATCATGATCATGAGCAGGCTCGACCATCGACCGTCGAGGTTGCACCCTTTACTGAGCAGGCCTCCACTTGTACTGTTATTGATGTTGTTATAATACCACCAGCTGATCCATGACATTTATATTACAGTTGTATATTTTTAACATTATTCAGTTATATATATATATATATATATATATATATATATATATATTGTCCATGTATTTTATGTTCATGTTGCAGTTGTACTTAATTTACATGTTGGTGATCATCATGATGTGGCACATATTGTTAGGTCATGTTAGATATGTTCATTTAATGTTTAGCTTGCAGATAGATGTGTATATGTGATAGCATGAGTTATTTGACATGAGATGTATATTTGATGTTTGTGTTGTGATGATGTTAATATATAATGTTAATTTGATGTTTGAATGTGTTTTTAGTCGAATATGATGTTTGTACGATGGTTATCATGATCGTGATGATGTTTATTAATTAATTTAATATTAAATGACCATGATATTTATTAAATATTATGTCGTGATTGTAATTTAAATTTAAATTTTAATTGTATGTAAAATTGTAAAATTGTATTTATATTTGTACTGATTGTAATTTCAACTGTAGCTATATGTAAAATATTTATTAATGTAAAATTTTAATTGTAATTGTCATATTTAATTTATTGTGAAATGATTGTAATTATATATATGAAAATTTGTAAAATTGTAATTGTAATTCTAATTGTATATAAATCTCTAAAGTTGTAATTGTATTTGTAATTGTAATTTTAATTGAATTGTATGTAAAACATTTATAAAATTGTAATTGTAATTGTATGTAAAATTTTAAAATTGTAATTGTATTTGTAATTGTAATTTTAATTGAATTGTACGTAAAATATTTGTAAAATTGTAATTGTAATTGTAAATGTAATTCGATGTAAAATTGTAAATGTAATTGTATGTAAAATTAATATTGTAATTCTAATTCTAATCATGATTCATGTATGTGAAATTAATGTAAAATTGTAATTGTAATTGTAATTGTAATTCTAATTGTAATTTAATTGTAATTGTATGTAAAATATTTGTAAAATTTTGATTCTATTAATGTGAAAATTTTAATTGTATTAATGTGAAATGATTTTATTAAAATATTAAAATTTGTAAATTTTCAAATAATTGTAAAATAACAAATCTAGAATAATACGAATTTTTGTAACATAATAAAGTTTAGAACATAATGAAAATAAATTCATGTACTTTAGAATTATCATTATTTTATTATGATCTTACATACATAAAAAATAACTTTGTACAGTCTGGTGCGCTTATCATCATAGCACGCACCGGTGCGTCGTATTACTAAGATGCACCAGTGCTTCACAAATCTTCTGCACTAGTAACGAATAAACGCAAATAAAAAAACACAACTCTATTTTCTTTAAGTGAAAAAAAAAGCGGCAATTTGAAAAATAGGTGGAAAAATATTTTCGAAAATATAATTTCATAAAGTAATTCTTTAAATACTAAACACTTTTCATTATTTCACTATTTTTGTTAAAATTTTCAGCCAGATATTTGCAGGAGACAGACCTGGAGCAACAGAGCACGAGGACATTGTGGAGTAGTGAAATACATTCGAACAGAAGTATTCAGACAATCATAAACCAAAACTCTAGTGATTGAAACCCTGTATCATAGAATTTCAAACCATTTCGTGATTAAATTTGATTATTTTTTTACTTTTTTCTGCAATTTGTTTTTCTTTTTCTACATTTTTATCCATTTTTACCCTAAGCCCTTCAATTTTTTGTTTTTGCCCGTTCTTCTCCCTGTTTCTATGATTTCAGAATTATGGTTTTTCATTTTAGATCGACATCCAACCCATGGGATGACTTACATAGTCGGATCCCAATCCATTCGGCCATTGCGTGAATTTTTCGAAAAAATGGACTTTTCTTTATCGGTGTGCCCTGTGTACGCTACCGCACCGGTGCGTTGTATTATACAGCGCATCGCGCAATTACTGTGTAGTAAAAAAATTGAAAACATTTTTTCTAAATCCGTGCACCATATCTGAAATAGAGCACCGTTTCTCCATTTAACGAGGATAGCACTGTATGGTGTATTACACTGTTTCGCGGTGCGTTTATAATACCCCACACACCGTACGGTCTATTACACTGTTTGTGCGGTGGGTTTATAATATCCAATGCACCATATGGTCTAGTATACTATTTTGCGTTGCATTTTTATTATCCCCACGCACCAGCTGCGGTGCATACCTCATGAAAGGTGCACCGGTGACTTGATATTTATTTTTTACCTAAAAAGTTGAGAATTTATTTATAAATATATTAATGAATGATATGGTATAGGTTTTAGATTGATAAAGAAATGACTGACAAGAGATCAAGTAACAAAAATACTGTTAACTCATCAAGAAAAGCAAAAAAGGCAAGTTATTTGTAAATTCTTTATAAAAAATAGTATTTTTAAACTATATGTAAGTTTAACTAATATGTATTGTTTACTGTGTATCATGCAGAGCCAGAAAATGATGAATCTCAATACGATTATTTCTGATCTAGGACCATAAGAGCATAAAAGTTTAATGGAAAAATTGCAAAAGGATGAATCAGGCACGAATGAAAAAATACTATCGATCCAATATGAGTTTCTTTTTTTAATTATCACTAATAATATACTTAAAATTATGAGATAACAAGTGTTAAACACTCTACTAATTCACATCTATTTAATGTTCTACAGGGACCAACAACTCAGAAAAGGAATGTTGTTCTAAGAAAATAAAAAAATAGAACATGCAAATGAAAATGAATTGCTCCTTAGCTCATCTGGAGTGGTGTTGGAAGTTAACGAAAGGGGGAAAAACTTTTACAAAAGTTTGAGGGATCTAGTGGAGCAGATGTATAGACGTTCTTTCCACTTACAATACAAAAATCAATCCAATGATTCCAAGAACCAAATTTTATCTAAACTACAGGAAGAGTTTCCAGAGAATTGGTCAATGAGACATGTCAGACTTTTAATAGAAAAAACGTACAAAAACAAAAAAGAAAGAATTAAAAAGTAATATTCATTTAAATGTTTGTCTAGAATTATTTATAAATATCACTTTTGTTATATTTTCTTTTCATATATCAATATAAAAATTAAATATTTTATTGTCATGTTACATTTTCAGGAAGATTATGAAAATCTCAAAATATGAACGAGCTGATATCATAAATATGCCAGTAGGAATGTCCAAAAAGGTGTACAAGGAGATGGTCAAAGAAATGGACAAAATTGCATCGCAGGAGGAGCCATCTCAATAACAACGTGCTTCAAATGTAATATGTAATCATTTAATTTTTCGATCATTAGGTACAATAAATAAACAATTTAGCATTATATATTGATTTTCAAGAATTTTCTTGCAGAAAAGAAAAGAAAATGGAACCCATTCAGCACATAAAATAGGACGACAAGGAAGAAAATGGTTGATCTCTAAGTTTGTGAGTAATTGTTACTTCCTTATGACAACTTAACTAGATTTCATTTTTGTATTTTTTAATTTGTTTTACAAAAATCATCATTGAATGTCTTCAAACAAGTGCTAACATACAAAGAAAAACCATCAAACGAATTGATTGAAATTGGGTTAAATATGGGTTGTGAGTATATGTTGGCATATCATAATTTAATTGTGGAATTTGTAGGCATCTATCGATCTTGTTTTACTTAGCTCCATCTATAATTAATAGAACAAAAACATCTTTTATATTAAATATATGATTTGTTATAGGGTATAAAACTTGCATGAAACAAAGTATGGAACTGCGCCAACAGATGAAATTTTGAAATATGGCATGGTACATGGTTTTGAAAGAATGTGTATAGTTTATGAGTCAATTGTTGTTATAGTATGTCATTTTTCTTTTCGATTTACATTGATATATATTATTTAATATTGCAATTTTCATTATTCTCACTAATGCATATACACTCATTTCAATTTATTCTTATGTTTGTAGATGGAAGGTGAAGAAGAAGAAAACAATCAACGTCGTCAACAAAACATTCTTGAAAATAACCCAAGTCATGGAAGTAGCTCTAGCAGTGACAGCAGTTCAAGCGAAGAATGATGATCACTATGTTTGGATATCAAAGCAAGCCATTTTATTTTTTGAAATATGTCTGTGAAATCAGACATTTTTTTTAATGTAATGGGCATAGTGTCCCAATTGAAAGACAAAGGGATACAAATAACTGTCCCAATTTGTATGATAAAGACTGTCTTATTCATATATATATATATATATATATATATGTTTTAATTTATTCTATTGCATTCTCCATTGTCGCTATTGTGTTCTCCATTGTTGTTCTCAAATGCACTAATAAAAATTTAATTCATATGAATATTGTTATAATATATATATGTGTCGACTTTTGATGAATAATGAATTTTAAAAAATCACAATAATTTTGATATGATATAACAAATTAATCCAAACAGCACATTCAAATGCATTAGTAAAAATGTAATTAATATGAATATTGTTATAAGATGTGTTGAATTTTTATGAATAATGAATTTAAAACAATCACAATAATTGGACTGTCACAGGTCGATGTTTCTAAAAAAACAAAATGAAAACCTGTGTGTGTCAGTAATTGTCGACTGGTGCGTTTATTTTTCTATACGCACCGGTGTCGTTGTACAATCCATGGGCACCGCACAAATACCGATACCAGTTATAGATATCAGTGCGTTTTTGTGATATTGCGTACTGGGGCATTTATGTATCTATAAGCATCGGTGCATTTCTACGATCAATGGGAAACGCACGAATATCAATACCAATTATAAATCTTGGTTCCTTTTGGTGATACGACGCACTGGTGTATCATAAAGGTATACACATCAGTGCGTTGATACAACCTATGGGCACCGTGCAAATCCCAAGACCAATTAGAACGGCCCCATGCGTTGTATGACCAACACTATGTCCGGTGCAATTTTACACCTAAACATCCTGGTGCGTTAGTTTGACTGAGACAGCCCTGGGGCGCCGTCTTCATGTACGCACCGGTGCATTAAATGCAGAGTAGCGCACCGATGAAAAAACATCCATAATAACCTCCGGCCGCCCATTTTTTTTATTTGTGTTGAATTTGCGTTAAAAGCTCCGCCAAAACCTCTGTAACCATAAATGGATGTTGTAGCAAATGTTGTTTTGACAATTTTGGTCAATTTTATAACACTAAAAACCTCCTTTATAACCTCCACTAAAGGGTCTTTTACTTGGAGTGTAATATAACAAATAAATGAATAATGAATTCTTATTAGAGCCTTAATATCTAATATCTAAGTTCAAAGCCTTAACAATGTCCCACTAGAAAATATAGATATCATGTGCTTTCATAACATTATAAACTATTATTTTGAATTCATATACTAGTTCTCTCATATTATTCGCATATTACATCATCTCTCCAGCCAAAAAAATAATTGACCTATTCTATCATGGTAGACCAAGCCTTTAACAAGAATAAATATGTATTGTGTTATAATATAGTGCTTTAACTTCTTGTTCTACGTTACCAACTTGAGATTGAGATGGTCGTGTTTCTATACACCATTGCAATTCCATTATTGTGTTACTTGTACAAGGAAGGACCAACCCATTAAATATCATTTGGAGATTCTTTTATATGTTAATATTAGATACAATATATATGATAATAAAGAATACACCTTGGTTAACACTAAAGAATTAATAGCATTGGATTATAGGAAAGGAGGCAATCCTACATTGGAGGACCAATTGATGTATCTTCATAAATTACTCAATTGAAGGTAGAGGAATAGTGAAACCTTAAATGAGAATCCTATATTCCATAATTCCACCTTATCATCAACTATACACATGTAGTTCAAATACTATTGTATATTTATTAAGTAGACAATTTGTCATGAAATTTTTATTATTCATTTCATTTATTGTTTATTAAGACCATAAACTCCGATATGTTATCAATTTCATATTTCAGACTTTTGTGAGTGATATTTTGTTGTAGTGTATATCTTTTGGATCCATCAGATGAAGTGATTAGTTATACCGACAATTTGAACCATCTACCAAGGTTCATTATCAAGATAAAAAAGTGAGAAAGTAAAATGTAAGACATGAGAAATAAATAGGGTAGAGAAAGAAATAAAAGAACTAGCAAATTTAAATCAAATTTACATTTATTAATAATAAATTGAATTTTATTAAGTTTTTTTTTTGTGAAATAAGGTTTTATAATTAAAAAAAAAAATGGTTATATGTTTATTAAATATATACTACATTATAATATTTATAAATTATAATGATATGGTTTATTAATATATTTAAATTATAATAATTTTAATAAAAGAAAACTTCATATTTATTTCTAAACGTTTGTAAATTTAGTTTTATGATTTAAATAGAAGGGTTATGCAAATATGTATATTAAATGTACATCTCAATATATGACAATTATAAATTCTTGTAATATTTTTCTAAATATTGGTATGTTTTACTTGAAAGATGAATGCTAGTATTTCATTTTTTTTTAATTGTTTAAATAAAAAGTGAAGATCTGTAATTAGGTTTTATGATTTATATATAAGGGTTATGTTAATTTGTATATTAAATGTAAATTTCAATATATATTATTTATAAATTCTAAAGACCATGTGTGAATTATATTTAAATTATGGTATTTTTTTAATTTAAAGAAGAATGTTTGTAATTAAAAATATTTATTATATGAAGATTTACTGAGAGGAGAAAGTTTTAAATTATGATAAAAATGAAATTATTAAAATAAGAGTTAAATTAGAGAAAGAAAAAATAATTTATTTTATTTTCAATCTGATGAGGAATTATTGATGGAAATAAAAGGTGTGAAATTGATTAAAAGAATAAGGTTTAAATAAAGGCAACATAAATGATTAAAATGTAAGAGGAGCCCATTTATAAAAAAAAATTATGGATTAGAGTGGGTTTTCATAGAGCTCAATGTGGGAGTCCAATTTTCATTAATGTTCCAACTCTCATCGCGGTTGAGGTTGTTGGGGTGTTTATTAATTTCAAGGGCCTCTATGAATTTCCTGTGAAAATAATGGTCAACTTTGGCAATGATACGAGAGTCTTCGATGCAAATGTGATGTTTGGTTTTGTTAGAATGTTGAGCTAGGGTGTTTTGAATCGGTTATGTTTATGCCTGCAGAGTGTTCCTGGATTCTAGTTTTGATGGAGCGTCGAGTTTCCCCAATGTAGGGTTTCCCACATGAGTAAGGGATGAGATAAACCCCTTTCTGGAATTTTGGGTTAAGGGGATCTTTAACCGACATGAGGTTTCTTTGAATAGTGTTCATAGGTTTGAAAGTGGAAAATATGTTGTTTTTCTTTAAAATGTTGGCAATTCTGTCAGTGATACCTTGGATGTAAGGTAAGCTGACCCTACCCACCGTGTTATCATTATTTATTGTTTTTTTTAGGTTTGCTGCCATTGTGGAAGGCTCAGATGACTTGATGTGTGTTATAACCATTTTGAGAAAACACCTCTAAGAGATGTGCTCTTTCGGAGTCCAAATGATCTTCATCGGAAATTATTATAGCTCTCATTGCTAAGGTGTTTAGGACACCATGTTTTTGGGCAAGATGATGGTGAGAGGTGGCATGCGGGTATTTCTTGGTGTGAATATTTTTTCTATAGACCTAGTGGGAAAGAGAACCATTAGGGTTTTGAGAGAGGAGAATGTCAAGGAAAGGCAAACATGTGTTAATTTCAGTTTCCATGGTGAGCTTGATTAAGTTAGAGAGACTATTGAGGTGTTTTTTGAAACCCTATAGTTTATCCTTCCCATGTGGCCAAATGATAAAGGTGTCATCCAAAAATATTTTCCACCATTTGGGTTTGAGGGGGGTAGAATTAAGAGCATTGGTTTCAAAGTCTTCCATGAAAAGGTTGGCAATGATGGGGGATGGGGGAGATCCCATAGAGACACCACAGGTATTTTCATAGATGTCATCTTTAAAGTTGAAGAATGTTGATCTTAGGCAAGTTTCGATGAGCTTGAAGGTGTTCGGATCAGTTAATTTTCTCATGACATCCATGGGTTCATTGATGGTAATGTTGGTATACAGGGAAGTCACATAAAAAATAACTAATATGTCCTTGGGATCAAGTTTAATAATTTTAATTCCTTTAATGAAATAAGATGAGTCTTTAATGAAATAATTTGTATTGCCAATAAGAGGTTTAAGTTTTTTGGCTATGTGTTTAGCAAGATGATAAGAAGGACTCCCAATAGTGCTAACTATGGGTCGGTTAAGAATGCCTTCTTTGTGGATTTTAGGAGCACCATAGATTCTAGGAGTATATGGTTGCTTTCAACAAGGTTCTTGGTGTCACGTAAATTGTTTTTTTATTTATTAAGCTACTCATTTCTTTGGTGATTTTTTTCAGGGGATTTTTTGTTTAATTTTCTGTAACAACCACTGTTGAGGAGGTGATCCATCATTTTTTGATTATAGTCATTAGTGTTTAAGATTACTGTGGCACCCCCATTATCTGATTTTAGTATTACGATGTTGTGGTTGTATTTTAGGGATTTTAAAGTAAGGAACTCATTTTTACTGAAGTTTCTTTTAGGATGTTTTGATTTTATTATGATGACCGAGAAATCTTGTCTTATAATTTCTTTTTTGTTATCGGGCAGGTCCTTTATGTGATATTCTACATGGCTAAGGATGTCTTTAAAAGGAATGCACTTAGGGGAGATGGAAAAACTTAGACCCTTTTTTTAGAAGATTTAAAGAGTGAATGTCAAATTTTACATTAGATAGATTTATGGCGTTATTAGTAGCATTATTGTAACTCTGCGAAGAAATGGGGTGCGGATCAGTGTTAGGGTTGTTGTCTGAGCTGGAGTAATGATTGATGCTACCAATTGTTATTTTTGTATGAATGAGAACATCACATAGATCTCAATGTGACTGTGTATCTCAAATATACCATCCATGGATGCGAGTTGTATAAAATCACTGAATTCCACATCCATCCCACTAACACTCTCCTCATCTTAATTTAAGAGGCCCATAATTCATCATATGAAAAACATTTTTGGTTGACCAAAATTTTGCAACATCTCCAATGCTTTCTGATATGACCATAAATGAAGAAATATGTGGGTAGATTTGTTATATGTTGTGTCTCCTACAACTAAGCTAAGAGACTCAACCACACATTTGGCCTATGATAACTATTTGTAGTGTATTTGTGCCCTCTGGAAGAAATATAGCTGAACTTCATTAGTAGGATCCCCATGAAATTCGACAAAAATGATAGATGACATTTTAGGATGACCAACTCTTTGCAACATCTCCCGCACTTTTTGATTATATGGTCATAAATAATGAAACATGTGGGTAACTTTATGATATGTTATTTCTCCTACAACCAAGCTAAGGCACTCAACCACAAATTAGGCATGTGATAGCTATTTGTTGTGCCTTTGTTCCCTTTGGAAGAAATATACATGAACACATTACTGGGATCCTTTCTTATATTTTATGTATCCTACAACCAAGCTAAGGCACTCGACCACAAATTAGGTGAGTGATAGCTATTTGTAGTTCCTTTATGCCCTTTGGAAGAAATATACATGAACACATTACTGGGATCCCCATGAAATTTGACAAAAATAATTGATTCCTCATTATCACATACTAATTTCAAGAAATACATATATTGGTTTGTTGTACCAAAAGCATCACAACATACAAGGTGATCTCGTTATTCATTGGATATGTTTGGGTTCATTTTGGACCACTTATCACAATTATATATGGTTGGTAGTTTTGATTCTTTAGTGACTTCTAAAAAGCACTAAGAAAACTCCATACCTATCAATTCCAATATTATATGGCTTTCCATCCTCCTACAAATGGAAAAATGGAAGTTGTGAATCATTAATGCATATTCTCTATATTAATTGTAACAAAAATTATATACTATCATACACTTATTTGCATGTCATTAAATATATGTATAGTCAAGTTGTACCTAATTCAACAAACCATTTTTCCATGTAGTTTGATATGTGTCTCAATAACCATACACTCATGAGATCATTGTGTTCCCACCCTTTACATCACAATGATCATACTGAGGATTCTTTTGTTTAACATCTATGTCATGTTCATGTGTAGGTTCAACAAACCCTTCAAGGAACCCAGTAAAAATATAAATATTCTTAAAATCACACATGCTTTGCTAATACATTATAAATTGGTGATCAATTTTGTCTATTTTTAGGGAATATAATCATCCGAAACTAAAACCTATTTTGTATTTTGTGCAATTAATTTGGAAATAATAAAAGTAAAACCGTCTTCAAATTAAATATATTTGTATAGAATTGCATCACTAGATTATCAATATTATTTAATTGAAATTATATAAGACTTTTAACTAATAAAAAAAGAGCAAAGTGTAAACATCTCATCTAATGAGTACAAGATTGATTATTATTTCTGAGATCCTTGGCCCGACGAAAGAGCCAATGCTATAATGTACTGTCTCTATGGATCCTCTAACTTCGTTTCCATTCACGTAGTCTTCCAAAACTTTCAAAGCCTTCACTCTGACTCCTTTGTCTTTGGCATCTTTAGTGTTGAAACATCTTATCGAACAGTTTGCCCAGTCATCATGTTGGGCATCCTTCAATGGAATGCAGATGCAAATGGACCCCATTGTGTACTGGTTAGATCTGGCAGCTATATCATCAAGCATTGCATATAACACAGCGAAATCGCCCTGGCCCACCCCACGCGACAGGCCGCTCTCGTGATGGCAACCCTTTCCCAGTTAGTGGTGACATGGGAGTAGCCACTGGTTACCAGACACATGCAGTACTGCCTTCAGAATGACGGAGATGTCTACTAATGTGCCGAATACAATGACAACAAATACTTTTCAGTCTATTGGTCCATAAATGCCCCTGGAAAGTAAATGCCCCCTTGTTGGATTAAAGCAAGTACACCATCTAACGGTGGGCATTTATTTCCCAGGTGCATTTATGGGCCAATAGACTGAAGTACACCATCCAACAATGGACATTTATTTCCCAAGTGCATTTATGGGCCAATAGACTGAAAAGTATTTGTTGCAGAATACAATGCAGTTGCATGATTTCCCGCCACATTCACCGATCTTCACTTTTAGACCATTTATTGCTTTCCGTAAAGGCAGATAATCTAGTTGAATGGAATGCACATTATCCGCGGCACTGGCTTACGGAATTTGTTATTCCAAGCAATCGAAATGAAATGAGGGAAAAATGATGTTTGATACGGATCTTTAATTTTCTATCCACGTGGAAATTATTGATCAATATCATATGAGTGTTGAAATTGTAATTTTATATTTATTAAAATGGTATTTACATCGATATTTATTTAGATGTTATATTTTTATAAAAAAAATTATAAATATAAAAATTATAAATTATATTCTAAATGCATAAGGTATTTGGATATCATATTAAAATTCACATCATAATGGTGGAAGCTTTTCTTTATTTCAAAGTAACAAAGAATATAAAATAAAATAAAAAAGAAAATGTTCCCAATTATGTACCAGGATTGTAAAAGCTTTTGCCGTAACACATCATTCAGAAAGATAAGTTCCCAATTATATACCAGGATTGTAAAAGCTTTTGCGGTAACATATCATTCAGAAAGAAATGTTCCCATTAATTTTAATTTTAAGTACTTATGTGCCAACCCACGATATTGTCTTCACAATTTCTTTATTTCGATTTAGCAAAGAAAAAAAAAAGGAATGTTGCCAATAGCTTTAAGTACTTGCAGCTTTTGCAATGATTATGGATGTATTATCATTAATTTAATTTATTTTTAATTTCCATCACTTTCTAAAAAAACATTTACTTTTAATAATTAAAAAAATAAATAACCAAATAAAATTATTTATGTCAAATTATTACGGATACAAATATCCTTATTTTACAAATTCTTTCAAAATTTACATAAATTTAAATTGATTATAGTTTATAATGAAATATTTTTAACCAACATATTAAATATAAGACCCATTCTGTCTCGGCCAAGAAATGTTCCCAACATCTTTAGATGCGATGATTGGGAAGCTTTTCATGTAATGCATGAATGAGTCACACTTTTCTAATTGACACTAAAGAGGAGAAAAAAAAAAAATTGATAGATTTAATTCATTTTTAAATTACATAAAAAAAAATTAAATTATAAATTATTTATTTCTAATAATAATAAAATGAATGATGATATGGTAATGTTATTTAATTGAATATGTTTATGTAAAATGATTTATATAGTTGTAAGTTTGATTAAATGTTTTTAATTAAAAAATATTTTTATTAAAAAGGATTTATTTGAAGTTAAGATAGATTTAAATTGGTTATTAAAATGAAATGTTTATGTGTGAATTTTATGTTAAATAATAAAAAATAAAAAATAAAAAAAATTGAATTTGTTTTTCTTTTCATTATAGATTTGATATTAAAATTAATTAACATCTTAATTATGGTTTATATTACTCATGTCTAGGATAATACAACTTCTTTATAGAGGTGCACATACTCTAACCTTTATGGATTTGAACCTATGATTTTGTAGGAGGAAATAGATGTCCATAAGAATACAACTTCTTTATGGAGATGCACATACCCTAACCTTTATGGATTTGAACCTGTGATTTTGGAGGAGGAAATAGATGTTCATAAGATAGTAAAGGGTATAAAAATATATTACTTAAGAGATGTGTGTGTGTGTGTGTGTGTGGATTTGATACTGAAGAATTTTTAATTAACATATTAATTCGAAAAATGCCCTATGTATATACATCGATTGTGCTTTGAGCCACAACAAGGCTTGCTTTCCTATGCTAGGAATTGTGGAAGTAGGCCCCGATAATGGGATTCTAATAGACATAAATCTAAATAGGGATAACTGGTCTCATATCCAAGAAGTTGACTATGACCAGCTTCCCTTCAAGTGCAAAATATGTCATGAGTATGGCCACTTTGCTATAAGTTGTAAGAAGAAATAGGAGGAACACCCAAAACAAGTGCAAGAGGGAGATCAATGGTAACAACCAAAGAGAAGAAGAGGTCCACCAAGAGAAGCTAATAATTATCCTAGACAACTTGATCCAAACGGGAATAAAGTGAAAGGCCTAGCTTCTGCCCAAATATCATGAATAGTAGAGGGAGAAGGATCTAGAAACACCAATTGGAAGAAATGCATCCATAATAGATATGAATCTTTGAATTTGATTAATGAAGAAGGAGGAATATACATAAAAAGTCCTTATATTTCCTTAGAAGGAGCCTAATCCTACTTTATATTCTATGGTTGTCCTGAATACTGAGAACATGTTGCCTCTAGAGGATGTCTTAGCACTTTTCGAGTTGATTGAAGACTCTTCATGGAGGAGGAATAATATCACTCACCTCAGATCATCCAAAATGTCCTTACCTTTATGAGCTTAGCTGATGAGAAATCAAAAGCTGAGAAGGAAAAGGAGAAAGATCGACTCCACTGCAAAGGTAGCTAGGAATACTAATTGGATATGATTTTAATCGACTTCATGACATGATATCACATTAAAATCATATCATTATGTTAAGAGAATTTATTTATTTGAAAACAAAGAAAAGAAAAGAAAAGAAAAGAAAAAATGTTCCCAACAACTTTAAGTACTTATATTCTATACCATGATCTTTGAAGTTTGAAGCTTCCACCATATAAGTACTGATATATTATATACCATGATTTTGGAAACTTCCACCATAATTGTGAATTTATTATGATAAATTAAATTTATTTTTGTATTACAACAATAATTCGTAAAAAAAATTATTTATTTTTAATAATTAAAAAAATAGATATTTAATTAATTATATATATATATATATATATATAGAGAGAGAGAGAGAGAGAGAGAGAGAGAGAGAGAGATTTTGATAATAAATAATTTATATGGTGATAAATTTAATTTAAATACCATTTATTCTTTAATTTTTTTATTTAAAATATTTGTATTATATTAAATATATTTGAAGTTAAGATAGATTTAAATTGATTAGAGTATATTGGAACATTTTTAACTAATATGTTAACTATGGATAATAGGACCTATTTGTGCGTTGAATAGGAAATATTCTCAACAACTTTGAGTATTAATCAACATTTTTAATGAAGTTTTCAAGTCTTTTATAGGTTTTAATAATTGTAATCCATAGGCACAAAATTATGGCCAACCGAAACCATTGTTTCTCCTATTTATTACAATTTAAATCTAGCCACTAATTTAAATGTCTTAGGTTCCTATTTGGTTACAATGAACAAACAATTTTATTGAATTTGATGAGGGATCCACCACTAAGAAAAAAGGCATATTTAAGTAAAAATTTGTTTTACAAATTCCTTAGCATAGTTGCTTAATAGTTATGAACCATCTCAAGGAACTATATAAATTGGTGCTATTGTGAGGAAGGCAAATGATTGAAAATTTCACTTGAGATTCTACAAAGATCATATCTAGTTCCCGTAGGTGATAAGTATCATACATGGGATGTACATTTTTTTCACATGACTCCATGACGTATTTATCATTTCACTAAATTTTAATGGAAAATTGGTTGTTGCTCTAGTAGTTGTATGCTATGCACATTTTGATTTTTCAAATATACCTAGTTTTCCAAATTTGATGCCTAACATAAAATACTAGAGATATTTCCTTCCAAACTTGGAGGTGGTGAGGATGACAGTCATGCCCGTCACTTGAAGGATTTTCATTTATATATTCACCCATTAGATGTTTAACATGAAGATGTTTTAACGAAAATATTCATGATCTCTTTGGATGGAGATGCTAGATAATGGTATAGATCCTTACCAGATACTTGCATTGCTTCATCGAAGGAATTTCATATATTTATTAATTCTTATCGTAAGAGAATTTATCCTATTAAGCTTCTTTTCAAATATTGTTATGAGCTAATCTAATTTTAAAATTATGCTAGCAACGCAAATAAAGAATATGTTATTAATAAATACAGTGAAGTATCTAAAGGAATCACTATTAAGGATAGAGTTCATGATTTGCAAGAAGGTCCCTTAAGTCCTCATAGTGTTTCGAGTATACATTCAATCATCAATCTGATAGTGAAAATTTTATTTTAAATCATTATGAAAATTGACTCGCTTATCAAGATGTCTTGCATTCAAAAGAATTATTAGTGATTTCCGAATTAATAATTGTCTGCAGTTATTTTATTCAACCAAGATATGATGAAGATTGATTTTTATTTGAGAAAGTTGTTCTTCCAAAGTCCTCTAAAGATTGTCTTTCTCAAGAGAATTATGAAGAAAATGCTTACAATTGCCACAATGAAGGATATATACTTATTGAATTACATGAAGAAGAGGAAATCAACATATCTTCTTATCCCTTCATTTTATGGGAATCACAAGCGAGAGAATTTTTCTCTTAGGAATACAGAGTATGAAACTAGTGCTTTTAAAGAGGAATTGAGACATTTATTTCAAATGGCTTATCATAAGAGGCTAATTTTTCAATTCTCTAAAGGTCCTATGGTAATTTTTAATTAATCACCAAGTCAAGTTTTTTGTCAATTAATCACCAAGTCAAGTTTTTTGTCATTCTTTCACATAGGGTATGGATTTAAGTTGCATGCTAATTTCTAGTTAGCTAAATTGTTCTTCATTTTAGTAATAAATAATGAAATAATGAATCATGTAAGTAGAAAAATGCTTCCTTGGTTGCAATGGAAATCTTTTAGTTGATTAAAGAAGTTGAGCATGTAAGTATAGGAATTAGTTGTACATATATAAGCTCATGTATTGATATTTTTCTTAAGTTTTTAGCTTCAAGATTGTGTAGAGTTTACATAAGAGTAGTTTATTTGAATTGTAATTAAACAAGGTTCACTTAGAATATTTCAGAGAAGAAATACATGGTTTCAGAAAATGATTTCATTGTAATTTTCAGATATAATCGAGGTGCATTGAATAATATGCAAATAAATAAATGGAGGCACCTACTTTTCATGTTATTAGCATCTCATAGGGAGATGTTATTCCCCCATGGAGCTAGATGATGTAACATAAAATGACCTCACCAATGGAAAATTTGTCTTATTAATCTCCCGCTCATCTTCTAAACTAGACTTTTTTCACTAAGTCTTTGGCTAATCACCAAAATCAATCATTAAATTAGATCCAAGAATTATATATATAAACAATTGGAAAATATATCGTAACCTAGTTGTTAAACAAACAGTAGGGATAGTAATTATTGGTTGTTATCCCCTAATGGAGGTTGACTCATCACTTTTATTCAAGGAAAATCGCACCATCTAAGAATTATCTGCTAGTGGCCTGCAAGGGGGAAGTCTTTCACTTCTACCAGATGCCTTTTGGTCTTGGGCCATTAGCCTGTTTCCTTATGTCCAAAGAAGACAAGCTCTTAGCCAAGTAGAAGTAGTTTTAGGGCATACTCCAAGCCCAAAACTGTATATATATATATATATATTTCCGTAAAAAAAAAATTAGAAACTTTCTATTAAAGAAAAATAAATAATTACATTGTAGTAGATGCACCAAGTGAATTCAATTATTGTCCTAAACAACCAAAGGATGTGATTTTCGCACTCACAGTATCAAATCTACCAAAAAAGAATAAAAAATAAAATTACAAATAGCCAAATAAATTGGTTTTCTCTTTTTTGATTTTTTTTCAATTGAAATTTTTTACAAACCCAAAGAGATAGAGTAGCTAAAACAATTTCCAACTCATTATTTATTAGAGGGTTTTGGATTTCCTTATATGAATCTGAGCTCTCAAGACATGAGAAAGCTTAGTTCCACCTATTCCTTGATTGATTCTATTTTACTCATGCTGGTTCTCACTGGTCAAGATCATTGTTGTTGGGAAAGTTTTCCTATTTATTCTAGTCCTCCTGATTCTCTTCTCCCTCCTTTTGAGAACCTTGAGGATTTTGTGTCTCTGGATGTTGTTGTGACTCATCCATTTCTTTATCCTCGTCATCTGAAGATGGAGGATATGGGACTTTCCATCCTCTTTTCTTTGGCAGTCTTTTATTCATCCTTTTCTTTGCTTGATTGCATGTATTCAACAAGTGCCTTGTTTGATGGAATATCCTGCACCTAAAAGAAGTATTTTCCAAATCTAACCATTGTTTCCACCTTAACTCTTGACGCCTCTGGCGAATACGATCAGGAAGTTCTTTTCTTAAATCCATCTCCACACATATGTGTGCAAAAGTGAAAATACCTTTGTCCATTCTTTCACGATCCACCTTTAGGAACCTTCTTAGTGTGTTCTCGATGCCTTCTAGAACTTGATTGTGCCAATAGGGATGAGAAAGGTTATGTAGCCTTACCCAGACTGGAATTTTTGTTACCATCATTGTTTTAGCGTCAAATCCTGGAAACCATGGGGTTAGGAAGAGACCCGCCCTTCCCCAAAACCATGGTACTTCATTTATGACATGTTCAAATTATTCCTGTTTATCAAACAGAACCACAAAAAAAACCTTTGGCACACAGATAAATATCAACATCTTTGGTCTAGTTATGGTAGATCCACTCATTTAGATATTTACGTTTGGTCGAGAAACCATTAAATCGACCTATGATAGTTTTTGCTTGCAGGATAGTGAACAAACCACATATTTATGGAATTTCTATGGCGAGATTTGGGGATTTTTCCAAATTCTCAATGATGTACACTCATGGTATTTTCAGATTTGGATTTTTTTTTTTTTACTGAGTGGCAACATTCCATATTAGTACATCCTTGAACGAGGCTGGAGCCTTTCCAGCCAAAGATGAACCAGGTGGGAAACTTTATCCTCGGGCACCACCTCGCAATCTTACATTCAGGATAATTGTGGGGTTTCTTTTAATTTCATAATCCTCCAAATGGACCAAATCCTGCATCACTTTCCCTAAATAAATCAAAATTTAAAAAGAAATAGGAATTCCTATAATATTTAAGATATTGATCTGAGTATGGGAAAAAAAAATTATTGCTATGCGAGCTCCCTCATCAATATTAAAAATGTGTTTAAGGATCGACTCAATAAATCATTTGTGAAGGGGTTAAATTGTCAAGTTTCATGTGTCTTTGATGAGGTAATTATGAGTTAATTAGATTTTTAAAACTCATAAAAAACAAATGAAATGCAGTAAAATAACTCACAACAATCACATAAAAAAATGGATGATGATGGATTTCACCCCTTCTGGGCTACATCTCCATGGACCTGCTTTAACTAGTTAGGCCCTTTTGGGATTATGAGTAAAATTTCTGACTACAAGCACAATTATTGCTCCAATGGATTTTTAGACTGTTCCATTGCCTTCATAACACTCAAATACCCCAAAAATTACTATCCAATCTCTGAATTGGGTTCACATCTCCTCTACGCTTGACCTCCAACACCGGTGGCCATGGGCTTGTTTAATTTCAAAAGTAACAAAATCACCTTTTGATGTGCTCCAACGCCTCTATAAACTATAAAAATATGTTCACAACATCAAATACATAAAAAATTGACTATTCACTCACTGAAATTGGCCTTCAGCTAATTTGGGCATGGCCTTCCCTCCTGGTGGCCCTAGGCTTCAAAATTCTTCAACGTGCCAAAAAGCCCTGTATATGAGCTCCATTGCCTCTGAAAGTTGTTCCAATGGATTTAGAACATGCCAATCTGCTAAGAATGACTTTCATTGAGAAAAAATGGGTCGAAAATTGACCAAGATAGGCCTCATTAAAGTTTTCCCTTGATTCTGCCTCTAAATCTGGAAAACTACTAGTTAGCTCCACCAAATCTAGAAGTTTCGCTAAATTTGGAGTGTTGCAAAAAATCCCACTAGATTAAATGTTGGATTAATTAGGAGATAAGCATACACTTGACGGTACTAAGTGCACATTAATCACATTTTGTGTTGGGCACCTAAACCTGGGTCACATGGTAAGGTCACGTGGAGGAGGCGCTGGCACCACTCCTCCTCTCCTCCGCCATCAGGGAATCAACTGCATTAAAATATAATTTTGGAGCTTAAGCCTTCAAGGAACAGAAGCGCAGATACCTATTCCGCTCCACATTATACATATTCCAACGTATAATGTTTACACCACAGTTTAATAAACTTTGGCACCACTATGGTATATGTATTAAAACTATGGTATATATATTGCCACCATAAATGATATTGGGACAGTAATAAACATTGCCACCATAATTTAAATATATGGTTTTAAAACCATTAAAATCCCACCATTAAAAATTTAGTGCCAACGTATTATGAACTTTGACCTTTGGGTTTTTAAATTAAAATATGTGGATTTTAAATATTTAATGATATATATAGAGTTTAAATTTAATATTTTTATATATAAATAAATTAATATAATATATGATTATTTAAAAACCATATAAAATATTAATTTTATATATAATACTAATCCAACTTCAATATATTAAAAAATTAATTACCAGCACATAATAATTATTATGAACCCACATTCAACTTTGGAGGACATTGGAGGACATTGAATGATTTTTTACTTTCACAAACCAAAATGGCGAATCCAATTGTGACACTTGTCACAGTCTCATTGGACTAAAAACTGAAGAGGATTCTTTGCATGCTGACTGGAATGCCCCATCATCAGCCGTACCTGTTCTACAATATTTTTTTAAAAATTTGTCTATTCTGAATGGTGATTAGCTGACCATAACTCCTTCATATGAACTCGGTTTTAAACGAAACGAGTTGCATTGGATTACTTGCGACGGGTCGATCGCTTTGAATCTGGCTTGGTGCAATTCTGAGCACTTTGAATTTTGAGCTAATTTTTGCCCCTGATCCATATTTTGATCACTCCTTCCCACTGACATGATTTTGGACCCCAAAAGCTGGTTAACTCATGAGTGTTGAACACTCTTCTATTTCTTAAGCTCTATCATCTTGATTCTACTTGGAGAATCATCATGACAACCACTTCGGTTCACTGACATGCCTTGCCTTGCCTTGCAAATGGCTTAACTCTTCAACCACTATTCTCCTTTTGCTACTGACCCAATCCAACACTTGTTTGTTGCTTGCTAATATAACACTTTTGTTGTACCAAATTGATTCCTCGGTGCTTTCCCACTGAGTTTCATGTTCCTCCTTTTCAAAATGTGTGAACTACATCAAACAACTTCCAAAATCAGTAAAAAAACAAGAAAATAAATGACCATTCTTTACCTCCAGGGTTCCAAATTCCACATCTGGAAGAATACATTGGCCATCCCCTTCTCTTCTTGGTGTCAAAACATAACATCGTCTACAATTGTTCTAAACTCTTTGACATCTTTTTTCAAACACTCATGTAAGAAACGACTTGATGACATATCCTCTTTCTCCTTCAAAGCAACAATTTTCACATCATCTGAACATCGCCATGTACTCTCACATATTGGTGTCAAAACTTATCGCCAAAAAAAAAACGACAAAAACATGCATCTTCAAAAGATTAACTCTCAAGTCAAGCATAAGCATGTATAGCAACTTGACCATTATTTTCCCAAACAAAAAGAATTTCACATCTCATGAAACACTTTGTCAACATCTCCTTTTCTTCTTGGAGACAAAATCAACTCTTCCAAGTTGATATGACATGCATGCAACACACAATCGACCAACACAAGTTGACACTCATGCATGTGCAAATTATCAACACTCTCAAGTTGACATCATGCATGTTCAAGTACAATGAAACCATCAAAATTCCACTGTTCATACACACAAACTCTCATACATGTATACAATTCTTCAACTCTCTCACAAGTCTAATTATAAGTACAATAACTCCATTCATATGCACATGTACTTAAAGCTGAAATGATTTTTTTTTTTTTTTTCTGCAATTAAGTGAGTCAACATACTCCACTTTCAATCACCTTCTCGACGTAAACATGCAACATGCATTCCATTGGCAAAGAAATTCATTAACATCAAAATACATGCAAAGCCTTAATTGGATAAGAAATCTAACCATCTCTTACCAAACCATTTCAATGGTGCTTTTTTCAACTGCACATCATCATCATGTGAATCATCTTGACCCACATCAATTATGGAATCCACTTTTCCATTCTTTCCATTCTCTTTCTCCACCTTCTTTAAATGTCGTGGATGACTTGCTAGATACAAAGTCTGAGACTTGTCTACAAGATGACCTTGCTAATGGAAATGAGTGCAAAACAATTGCCTCTTCTTTTCAACATGGTTTTCTTTGTCTTTGGCATTCTGCCTCCTTTGCTTCAAAATTTTCCTGTGCATGGCTATCTTCTTCTAGCACCTTGAAACATTATGGTTATCCAAACCTCAAAAGGAACATGCAAAATTTCTCCAAATCTTACATGAGAATTTTCCCTGTTTATCATAATAAAAAACAACTTGATTAAAAGAAGAATTATACCGTGAACATTCACCTTTGTCACCTACTTGAGGAGGTGAATTTGATGAGGTAGTGACTCTCTTCGGAATACCAAAAATGCATTCAATGACTGTAGATATTTCAACATCCTCTTGTTTTCCATTGTCATTAGCTACATGCTTATGAGCATGTTCTTGCAAAGTGGGTGTAAAACTGCTGCATTCCTCATCTTCACAATCTTCACAATCTTCACAATCTTGAGGTAATGAACATGAAATTAAATTCCTTCTTGCAACACTTTCATATGCCTCCTTGGCTTTAGAGCTTTCTCCATCATGTTGTCCATAACCAAGACCCAAATACTTAGGCCTTTCCTCAACAAAAATTGGCTCAACTATGCCTTGTGCATGTTTTCCCATCACTTTACCTTCATAGCCCATCTTCATCAATAATTTGGACCCTATTCCTCTAGTGTTTCTTTCAAATGCACCTACACATTCATTTTGAGAGGAAATTGAAGATAAACTTGAACTGCATAGCTCTTTTTCAAGTACATGCTTGGCTAAGGATTCCTTGGCATCATGGAGTTGAGTCCCCATCTCATGCATCCTTTCAAGATTCTCATTTTCAATATGAAGTTGAGTCTCCATCTCATGCATCTTTTAAAGAAGCTCGTGCTTCTCCTCCATCATGGCAATCAACTACTCTTGAAGTATTTTTCGCTCCCTCTTATCTTCATACTTCTCTTGCATCCTATCAATCATGATTTATATTTTTTGCAACATCTCTTTATCAAAGAGTTTTTTTAAGGAAGATAAACTTGAAACATCCCTTAATGAAGCTGTCATCACACATGAAATACATACAAGGCTTCTTTGATGTGATTTGAGAAATTGAAGTCTCAATCTTGCACTTCTCCTTCACACATAAACTTGCAAACTATTAAATTCTCCTTGCACAAATTCAACAACCAATTGCTATAAAACCAATAGCTGACCTTGGCTAAAATGAGCTAAAATTTTTCTCTTATACCAAATTTATTTGAATATGAGAAAACTTTTTATTTTTATGCAAGCTCCCTCATCAGTATTAAAAATATGTTTAAGGATTAGCTCAATAAACCATTTGTGAAGGGGTTAAATTGTCAAGTTTCATGTGTATTTGATGAAGTAATTATGAGTTAATTATTTGTAGAACTCATAAAAAATGAAATGCAGTAAAATAACTCACAACAATCACATAACACAGTGCATGATGATGGAGTTCACCCCTCCTGGGCTACATCTCCATGGAGCTACTTTAACTAACAACGCCCTCTTGGGATTATGAGTAAAATTTCTGATTACAAGCACAAGTATTGCTCCAATGGATTTGATGACTATTCCATTGGCTTCAAAACACTCAAATACCACAAAAATGACTATCCAATCTCTGAATTTGATTCAAAGCTCCTCTAGGCTTGACCTCCAACACCGATGGCCATGTGCTTGTTTAATATCCAAAGTAACAAAATCACCTTTAGATGTGCTCCAATGCCTCTATAAACTATACCACTATTTTCAGAGCATCCAATGCATAAAAAATTGAATATTCACTCACTGAAACTGGCCTCCAGCTTATCTGGGCATGGCCTTCCCTGTTGGTGGCCCTAGGCTTCAAAATTATTAAATATGCCAAAAACACATGTATATGAGCTCCATTATCTCTGCAAGTTGTTCCAATGGATTCATAGCATGCAAATATGCTAATAATGACTATCCTTGAGCAAACATTGGTCGAAAATTGACCAAGACAGACCTCATTAAAGTTTTCCCTAGGTTCTGCCTCTAAATCTGGAAAATTGCGAGTTAGCTCCACCAAATCTAGAAGTTCCACTAAATTTGGGGTGTTGCCAAAAATCCTGCTAGATTAAGTGTTGGATTAATTAGGATATAAGCATGCACTTAATGGTGCTAAGTGTACATTAATGGCATTTAGTGTTGGGCGTCTAAACCTAGGTCACATGGTAAGGTCACGTGGATGAGACGTTGACCCCGCTCCTCCTGTTCTCCACCATCGGGAAATGATGTTTGAGATAATGCCTCATTTATGATGCATACTAAAGTTTAGGGATTGGTTTGGTTTGTTGGAGGATGTTGAGAGATTCTCTCAACCTCCCTCTCTAAGATTAGAATTAGTTGAATCTGAATTCAACTATATATATGTATGTAATCTCTATTGATTGATGCGCTGTAATACAATCTATTGTTTTCTGTGTGCAATGTCTACTCTCATGATTTCTAATTTGGTATCAGAGCTTGGTTGGGCTTAATCCTTGACGGGAGTGCCCAGAAAGATGTGAGAGTCTGCGTAATTGATTGTCTGTACATAAGTGTGAAAGTGAATGTCTATTTTTTATTTTATTTTTTTGTATGAAGTGTGTGGCAGCTCATGTTCTTCTGCGTTAACGCATGGGAATCGCTCCCAGGCATCCCGTGAAGCCCAAGTTTGGGCTGACTATCTTCATTCAACAGGGCCTCAAGTTAACGTTACAGCACAGAGACAATGTCGTTCTGTAGCAAAATTAGCGGATCAACTCACATTACACCACGAGAATGGTGTGAAGATTGTTAACGTTATGATTGTAAATATGCATAACGTATATGACTAGAGGAATTCCATATCGGTGGGGGCCGGAGTTTTGCCGACTGTGACCAAGGGAGATGAAGGCGAGCTCATGTATATGAGAGCAACTTATGAACGAGTTGTTGGGTCTTCAGATTCAGAGTTCTTTCATATGATAAATCCCGATGGGAGCACTGGGCAGCAGCTCAGCGTTTCTCTTCTTAGATTGGTGATGGAGATGCATGAATCAAATTCAGTTAGAGGGATGTTTGATTTTCATAAATAGAAAATAGTTATTCATGATACTTTGTACCATAAAGAAATATTTGAAAGCATATTGTGTCACTGTGTAGATATAGATCAATCCCAATGAAAAGGAAATAGGAAAGAGTGTTTCCAATGAAGTATATTTTGTTTTTTCAGTTTTGCCTCATTCAACATTTGACGGCCAAAGAAAATATATATACCAAACCTGACCATACCTAGGCTATATCAAGCAACATCTAAACAGGATCGCAAGATTAGCTTTAGCGTCTTTTACATTGGTTTGATTTCTGTTAATTAATGAATGCACTTATTATTGAGGATAATTCTTCATTCGAGATGAGTGATTGCTTCCAAGCCGCTCTGTATTTTGCATAGATTGCTGACGCCGAGGCAAAGATGTCTTAGTCGATGACATTTTGGTTTGCTGCAAAGGATGGGATTGGAGGGGCAAGAAAATGACGTTAGTAAGAAGGGCAGTTTTTCGAAATAATTTTATGTCCGGGCTGGTGGTTTCTGATTTGCCGAGAACACGTTACAATGAAGCGAAGCAAACGGCGAATTTGATTGGGAACAACTAGGGAGCATCATTCATGGGAGAAGAATTGCGTTGGTGGAGTGTGTAGCTTGTTCATATGTAGAATTATGAATTTGTTTTTATGAGATTTGTGTGGTGCAGAACCAATTATTGAACAATTTGGCATTATTTAAATTAGCCGTTCTCGACATTCTTTGGTGATGAGAGAACAATTGGCTAATTTGATTGTGTCAATTTGTTATATTCTGATGGGTCTTGTTGTGCTTTAGGGTTCAAGAGCAGCGGTTATAGGTTATACAATGAGATCCTTGTGTGTAAAAGTCACTTTGTAGGATTGATCGCTGATCATATTCTGTACCTAGAATATTTTCCTAGACCACTGTTGAAATTTATTCTTCGGGGTTATTTCACAGATGGAAATATTTCAATAGGGTAGTTCAGTGTCGACACTCTTCTTCGGGGGTGTCATGAATCTTTAATCTTACAAATTCAGCATTGATGGTCAGAAGCAGGTGTACTTTAAATGGGTTGAAAGGTAAGCTCGAACATGTGAAGAAAGAAAGAGCGGAATTCAGAAAATTGCAGAGTGGGTAGAGTTGCTGATGAAGACCAGTCAGACAAAGACAAATACAAATTTTGTAATTGTGATCTCAGTATTGTAAGTTTTCTGTAATGTAGGCATTAAGGGGGGGTGTTTGAGATAATGCCTCATTTATGATGCATACTAAAGTTTAGGGATTGGTTTGGTTTGTTGGAGGATGTTGAGAGATTCTCTCAACCTCCCTTTCTAAGATTAGAATTAGTTGAATCTGAATTCAACCATATATACGTATGTAATCTCTATTAATTGATGGGATATAATACAATCTATTGTTTTCTGTGTGCAATGTATGCTCTCATGATTTCTAATTAATGAACCACATTAAAATATAAGTTTGGAACTTATGTCTTTAAGGAACAAGAGCATCACTTCATGGTAAGGCGCAGAGTTAATTGTATAGAGGTCACGGGGTTGAACCTTGACCTCATTGCCATTCATTAATTTTGCACCAATTTACATGCCCAAACATTTGATTAAGCGTTCTCCTCGAACTTCAATACCTATTCCGCTCCACATTATACATATGCCAACGTATAATGTTTACACCACAGTTTAATAAAATTTAGCACCACTATGGTATATATATTACAACTATGGTATATGTATTGCCACCGTAAGTGATGTTGGAACCATATTAAACGTTGCCACCATAATTTAAATATATGGTTTTAAAACCATTAAAATGCCACCATTAAAACTTGAGTGCCAACGTATTATGAACTTTGACCTTTGGTTTTTTAAATTAAAATATGTGGATTTTAAATATTTAATAATATATAAAAAGTTTAAATTTAATATATATATATATATATAATTTAATATATGATTATTTAAAAACCATATAAAATATTAGTTATATATAATATTAATCCAACTTTAATACATTAAAAGATTAATTCTAATCCATAATAATCATGAACTCACATTCAATTAAAAGATTAATTCTAATCCATAATAATCATGAACTCACATTCAATTTTGGAGGACATCGCGTGATTTTTTACTTTCACGGATTAAACTGGCAAATCCAATTGTGACACTTGTCACAGTCGTATTGGACTAAAAACTAAAGAATATTCTCTACATGCTGACTGGACTTCCATGTCATCAGTGGTACTATTCTGCAATATTTTTTTTAAAATTTCTCTACTCTGAACGACTATCAACAGACCATAACTCCTTCATCCAAACTCAGTTTTCTACGAAATGAGTTGTGTTGGATTCCTTGCGACGGACCAGTCGCTTTGAATCTAGTTTGGTGAAAGTATGAGCACTTTTAATTTTGAGCTAATTTTTTCCCCTGATCTAGATTCTGATCAGATACTCTATTTCAGATTTGACACTAGATTTTTTTCGTGGATGCTTAGCAGTTTTGATTTTCTAGAAATTGTTTTGATAAAAACCTGAACTAATTTCTTTGGATCTTCTTCATGTAGTCTCCTTTCTATTAGTCTTTTGCTTGGATCAAACCCCAAACATTGGATTTGTGTTTTTTTATGTGAAGAGGAGGCTCTCCACCAAGTGATCTATTTTGGATACTTGGTGCATGTAAAATTCAAGCAAGAGATCATTGAACATAGTGGAATATCCTTTAAAGTGTAGATGCAAAAATATTTTATGACTAGCGATGTGGCTCAATAATAAACTTGTTCCACTCTATGGGTGGATGGATCAGTGCCAAATCACTTGAGGGTTTTTGATTCGCCCTAGGAAAACCTCCAATGCAAGTGATTCAAACTTCTTGGGGCCTCCCCGGCATTATGACATGGAACCATAGCCTCCTTCTCTTATCCATATCAGAAGCCCAACACCGCAATCGAGCGAAGCCCGATCGAGCCGATCTCCAAGCCTTAAAGACCCATGCAGACTTCCTACATCCAAAATAACTTGTCACAAAACTAGAGCAGAGTTCAATGATTGCCGGTTCCCAAATTTTTTGGTCCTCCTCGTTGGAATTAGATCTTGATTTGGCCTGAATCAAAACAGCAAAATGCAGGAGAGTCTCAAAACCAAAGGGGTCAATGGGGCGATCAGATTTGAGTTCAGATCTCTGAATCGATTTTTTGAGAGGTACGGCCACCATGTGAGCATCCATAGCTTCCCCTTTGTCGTAGCTCTTAGAAAAAAATCCCAGTTGATCGATGGAGAATAGCATTCCTACAAGCAAGTCGCGTTGTGCTTCTAGGCGTGAGTGCTTCCATTTCTGTCAGCCCCATCAAAGATCGAAGTGCTCCTATTAGCTTATATATATATATATATATATATATATATATATATATATATATATATATATATATGCGTGAGTGGATCCATTTCCGTCAGCCACAGTGAAGATCGAAGTTTTATTAAAAAGGAAAGTTCAAATCACACCCAAAATTGTTACATTTCTTCAAAATTGCCAATATTCCTTGCTATATTGAGATTGAGCATAGAGGCTCAATCCAATGTCTCAAGAAACTACCCTATGATTCATAAATTTCAAACCCATTCTACATAAAAACTCTCTAGAATACTCCTAGAATCTAGATGCATTTACATTGCATTTTCACTATTTTATTTATTTAATTAATTACCATAGGGGTTAAAAAAGTAATTAATCAAATGATAAAAGTAACCTCAAAACGAGAACTCTAGCCAAAAAACCCAAAAAAATCATGAAAAAGTAGTTGAAAAATGAAAAGTGTGTATGTTGGAACAACGTTTTTCTTTGGGTCAATTTTCAAGTTTTTTTAAAAATGAGAGTAAAAGCCATTCTTTTGCAAAAAAAACCATGAAATCAAAAAGTGTTGATGTCGGCTTCAAATAATTTTTTTTTTCACTAAAATTCCAACATTTTTTAGCAATGGAATTAAAAATAAAATATAATGACACCAAAAATCACTAAAATTCCAATATTTTTTAGCAATACGTTGAATATAAAATATCATGACTCCAAAAAATCTAAATTTTCCAATAATTTTCAACCATGACATTATGAATTTGAAAAACATTATAATTTTTGCATTTTTAACCATGACGCTAAATATAAAATATAATGACTCCAAAACACTTTGAAATTTCAACTTTTTTAGCCATTGAATTAAAAACAAATATCATGACTATAACAAATATATATAATTGGCCTCCCACCCCTGCCCAACCACTAAGGGGTCGCCGGCCAAGGCGAGCGCACTGGCCCGCAACTCCTTCGCAGTTGGGCGGGTTTGGAAAGCCTATTCTTGGAATCACCCTCCGCTATGCTAGGAGCGAGAGGGTGATTTCGAGAATCACTCTTTGTTGTGTTGCGGGCCAAAGGGTGATTCTTGGAATCACCCTTTATCATGTCAGGGCCAAAGGGAAATTTCGAGAATCACCCTCCATCATGTCAGGGCTAGAGGGCGATTCCTAGAATCCCTCTCCATTGTTTCAGGGCTAGAGAGTGATTTTAGGAATCACCCTCCACCGTGTGGGTGGCAAGAGGGCACCTTAGGTGATTCCCAAAATCACCGTACACCGTTTTGTGGGCTAGAGGGTAATTCCCATAATCACCCTTTGTCGTGTCGGGGCAAGAAGTTAATTCCTAGAATTATCCTACGTGGTACTGGGGGTGAGAGGGTGATTCCGAGAATCACCCTTAGCCATGTTGGGGGCTAGAGGGTGATTCTGAGAATCTCCCTTAGTCATGTTGGGGGCTAGAGGGTGATTCTTGGAATATCCCTTTGTTGTGCTAGGGCCAGAGGGTGATTTCGAGAATCAATCTCTCCCATGTTGGTTTTGAGAAGGCATCATGGGTGATTCCCAGAATCACCCTCCACCATGCTTGGGGCTAGAGGGTGGTTCTCTATCGTGAGAGGGCAACGTAAGTGATTATCAAAATTACTCTCCACCATGCTGGGGGCGAGAGTGTGATTTAAGGAATCATGCCCACCCTGGCCTATGACCCCTTGGCGGTTGGGCAAGGGTGGCAAGTTGATCTTAAAATCATCTTGCCTCTCCGCCTAATGTTATATATATATATATATATATATATATATATATATATATATATATATATATATATGTATATTATTTTTTAATTTTCTTTGTTTGTTTTGGTTTTTTTATTGTGTATGTTTGAATTTCGATCTTTTTATGGGTTATTTTTTGTTATTTTTTATTTTCTTTGTTTTTTTATACAATTTTTCTTTATGATTTGTTTTTTTTTTTTTCAAATTTAAATGGTTAAGTAAAAAATATTTAAAAAAAATATGTAAGACATAAAAAAAATTAAATTGTAAAAAATATGCCTAGAAAAAAAAAGGTTGATGCTTTTCAAAATCCGCATGAAAAACAACAACATTTAAAAATATATATGCATACTTAATATATCAGAAAATTTAAAGTGTAAAAAACAAGACCCCCCAATAAAGGGGTTGATGCTACATAAACCCTTTTCAAAATTGGCATGGAAGTAACTAACATTTAAGAAAAAATGTGCAAAGAAAATTTAAAGTATCAAAAAATTCTCCAAGGAAAAGGTGTATTATGAATCAACACTTTTCAAAATCAGATGATTTTTTGCTACCTCTAAAAAATGAGAACTCAATTAATTTCCTATTTGACTGATTACTATGTTGGTTTAGAGTGCAATAATTGCAAGACCTTATTGCTTTGAGATTAACTCCCAAGTTTTTTGTTTAATTCTACCTTTGGCTCTCTCACTTCATTCTTAGAGTACCTCACATGTCATCTTTTAGAACTCCTCATTTCTGGGTGATTTTTTCATCTCTCCATTTCATTTTTTTGTTTCCTTTCAAGTCAGTACATTCTTGACACATGCCTCTAATTACTTTAGTATTGTAGATATAATTCCTATTTCTTGCCCCTTATTCCCTAAAGAGTTTTCAACTTTCTCGAAAAATAGAGAATTAGATGCCATGTTTTGGAGCTATTTTTGTATTAGATCTTGATTTTGGGGGTTCCCTTATTGTTTTATTTCTTCTTCACTCTATGGATTCTTTTATTTTCCCTTATTCTATATTAGGGCTTATGTCTTCTTCTTTTGTAGCACCTTTCTTTTTGTTTTGATTGGTTTCCTCCTTTCCAATTTCTTCTTAAGTCCGCAAGGCCTCAAAATGGTTTTCTAAAGTCGATGTCATGTTTATGCCATGTGTGGACTGGGGATTGTTTTCTTCCATTTTTCTTTTATTCCTGCTTTTTTTGTGTTTTCCATTGTTCTTCTTGTCAGGTTGTTGAATTTTCCCCTCTTCCTGCGTGTGACTTCTTATAATCTCTAGCAAAATGGGCATATACATGGGAATATATGCATTTTAAGAGTAGTTTCTTTTAGTAAAGAGTATGATAATGTGTCCATTCTCCCTACAAGAGATTCATTTCTAAGGGAAACTATTTCTCCATATCTACTTCAACACAAATATTTTCACATCTAAACTGAAATCCTTTGGGTTCATCCCTGTCCAAATATTTCCCTAAACAATTTACGATTGCATGCAAACAATTATCACTCCAACATTAAAGTGGTAGCCGACGAAGCTTGACCCAAATAGAAAATTCATTTGGAATGTCTTCATATTGATCAAAGTCTAATTATTACTGGATAAAACACCCTACGGTCTAGGTTTGAAACCCCAAAATATCGAAGGGAATCTACAAACAAGAAGTAAGAAAATAATCATTCCTAACGCATAAACTACTAAATTTGGATGAAGAGAGAGTACCTGTAGGTACTACGTTTGAAGGTGTTCCTATAGGGTTCAAACCCTCTGCTTCCTCCAATGCTTCAAAACCTGCAACACCTTCCAGAGAAGAAGATATATGAGTATTCATTCAAAGCATGTTCAAGATATCAATGTTAGACCATATAAGCATAAGGATACAAAACCATGACATCATACATAATTAGATCAAAACATGAGTTAAAGCTTAAAAATCATAATGTTCAAGAACATGACATATATTCTTTATTGATAACTGCAAAGAAATTTGGAAATATGTGTGCAAAAGTGAAAATACCTTTGTCCATTCTTTCGCAATCCATCTTTAGGAACCTTCTCAATGTGTTCTTGATGCCTTCTAAAATGTGATTGTGCCAATAGGGAAGGGAAAGTTTATGTAGCCTTACCGAGACTGGAATTTTTGTTACCACCATTGTGTTAGCGTCAAATCATGGAAACTATGGGGTTAGAAAGAGACCCCCCTTCCCCAAAACCATGGTACTTCATTTATGACATGTTCAAAGTCTTTCTGTTTATCAAACATAACCACAAAAAACCTTTGGCACAGAGATTAATATCAACATATTTGGTCTAGTTATGGTAGATACACTCATTTAGATCTTTACATTTCGGCCAGTAACCATTAAATCGACCTATGATATTTTTTTCTTCTAGGATAGTGAAAAAACCACTTACTTCTAGTATTTCTATGGCGAGAGCTGGGGATTTTCCCATCTTCTCAACGATGTACGGTCGTGGTATTTTCAGATTTGGATTTTTTTTTGTCCTGAGTGGCAGAATTCCCTCTTAGTGCATCTTTGAATGAGGCTGGAGCCTTTCTAGCCAAAGATGAACTAGGTGGGAAAATTTCTCCTTGAGCACCACCTTGCAATCTTAAATTCAGGATAATTGTGGTGTTTCTTTGAATTTCATAGTCCTCCAAATGGACCAAATCCTACATCACTTTCCCTAAATAAATCAAAATTTCAAAAGAAGCAATAATTCTTGTAATATTTAGGATACTGATATGAATATAGGAAAAATTGTTATTGCTATGCAAGATCCCTCATCAATATTAAAAATATGTTTAAGGATCGGCTAAATAAACCATTTGTGAAGGGGTTAAATTGTCAAGTTTCATGTGTCTTTGATGAGGCAATTATGAGTTAATTAGATTTTTAAAACTCATAAACAAAAAATTAGATTCAGTAAAATAACTCACAACAATCACATAACAAAATGGATAATGATGGAGTTCACCTCTCCAAGGCTACATCTCCATGGACCTGCTTTAACTAGCTAGGCCCTCTTGGGATTATGAGTAAAATGTCTAATTAAAAGCACAATTATTGCTCCAATGGATTTTTTGATTGTTCCATTGGCTTCATAACACTCAAATACCCCAGAAATGACTATCAAATCTCTGGATTTGGTTCACAGCTCCTCTAGGCTTGACCTCTAACACCGATGGCCATGGGCTTGTTTATCTCCAAAATAAAAAAATCACCTTCTGATGTGCTCCAACGCCTCTATTAAATGTACCACTATTTTTAAAGCATTAAATACATTAAAAATTGACTATTCAATCAATGGAATTGGTCTTTAGCTGATCTGGGTATGGTCTTCCCTTCTGGTGGCCCTACGCTTCAAAATTTTTCAACATGGAAAAAACACCTATATATGAGCTCCATTGCCTCTGGAAGTTGTTCCAATGGATTCATAGCATGCCAATATACTAAGAATGACTTTCCTTAAACAAAAATTGGTCGAACATTTACCAAGATGAGCCTCATTAAAGTTTTCCCTAGATTCTACCTCTAAATTTGGAAAACTGCTAGTTAGCTCCACCAAAGCTGGAAGTTCTGCTAAATTTGGGGCATTGCCAATAATCCCTTCAGATTAAGTGTTAGATTAATTAAGAGATAAGCATGCACTTAATGGTGCTGAGTGTGCATTAATCACATTGTGTTGGGTGCCTAAACCTGGATCACATGGTAAGGTCATGTGGAGGAGGCATTGGCCCCGCTCCTCCTCTCCTCCGTCATTGGGATATCAACCGCATTAAATTATAAATTTCAAGCTTAAGTACTCAAGTAACACAAGTAACACGAGTGTGGCTCCATGTTAAGGAATAAAGTTAGTTTCACGAGGTCGAATCTCGACCTCACCCCAGTCATTAATTTTACACCTATTTACATGCTCGAACCTTTGATTAAGTGTCGTCCTCCAACTTCAATACCTATTCCGCTCCACATTACACATATGCCACGCCACATTGTACATATGCCAACATATAATGTTTACACCACAGTTTGATAAACTTTGGAACCACTATGGCATATAGATTGCCACCGTAAATGATGTTGGGATCATAATAAACATTTCCACTATAATTTAAATATATGGTTTTAAAACCATTAAAATCCACCCATTAAAACTTTAGTGCCAACGTGTTATGAACATTGACCTTTGGGTTTTTAAATTAAAATTTTTGGATTTTAAATATTTAATAATATATATAAAATTTAAATTTAATATTTATATATAGAAATAAATAAATATAATATATGATTATTTAAAAACTATATAAAATATTAATCCAATTTCAATATATTAAAAAAATAATTTCCAACACATAATAATCATGAACCCACATTCAACTTTTGAGAACATTGGGCGATTTTCAACCTTCACAAATCAAACTGGCGAATCCAATTGTGACACTTATCACTGTCCCATTGGACTAAAAACTGAAGAAGATTCTCTACATGCTAATTGGATTGCCCTGTCATCAGTTGTACCTGTTTTGCAATATTTTTTTAAAATTTTTCTTGTTCTGAATGGCAATCAACCAACCATAACTCCTTCATCTAAACTCGGTTTTCAATGAAACGATTTGTGTTGGATTCTTTGCGACGCAACGATCGATTTGAATTTGGCTTGGTGCAATTCCGAGTACTTTGAATTTTGAGCTAATTTTTTCCCCTGATCCATATTCTAATCACTCCTCCCCACTGACATACTTTTGGACCCCAAAATTTGCTTATCTCATGAGTGCTGAACACTCTTATATTTTCCAAGTTCTATCATCTTGATTCGACTTGGAGAATCGTCATGACAACCACTTCGGTTCATTGACATGCCTTACCTTGCCTTGCAAATGGCTTAGCTCTTCAACCACTGTTCTCCTTTTTCTATTGACCCAATCCAACACTTGTTGGTTGCTTGATGTACCGAATTGATTCCTCAGTTCCTTCCCACTGAGAATCATGTTCCTCCTTTGCACAATGTGTGAAATATAATATATAGCTTCCAACATGAGTAAAAAGAAAAGAAAATAAATGACCATTCTTTACCTCCAGGGTTCCAAATTCCACATCTGGAAGAATGCATTGGCCATCCCCTTCTCTTCTTGGCGTCAACACATAACATGGTCTACAATGGATGCAAACTCTTTGACATTTTGATACAAATACTAATGTAAGAAACAACTTGACGACATATCCTCTTGCTCCTTCAAAGCGACAATTTTCACATCATGTGAACATCGCCATGTACTCTCACATCTTGGTGTAAAAAATTATCAACCAAAAATAAGTCGACAAAAACATGCCTCTTCAAAACACTGACTCTCAAGTCAAGCATAAGCATGTATAGAAACTTGACCATTCTTTTCCCAAACAAAAATAATTTCACATCTCATGAAACACTTTGTCAACATCTCCTTTTCTTCTTGGAGACAAAATCAACTCTTCCAAGTTTATATGACATGCATGCAACACACAATCGACCAACACAAGCCGACACTCATGCATGTGAAAATGATCAACACTCTCAAGTTGACATCATGCATGTTCAAGTACAATGAAACCATCAAAATTCCACTGTTCATACACACAAACTCTCATGCAGGTATACAATTCTTCAACTCCCTCACAAGTACAATTATAAGTACAAGAACTCTATTCATATGTACATGTACTTAAAGCTGAAATGAACAAATTTTATTGCAATTGAGTGAGTCAACATACTCCACTTTCAATCACCTTCTTGGCGTAAACATGCAACATGCATTCCATTGGCAAAGAAATTCATCAACATCAAAATACATGCAAAGCCTTAATTGGATAAGAAATCTAACCATCTCTTACCAAACCATTTCAATGGTGCTTCTTTCAGCTGCACATCATCATCATGTGAATCATCTTGACCCACATCAATTATGGAATCCTCTTTTCCATTCTTACCATTCTCTTTCTCCACCTTTAAATGTCGTGGATGACTTGTTGGATACAAAGTCCAACACTTGCCTACAAGATGACCTTTCTTATGGCATTGAGTGCAAAACAATTTCCTCTTCTTTTCAACATGGTTTTCTTTGTCTTTTGCTTTCTGCATCCTTTGCTTCAAAAGTTTCCTGTGCATGGCTATCTTCTTCCAACACCTTGAAACATTATGGTTATCCAAACCACAAAAGGAACATGCAAACTTTCTCCAAATGTTATGTGAGAATTTTCATGTTTATCATAATAAAAAACAACTTGATTAAAAGTAGAATTATACCTTGAACATTCACCTTTGTTGCCTTCTTCGAGAGGTGAATTTGATTAGGTAGTGGCTCTCTTCGAAATACCAAAAATTCATTCAATGGTTGTAGAGCTTTCAACATCCTCTTGTTTTCCATTCTCATTAGCTATGCGCTTATGAGCACCTTCTTGCAAAGTGGGTGTAAAAATGTTGCATTCCCCATGAACACAATATTCACAATCTTGAGGTAATGAGTATGAAATGAAGTCCTTCTTGGAACACCTTCATGTGCCTCCTTGGCTTTAGAGTTTTCTCCATCATGTTGTCCATAACAAAGACCCAAATAATTAGGCCTTTCCTCAACAACAATTGGCTCAATTATGCCTTGTGCATGTTTTCCCAATCCTTGACCTTCATAGCACATCTTCAACAATAATTTGGACCCTATTCCTCTAGTGTGTCTTTCAAAAGCACCTACACATTAATTTTGAGAGGAAATTGAAGATAAAATTGAATTGCATATCTCTTTTTCAAGTACATGCTTGGCTAAGGCTTCCTTAGCATCATGGAGTTGAGTCTCCATCTCATGCATCCTTTCAAGATTCTCATTTTCAATATGAGGCTGAGTCTCCATCTCATGCATCTTTTGAAGAAGCTCTTGTTTCTCCTCCATCATGGAAATCAACTGCTCTTGAAGTATTTTTCTCTCCCTCTTACTTCATACTTCTCTTGCATCCTATCAATCATGATGTAGAGTTTTTGCAACATCTCTTTATCAAAGAGTTTTTGTAAGGAATATGAACTTGAAACATCCCTTAATGAAGCTCTCATCACACATGAAATACATACAAGGCTTCTTTGCTGTGATTTGAGAATCTTAAGTCTCAATCTTGTCCTTCTCCTTCACACATAAACTTGCAAACTATTAAATTCTCCTTGCACAAATTCAACAACCAATAGCTATAAAACCAATAGTTGAGCTTGGCTAAAATGAGCTAAAAATTTTCTCTGATACCAAATTTATCTGAATATGGGAAAACTTTTTATTTCTATGCAAGCTCCCTCATGAATATTAAAAATGTGTTTAAGGATCGGCTCAATAAAGCATTTGTGAAGGGGTTAAATTGTCAAGTTTGATGTGTCTTTGATGAAGTAATTATGAGTTAATTAGATTTTTAAAACTCATAAAAACAAATTAAATGTAGTAAAATAACTCACAACAATCACATAACACAGTGCATGATGATGGAGTTCACCCCTCTTGGGCTACATTTCCATAGACCTACTTTAACTAGTTAGGCCCTCTTGGGATTATGAGTAAAATGTCTGATTACAAGAACAAGTATTGTGCCAATGGATTTGATGATTGTTCCATTGGCTTCAAAACACTCAAATACCACAAAAATGACTATCCAATCTTTGAATTTGGTTCAAAGCTCCTCTAGGCTTGACCTCCAATACCGATGGCCATGTGCTTGTTTAATCTCCAAAGTAACAAAAGTACCTTTATATGTGCTCCAACCTCTATAAACTATACTACTATGTTCAGAGCATCAAATATATCAAAAATTGAATATTCACTCATTTAAATTGGCTTTCAGCTTATCCGGGCATGGCCTTCCCTCCTGGTGGCCCTCGGCTTCAAAATTATTCAATGTGCCAAAAACACTTGTAGATGAGCTCCATTGCCTCTGCAAACTATTCCAATGGATTCATAGCATGCCAATCTGCTAATAATGACTATCCTTGAGCAAACATTGGTCGAAAATTGACCAAGATAGGCCTCATTAAAGTTTTCCCTAGGTTCTGCCTCTAAATCTGGATAACTGCGACTTAGCTCCACCAAATCTGGAAGTTCGGCTAAATTTGGGGCATTGCTAAAAATCCCACCAAATTAAGTGTTGGATTAATTAGGATATAAGCATGCACTTAATGGTGCTAAGTGTGCATTAATGGCATTTAGTGTTGGGCGCCTAAACCTAGGTCGCATGGTAAGGTCACATGGAAGAGGCGCTAGCCCCGCTCCTCCTCTCCTTTGCCATCGAGAAATCAACCATATTAAAAATAAGTCTGGAACTTAAGTCTTCAAAGAACAAGAACATGACTCTATGGTAAGGCTCAAAGTTATTTGAGAGAGATCATAGAGTCGAATCCCGAACTCACCCCATTCATTAATTTTACACCAATTTTCATGCCCGAACCTTTGATTTAGTGTTGTCCTCGAACTTCAATACCTATTCCGCTCCACATTATACATATGCCAACGTATAATGTTTAAACCACATTTGCACCACTATGTTTTATATATAATAAAACAATGGTATATGTATTGCCACCTTAAATGATGTTGGGACCATAATAAACATTGCCACCATAATTTAAATATATGATTTTAAAACCATTAAAATGCCACCATAAAAACTTTAGTGCCAACGTACGTATTATGAACTTTGACCATTGGTTTTTTAAATTAAAATACGTGGATTTTAAATATTTAATAATATATAAAGTTTAAATTTAATATTTATATATATAAATAAATTAATATAATATATGATTATTTAAAAATTATATAAAATATTAATTATATATAATATTAATCCAACTTTAATATATTAAAAAATTAATTTCCAACACATAATAATCATGAATCTATATTCAACTTTGGAGGATATTGGGTGATTTTTACCTTCACAAACTAAACTGGTGAATCCAATTGTGACACCTGTCACAGTCCCATTGGAATAAAGACTAAAGAAGACTCTCTGCATGCATTAGTTGTACTTGTTTTGCAATAATTTTTTTAAATTTGCTTGTTCTGAATGGTGAGCAGCAGACCATAATTCCTTCATTCGAACTCGGTTTTCTACGAAACGAGTTGCGTTGGATTCCTTGCGATGGGTTGGTCACCTTGAATATGGTTTGTTGCAATTATTAGAACTTTGAATTTTGAGCTAATTTTTTCCCCTGATCCAAATTCTGATCAGATACTCTATTTCGGATCTGACACTAGATTTTTTCCCTAGATGCTCAGCTATTTTGATTTTATAGAAATGGTTTTGATAAAAAATTGAGCTAACTGCTCTGGATCTTCTTCATGTAGTCTCCTTTCTATTAGTCTTTTACTTGGATCAAACCCCAAACATTAGATTTGTGATTTTTCATGTGAAGAGGACGCTCTCCACCAAGTGATCTATTTTAGATCCTTGGTGCATGTAAAATTCAAGCAAGAGATCATCGAAGATAGTGGAATCACCTTCAAAGTGTAGACGCAAAAATATTTTCTGACCAGAGATGTGATCCAATAATAAACTTGTTCCACTCTATGGGTGGATGGATTGGTGCTGAAATCACATGAGGGCTTTCGATTCGCCCTAGGAAAACCTCCAACGCAAGTGATTCGAACTTCTTCGGACCTCCCTTGCACTATGACATGGAACCATAGCCTCTCCCCTTATCCATATCAGAAGCCCAACACCGCAATCTAGTGAGGCCAGATTGAGCCAATATCCAAGCCTTAAAGACCCATGTAGAATTCCTGCATCCAAAATCATTTTTGCAAAATTGGAGCAGAGTTCAATGTTCACCGATTCCCAATTTTTTTGGTCCTCCTCATTGGAATTAGATCTTGATTTGGCCTGAATTGAAATAGTGAAATGCAGGAGAGTCTCAAAACCAAAGCGGTCGATGGGGTGATCAGATTTGAGTTCAGAGCTCTGAATCGATTTGTTGAGAGTTACGACCACCATGTGAGCATCCAAGGCTTCCCCTCTATCGTAGCTCCAAGAAAAAAAACCCCCAGTTGATCGATTTAGAACAAAATTCCCTCAAGTAGGTCGCGTTGTGCTTCCAGGTGTGAGTGCTTCCATTTTCGTTAACCGCAACGAAGATCGAAGCGCTCCCTGTCACGACTACCATTCTTTGCTCCTGTTAGCTTCTATATATATATATATATATATATATTGATTTTTTTCAAAGGAACGAGCACGTAACTTTTATTAAAAATGAAAGTTCCGATCTCACCCATAATCATTACATTTCTTCAAAACTACCAATATTCCTTGCTATATTGAGATTGAGCACAGAGTCTTAATCCAATGTCTCAAGAAACTACCCTATGATACATAAATTTCAAACCCATTCTACATAAAAACTCTCAAGAATATGCCTAAAATCTAGATACATTTACATTCCAGTTTCAATATTTTATTTATTTACTTAATTGCCATAAGGTTAACAAAGTAACTGATCAAATGATAAATGTAACCTCAAAACGAGAACTCTAGCCAAAAAACCCTAAAAAATCATAAAAAATTAGTTGAAAAATGAAAATTGTGTATGTTGGAACGACGTTTTTTTTGGGTAAATTTTCAACATTTTTTAAAAATGAGAGTAAAAGCCTTTTTTTGCACAAAACACACCATGAAATCAAAAAATGTTGATGTTGGCATCAAATAATCTTTTTCACTAAAATTCCAACATTTTTTAGCAATGGAATTAAAAATAAAATATAATGACACAAAAAATCATTAAAATTCCAATAGTTTTCAATAATACGTTGAATATAAAATATGAGGACTCTAAAAAAACCTAAATTTTCCAATAATTTTCAACCATGACATTATGAATTCGAAAAACATTATAATTTTGGCATTTTTAACCATGACGCTAAATATAAAATATAATGACTCCAAAAAACTTTGAAATTTCAACATTTTTAGCCATTGAATTAAAAACAAATATCATGACTATAACAAAGATATAGAATTGGCGTCCCACCCCTTCCCAACCACCAAGGGGCCGCTGGCCAAGGCAGGCGCACTCGCCCACAACTCCTTCGCGGTTGGGCGGGTTTGGAAAGCCTATTCTTGGAATCACCCTTTGCTGTGCTGGGATCAAGAGGGTGATTTCAAGAATCACTCCTTGTTGTGCTATGGGCCAAAGGGTGATTTTGGGAATCACCCTCTATCATGTCAGGGCTAAAGGGTGATTTCGAGAGTCACCCTCAACCGTGTTGGGGCTAGAGGGTGATACCCAGAATGCCTCTCCATCGTGTCGGGGCTAGAGGGTGATTTTGAGAATCACCCTCCACCGTGTTGGTGGTGAGAGGTCACCTTGGGTGATTCCCAGAGTTACCGTACACCGTGTTGTGGGCTAGAGGGTAATTCCCATAATCACCCTTTGTCGTGTCGAGGCTAGAGGCTAATTCCTAAAATTATCCTACGTGGTACTGGGGGTGAGAGGGTTATTTCGAGAATCATCCTCAACCATGTTGGGAGCTAGAGGGTGATTCTTGGAATCACCCTCTGTCTGCGGGGGCCAGAGTGTGATTCCGAGAATCAATCTCTGCCATGTTGGTTATGAAGGGCATCATCGGTGATTCTCTATCGTTCCAGGGATAGAGTGTGATTCTCAAAATCACCCTCCACCATTTCAAGGGCGAGGGTTATTCTGAGAATCACCCTCCACCATGCTGGGGGAAAAAGGGCGATTATGAGAATCACCCTTTGCTATGTTGAGGCCATAGGGTGATTCCCAAAATCACCCTCCGTCGTTCTGGAGCTAGAGGGTGATTCCAGGAATCACCCTTCATTGTGTTGGTGGCGAGAGGGCATCATGGGTGATTCCTGGAATCACCCTCCACCATGTTGGGGGTTAGAATTTTTTCCCATTGGGGCTAGACGATGATTCCTAGAATCACCCTCCATTGTGCTATCGGCAAGAAGGAAACGTGAGTGATTCAAGGAATCACACCCACCTTGGCCTATGACCCCTTGGCGGTTGGGCAAGGGTGGTAGGTTGATCTTAGAATCATCTTGCCACCCCCACCTAACTGCCAAGGGGCTAGGGGCGAGGTTGGTAGGGAAATTTTATTTATTATTTTTTAATGTTATATATATATATATATATATATATATATATATATATATATATTTTTTTTTTTTTTTCTTTGTTTGTTTTAGTATTTTTATTGTGTATGTTTGAATTTTGATATTTTTATGGGTTATTTTTTGTTATTTTTTATGTTTTTTTTTTCCTTTGCTTTTTTATACAACTTTTTTTTTATGATTTGTTTTTTTTTTTTTTAAATTTAAATGGTTAAGGAAAAAATGTTAAAAAAAAATACTTAAGACTTAAAAAAATTTAAAATGTCAAGGATATTCCCAGAAAAAAAAAAGGTTGATGCTTTTCAAAATTCGCATGAAAATCAACAACATTTAAAAAAAAAAAACATCCATACTTAATATATCAGAAAATTTAAAGTCTAAAAAACAAGCCCCCCAAAGAGGGTTTGATGCTACATAAACCCTTTTCAAGATTGGCATGGAAGTAACTAACATTTAAAAAAAATGTGCAAATAAAAGTTAAAGCATCAAAAAAATGTTCCAAGAAAAAGGTGTATTCTGAATCAACACTTTTCAAAATTAGATTATTTTTTGCTACCTCTAAAAAGTGAGAACTCAATTAATTCCCTGTTTCACTGGTTGCTGTGTTGGTTTAGAGTGCAATAATTACAAGACCTTATTGCTTTGAGATTGACTCCCAAGTTTTTTGTTTAATTCTACTTCTGGCTCTCTCGCTTCATTCTTAGAGTACCTCACATGTCCTCTTTTAGAACTCCTCATTTCTTGGTGTTTTTTTCATCTCTCCATTTGATTTTTTTGTTTCATTTCAAGTCAGTACATTCTCGACACATGCCTCTAACTACTTTTGTATTCTAGATATAATTCCTATTTCTTGGCCCTTATTCCCTAAGTAGTTTTCAACTTTCTCGAAAACTAGAGAAATAGATGCCATGTTTTGGAGCTATTTTTGTATTGGATCTTGATTTTAGAAGTTCCCTTCTTGTTTTATTTCTTCTTCACTCTTTGGATTTTTTTTTATTTTCCGTTATTCTATATTAGGGCTTGTGTCTTCTTTTGTAGCACCTTTCCTTTTGTTTTGATTGCTTTCCTCCTTTCCAATTTCTTCTTGAGTTTGCAAGACCTCAAAATGGTTTTCTAAAGTCGAAGCCATGTTTATTCCATGTGTGGACTGTGGATTGTTTGCTTCCAATTTTCCTGTTTTCTTACCTTTTTTTTGTGTTTTCCATTGTTCTTCTTGTCATGTTGTCGAATTTTCCCCTTTTCCTGCATGTGACTTCTTATAATCTCTATCAAAATGGGCATATTCATGGGAATATATCCATTTGAAGGGTAGTTGATTTTAGTAAAGAGTATGACAATGCGTCCATTCTCCCTGTATAAGATTCATTTATAAGGGAAACTATTTCTCCATGTCTACTTCAACACAAATATTTTCACATGTAAACTGAAATCCTTTGGGTTCATCCCTGTCCAAATATTTTGCTAACCAATTTACGATTGCATGAAAGCAATCATCACTCCAACATGAAAGTGGTAGCCGAGGAAGCTTGACTCAAATAGAAAATTCATTTGGAATGTCTTCATCTGGATCAAAGTTGAATTATTACTGGATAAAACACCCTAGGGTCTAGGTTTTAAATCCCAACAGATCGAAGGGCATCTACTAAAAAGAAGCAAGCAAATAAGCATTCCTAATGCATAAACTACTAAAGTGGGATGAAGAGACAATACCTGTAGGTACTACGTTTGAAGTTGTTCCTACAGGGTTCAAACCCTCTGCTTCATCAAATGCTTCAAAATTTGCAACACCTTCCAAAGAAGAATATATATGAGTATTAGTTCAAATAATGTTCAAGATATGAATGTTAGATCATATAAGCAGAAGGATATAAACCATGAAATCATAGATAATTAGATCATAACATGATTTAAAGCATAAATATCATAACATTCAAGAACATGACAAATATCTATTGATAATTGCAAAGAAATGTGGAAGAATACAACCTGATTTGGCCATGGTTCCAAGAAAAACCTTCCTTTGGATACGTCCAGCCCAAGCCTCAGCAATCCTCTTTCAAATGCATACAAATAGATGTCATATAAAAGATATGAAAATCTCTTTGAGGAAACAAGGGTTTCCCATAGCTGAGAGTGCAAGAGGAATAGGGAAAACTCAGACTTGATCAGGGAACAAGTACCTTTAATATCATATATCCTATATCTCTTTGCCTTAGGCCTTCCCATGAGGTGTATCTATACCACCCCAAAACAATTTTTTTAGTTGGGATATAGTTAGGCCATAGACTCTTGTAGGTTGGATTCCGTTGTAACTTGTAGACCTTGCCCAAAAAATAAGGATTTTATATTTTTTTCATATTTCAAATTATATACACGGGTTGGATTTAGATGGACCTGCGTGTGTACTATATTTTTGAAGGGCAGAGTTGCATATGTAATTTATAATAATGTTTTTTAGTAAAATGACCAAGTCTGAAGGGAATGGGATGCCCAAGGTCGTAGCTCAGTGCATCAAGTTTATAGGGGTGTTAAATGATGTTATAACATATTCCCCCTAATATATGAGGTCATAAGGGGTATATGATGGCCAAAATGTATTAATTGTATCAAAAGAATCATGCGAGGACTTGCGAGGAGATCACCAAATTCCATCCTGCCAAAAAACCAATGGAAGAGATCAGAAAGAAATCTCATATCTGAGGCAAGCATACCCATGCTTAGAGATAATAAATAATGTTCGCATATCTAGTAAAGTGTAGATCCAATATGAATACAAGTACAAACAAAAATAAGAAGTACATAGTGGATCATTTGATCATAGCCGCAAAAGTAAATATCAAAGCTATGTTTGCATATGAAGTCTAGAGAAGATCTAATATGCATACAAGTAAAAAGAAAACTTAGAAGTACATAGTGGATCATCTGATCATAGCCTCAAAATTACATATCAAGGCCATGTCCCAATATCACATATAGAAGAAATGATCATCTGATCACTAATGTCACATAGCTGATCCTCAAAGTACCAAGTCATAAAGGTGGAATAATGGTACTTCACGCAACTTGGGTGCCAACATATAGGATGTTGTTGTGATGAAATACAACATATAAGGTGGATGGTATCACTGGCAAGAAACTGAAGGAAATGGCAAGTGAACGAAATTTTTTTGATGAAACCAGAGGTCTTCACCAACCACCATGGTATATTTCTACACTATGGGAATGAATGAGTTGAAGTCGACCATGTGAGAAATCAGTTGAGTAATGGTCATTGATGTATACCATTAACAAACGCAAGAAAATTCATCGATAATGATGATGAGGGCCAAGGTACCCTAGTACAACCTAACAAGTGCGGATAAATGAGTTGAAGTCAAACACTTGAGAGAATCTACCAATCAAGAGACATTGATGTATTTTCACTGTCGATAGAGAAAGAATCTTACAATGATGACTGCAAACCCTAAGCTACTGAAAAATGAATCTAGACCTTATTCCCAGAGCAATGAGTTCGAGTCGATGGGAAAAGGTCTGCTCGAAGGAAGGCATTAAGGCATCCCACATCAATCCAGCACAAGTGTAATTCGCGGCCAATAATTTGGAAGGAATCATACGAATAAATATGAAGTAACCATACCGAATCACGTTTCCGGGATACACAAGATGTGTCTAGTGTAAGACAGAAACCCTCTAAACCAACCATTAATGAAAGCTGACACAGAGGCAAGGAATCAACCTATAGGGTCAAATGGAAATGAAGGTACTACACGAATCTTAATGTGTGATAATGTAAGATGACGTCAAACTCAAGGGAAACCACTCAATCAAAGACCCATGATAGTGATTGATGTTGAGCACAAGGTCACCTATCAATGATGGAAGTAGGGCTAGGGTGCGACTCTAGGCCTAATCCCAAAGAAAATTTTCGAAGTCGATAAGAGTAGACTCGCTAGCAAGAAGTCGATGGAGACCTTCTTAACTAGCACGAGAAAAGAACCAAATAGCTTATGTGATACCGAACATAACTCTGACAGACCAGGTATGGTTGATTGAAAATGATTCAAGAGACATCCCAGAAAGGTCGACTCAGGTTTACTTCCCTTGAACAAAACAACGACTCAAATGTGATTGTATGGCAACATACAATAACTTTGTATAAGTTTTTCATTCAGGAGGCAAAAAAAAATTCTCCAAGTGATTGGAGGATATAACCAACCATATGAGTACTCACTCAATGACAAGGTTATGGCTCTCCTAAGTAAAACTAAAAAAAAACATCCCAATGGAGGAAAGACTTGTTTTTAGTGCTTTGTTCAAGGGCGACACAACTGACTCTTGCTGCCATCAATTATGAAAGTAATGTCTCTTCCCTCTCTTTTTGAAATATATAATTTTTTTGTCTTTTTCATATTTAAAATCCTGAAAAAGAGTAAAATAATTCCTATGGTACAATGGAAAAAAAAAGTGTCCAAATACAGATGTGCTAGTTCCTGGGACTGGAACATTCTTATGCTCGATGCAAGGTGACGAAACTGGTTAATGAAACTCAAAGGAATTTCCTTGCCACTAGCTTGACGTGTCAAGTCGCAGAGGCTAAGTGATTTCAAGGTTGATTTTGCAGAAGGACATGGTCAAAAAGTGGTTTATACATGAGTCCAAGTGAAGCGGGCTTAAGGCCAAAAGGTAAAAATAGTCAACATGAAATGCATCAGTACAACTCAACATGTGGGAGCCTCTAGGGTGTAAATTTAGAAAGATAGCGAAGAAGAATAAGGAGAATGAAGCTTCGTTGCAAATTCATGGCGAGACAAAAGAGGACTCCCGAGCCTACTCAATCTTTGCAGCACATGAAACATATGCTAGTGAGTATATAACTAGGAAGCCCATGTAAAGGATAGCTCTACAATTATGCCATGATTTTATATATTGGTGAGTGAAAATGGTTTAAGAATCATAACACAATGGTTTCGACCATATGACAACAAATCACATTGTGGAGGCTAGAATGCATAATGCAATGGAAAAAGTGATATTTTATAACCCATATGCCAGTGACGAAAATGATACCTACCATGATGGGCCAGCGATCATGGAATCAAAGCGGCGAAATTCATCTCAAAGTATTCATTTTAACCTGAAAGACAACCTATCCTAGCACTCAAAGCCAAAAGGTCACAAAGTTTATAAAATTCTGTGAAAAATAAAAAAATAAACTTTGCAAAACTAGGTTTCAAAACAAAATAAAAATGAAATTTCAACTATAAATAGAACCTTTTGACTTACCAAGCCTCATTTGTGTTTTAGAAAATTGAGTGCAAGAGAGATTTTGATCAAAACCCCCAAAACCACAATCCACCCAATTTCTCAACCAGAACATCTACCAATCTTCCATGCATTTCAAGTATTTTTCAATAATTTTGATCGTAAGTAATTTATTTTTTGGATCTAACTCTGCGCGTAAGCGGGTTGATTATAGTGAGGTCGTGTATGAGGAAGCCCTATAAGTGACTTTGTATGAAGGGAACCCAGATATTCCAAATCCAATATCTAAAATTACGGATTTTAATGGATGAAAATGATTGAACTTGGAGGATGAAAATGATTGAAATTGGAGGGTCATAATTTACACTCCTCTCCTTTATGGCATAATTTACACTCACATTTTGGCATATTTAACTCCTCAAGGCATAGGATTTTCTCCCTCATGAATTCGACTTCCTTGCTCTTCCTATATATTTTTTCTTCTCATTCTCACTTCACACACTTACTTGTGCTTGTGAGAGGAGAATTCAAACTTCAGAAAGAGGGAGATTTAGAGTCTAGATGAAGATTGAGAGAGAGAGGAGTATTGCAGAGAGAGAGAGAGAGAGAGAGAGTCCACGGTTCACATTTTTGCTTCAATATTTTTATTTTCTTGTTCATTGAGCAGTCGTGTATGCCGACGCAAAGGCTCCATTATTTTCTAGTATTTTTGGCATGTCTCATTTTCTAAATATTAATTGAAATAAGGGTTGCATTCTTCTAGATCCCTTCTGTGTAAAATGTTTTATTGAAAATATTTTATTTAGGACACCTTAATGTGCTAGATATATTGATTATTTCATCAATTGGGATCTTACAGTGGCATCAGAGTTATGCGTCCTATCACCCTGTGTGTTTGATGCATGGAACTTCAGTGGGATTTATTCTCACTCTATATGAAATCTCCATTGTTGGTGGTATTCAATATCACCCTAGTTGGTTTTATTTTTCAGTTGAATGGAAACGAAATTTTCTGTGTTGCAGAAGGGAAAATTTACCTTTGCCAAACTATTTAATGAGGGTTTTCAGATTGGATTAATGAGGGTTTTCAGATTGGATCGGGGTCTGTTGTCCCATATCGGTCTATTCATGTTTAAGAGCCAGAGATCGAAATCTTCAACAAAAGTTTAGACCTTTCCATTCAAAATTGAGAAAGTCGGTCCATTCTCATTTATCAGCAGGATACTGGCTAAAACCCTTGCTGTTGCATACAATGTTGAGACTTCTCAAATCAACTCTTGCTCACATATTTGTAAGGTTGTGGGTTTTTTATATACCATGTAGACTATAGGAATAACAGTAGGAATAACAGTTTGAAGGTCATGAAGCCCCCACACACCACAAGTGGAGGACTGTTCGTTGCTAGCGTAGGGTCCAGCGAGAAGCCATCTGCACCAGGACGAATCCCATGATCGGATCTCGAAGGCCGATAGGTCATTCTCTTATGTGAAAAGTTGACAGACCATATTCAACCTTTACCCAGATTTCGAGGGTATCAATCCTCTATCTCAGAGCAGAGAATCAAAGGGTCGTCCCATAAATTTTGTGGATTGGGGGAGGTCGTCTGCGGACAGGTGGTCAAACATGCAACAAATGGGTTGAGACGCGAGGACCGTTGGGTCACCACCCATCGAGAGGACAAATCCATTTCTAGGTCGAGTAAATTGGGTATTTTAGAAGCCATCAACACCGAGGATTGTTGTGAGTGATAAGGGGCGAAGAGGCCACAAATAAATTGATCTCACCACATCGTGGTCGCTCCCAAATCACTCAGGGGGGCTGATCCATCGAGACTTTTATTTTTTTGAAAATGGAACATCAATAACAGATTTGATCTGTTATGCCAATAGTATATTTTATTTTTAGTGCCAGCCTTGAAAGGAAAAATTCAAAAAGAAATTTTATTGGAGGGGAGACTATGCAGTTTTGACAATGCAACTGAAATCACAAATTTTCAAAATTTCTCCAGGTCGCTCTTGTTTATGCTTTTGAATACTCTCTTTTGTGATCGAAGCATGATTCTACCATTAACTAGGCGAACTCGCAATATCCTTGCAGGTAGAGGTCAAGCATTTTTACGTTTAATAGGTGGAACTGAGAAATATATTTTTATACATTAGCATCCTATTCTTTTTCGAATTTCGTTGGAAAAACATCGAGCATTATTCACAGCAAACGATGATCTTTTATGGAATCAAGTAATTGTTTTTTTATAAAAGTCATCAAAGGTTACGTGGTGGGTGGCCACAATCAAATAAATAAATGGCATGACTTTTTTATGTTATGGTATGATGCATTGTATCGTTATTTGGTTGGAATTTTTTTTTTCCTTTTCCTAAGATGAAATAAAATAAAGAAAAGTGTTTATCCTAGTTTAATATATATAAAAGAGAGTTGGGTGTTAAATAACTTCTAATATCTGTTCCATTTCTTTTTTTTGGTTTCATCTATTCCCGACATAACATATTTATGCCATCATATTCAAAATAAATGGAGCAAGTCCTATATAAAAGGAACATTTGGCCATGTTCAAGAGTTTTATGAGTGATATTATATCCACGCGACATACCGAGATCTAGTGTTGGAGCTCTATATTCTAGGAGTAAACTTATAATTGTAAAATTTTTGAGGAGAAATAAAAGAGGCCAAACCATACAATGCAAGAGGGTTGATTTAGGGTGGTTGATATTGAGGCTTTAATTATTTGAAGGAGAATTTCTTCTACACCAGCTATTGTTGCATTGGGTTATTATTTTCCTCTATTATTTGAAGGTGTTTAATTTCCTTATGGAGGTTGAAGATTTGTCATTTTTAGATATAGATTTCGGAATCTCCACAGTCATCATTTTTCGGATTTATCATTTGTTTTCTTTGAAACTCAGTATAGATCAATTTTTGAGAACGATGTAAATCAATTTTATTGAAGAAATGCAACGATATAAGGAAGACTAATTATTAAGATCCATTAATTCCAAGTCATAATGTCATCACTTTACCTTTGGAAATACGTCAAAAATCAGCATAGTAATAAATCAGTTGATTCTTTGAGCTACAAGATTTCGGTGGATAAAAAATGGAAGCAACTTATAGATCATAAGGAAGAATGTAACAATAGGCCTTTATCTCAGAAGGTCCATATTATCCTCCAATAGTCAACAAATATTCGGAAGGAAGATGCAAAAAATGAGAATCTCTTCACACTTGGATATGAGTTAAAATGAATGAAGTCGATCATAGACCTTCGTAAGGTGGAGGAATTAGATGCATGTATATCCAAGGTGGGGCAGCTAGGATGGAAGAAACTTAGTTGGGCTCTCAAGCCATCCATGCTTGCATTAATATAACCCAAACTCTGGGAGCATCCTTGTGAGGAGGTCAAGCTCATAGTTTCTTCTTATCTCAGCAAGATCATAGCTTTAACGTCACCACCACTGCCCTACAATAATGATCTCATGATAGATATACTACAGTTGATAGTATAAGCCCTTAAGGGATTGAATAACATCTTGCTTCCTACCTTTCAGAAGCGGTGCATAATTTTAATACTCATGGAAGAGTTCAGATTTGGCACCTTTATGCTGAATTTGGAATGCAACGACCTAATATTTCAGTTACTACAAATATTTTACACCAACATTACATCAGATCATCCAGACTGTGTCAAACCAAGCATGCAAAAGGTTGTGTCTCTATTCTTATAAGGAGATGTTGACATCTGCAAGATACTAAGATCCAAATTTTTGACCATTTGGAGGATGGAACCACATTTATCACCAGCTACCTATGATCTAGTTGAGAAGTTGGTTAGGAAAAACATAAAATTTTTCAGAAGGGTGTCGATTAGGAAGGAGCTTAGAAGGATTAATGGAGGAAGCAAGAAAAATATCTGCAGCAAAAATGACTAAGGAGGAGAGGACTATGATTTATCTGAAAGGGACCTTAGGCCCTTAACCATTCATGTCGAGGTGATAAGGAGGCAACAAGGGCAGAACAATTAGAAACCTCTTTAGATCACGGGGATTCATTCATAATTGGGTTAACTAGTTTTTATAAGAGAACCTACGAAGGCTGCAAGCAGTCAAGTACAATTTTTGAGAAACAACACCATGTTTTTCAGAGAAACTTGCAGTACGAGCTGTTGATAACCAGCCAACTTGACAAAGTACATGGGGAAATAAAGGAGTTAATTCCTTTCGATGGTATTGTAGTTGAGTCTATAGATATCTAGGAGAGCATCCATAAAGAGTATGGGAAATTATGTGTAGATAACAGTCCAAAAGTACATCCATGCTTGACAATGAGAGAGGCTTGAAAACTTATTCCCACATGTGGAGAAGGCCAGGAAGAATACATTCAAGGAGAATCAAATGAGGATCTAGTAGCAATAAACTGACATGATGAGCATGATCATGCAGGGTTACACGACAAAATATAGTGTGCAGGATGGTCCGTTTCTAGAGGTTCAGTTAAAGGTTCAAGTTGAACTTGTGGTCATGGGGCATCCTGTGCAGACAGATACAAAGACATTCAACATGGCACTAGAATATCCAGTAGAGGACTTTTGGGAAAGAACATGCATTTTAGGAGATATATTATGATGTTGAAGTAGAGAGTATGGATAGTCTGTGACATTGTCTTATAGGAGAATAGAAAAAATGAGGAGCTCATAGGGGTATGTGCCGAATTAAACACCAAGTTGTCTAGTGTCCAGGAACAGCTCAAGTCCCTCACAAGGTAGAAAGAGGAGTACAATTGGGAGCTACAGAATATCCCTCTATAAGAGTACATAGATAAGGCTTGAAACACTACCAACCCACCTTTATACATTGGGAAGAGAAGGGTAGAGTTATCCAAATGCATCATGTTGTATGACCGAGTGGAGCAACACAAGTTGAGCATCAAGCAACATCAACATAGTATATTTGCATGTATTCATCCTTCCCAAGGAATGGATTGGCAAGGGATTATGATTTGGTACTATAATGATGGGTTGATTCCTAATAGGATACTCACAGCCAAGGGAATATTATAACTTGGGCCCTTTGGCATGTGAAGTGATGGAGGGTTGAGATAGTACCATAACCCACAAGGTGTTACACAATATTTTTCCGCATTCCTTAGTCCTTATCCTAAGTGTAATATTTTATGTCGCTCATGTGAGAAACGTTGCAAAGTGAAAAAAATTGTGTAAAATTAGTCATCTCAGATAAAATGCTTAAGATATCCCTAAATACCTAAAAGATAAATGCCTTGAAGCCTTTCTATAAAATTTTGTAAAAAACCCTAATCTTCAATCCCATTGTGGTTCTCCCCTGAATATCCTTGCTCTTTTCACCTTGTCCATAACCTCTGAAAAGTGTTGGCAGTGTGAGAATTTAGCAGTAAAGTCGCACTGGTCTTCTTCAGGCAGGTTCATCAAAAATGGATCAAAAGCTTAATCCTATAGAACTCTCGATAAGAGAGGTCTAGAACTTGTTGGTTGAGGATATGGTCAAATACTCCCATTTTTTAACCTGGAACTTATCTCTAAATATTTTCCCCTTTGAGATAAGGCCTTTCCCCCTCATTTGTGGATCCATAACCTCCTCGGCTCTGCTATAAAAGAGTGCCATGCTAGTGAGTCTTGGTTGGTCATGGTTAGTTGCCATTCTTCTACCTAATTGGGCCTTTATGTTGTCAATTTGACGAGGAAGCGGAAGAGATGGAAGAGTTTGTCTTGGACTTGTATTTTCATTCCGAAGGAGGCCTCCAACATCAAGGAACCTGTTGCAAGCTTCCCTTTGTTTACTTAATAATACACAGTATGATTTTCTTCCAATGAAATTGTTAATATTAATTGATTTAGAATGATACTCCTTGATCTATCATGTGGTTTACTTTGAAATATATATATGATATGTCTATTTTGTTTGCTGTCACAGGATATTTCTTGTAGTTATTCAAACGTAAAAGGTATAGAGAGGAGCAAGCCTGTAAGCGAAAGTATCAACATCAACATCAGGAAAGCGATTGCATAAGGAGTGAGGTAGGCCATCTCCCTCTCTCATGTTATTTTGATGTTAAACTAGGAAATATTGTATTCTTTGTCACAATTGTTACTAGACCCACTCATTGGGCTAGAGGGATCACTTCTTTCCGAAGAAGGGATTTCTTGTATAGAAAATTGGGTACTCCACTAGGGAACCTACATATTTTTCATCCGCTTCTTGTCTTTTGTCTCCATGCTTATATTGACCAACCTTTGAATGACAACTTGTGTGGCTTGTTTTTCAGTCTGTACTATGGATTGTACGTGTTTTAAGGTATAAAGTATAATTTTTTCGTCAAGAATTGCTTATTTTATCCCTACTTTTCCTTGCTCATTGCACTTTTTAATAGATACATTCTCGCTGCGAGTGTTGGTTTTTGCTGGAATAGTCGCGTTGCCGAGCACTAGTGTTAATTAAAGGTCCACGTAGGTGTTAGAAAATACATACTTTTAGAGTTTCTTATAGAAAACCCTTAGTGTGTCTTGATCCTTAGAATGCTTTCTTTGCTTTGATTTCATTATTTATTGCTTTGAATGTCTTCAGTCTCTTGAAAACGTGAAAATTAGTCTTATGATTTAACTGGTAAATTTTGTGTTTTGATTGGGTTTTTGTTTTAAGATAATTAAAATCTCTGTTTATTGCTTTTTTCATCCAAAAAATATTGATTCACTACTATAGAACAATAGCAACCTTTGTGCCTTTTTAAAGAAATTGGGTTTTTCATCTTTTTAGTTTTCGTTTTAGAAATTACTTTTCATTAAACACATGAGATCAGTTTCATTGAAAAGAAATGTTTTGGAATTTCTTATTGTAAATAGATTACATTATTTCAATAAGTTAAAACTTAAAGTGCATTATTTACATCAAGTGCATTTGATAATTCAAAGAGAAAAACAAATTTTTTTATCCAAGTGTGTCTTAGTGGAAGTAGAAATCATTTTACTTTTCAACGAGTTGCATTTGGGATAGTGAAAGTGAAACCATTTTTTAGAATTTGCATTTCAGAAAGTGAAAAGTGAAGGTTATTTGGGGGGGATTATGTTTGTTGCATTTCGTTTGATGCATTACTATTTGTGATATCTTCCCTTATTAGTTTAGCTTTCATCGAAATAAAAAGAATCCTTTTCTAATATATTTGCATCTTTGGAATTCAAGTGAAATCCTTTTGAGACCAAAATTGAAACTTAATTTCAGATCAACATTAAAATGAACCTCAATTAACCTAAGGAGAATTTGGAATTAACACAAACATCTATAGGTCTAAACTAGAGATGTGTTCTAACGTCGTTAAGCGTAGCAACTGTCACTAACAACCTGTGTTGCATCCCATGGCTGATATCTTATCCCATGTACGGAAGTATCTAGGAATATGTTCCACATATGGTAAGTATGGGGAAGCTCTCATCGAACAGTTACACATTAGACGATGCTATTATGGACTGAGCTCCCACGTACCGTCATGTATATTTTGGGAGACCTGACTAGGTTGCGAACCTGCCCTATGTAACCGAGTCAGCTGCCTTGTAGATGTGATACATTGACCACAAAATTTGGGGAGATTGGATGCCGTACTCAAGTCCTTAGTTGGCGAAGGTGTATATTGCAGTTCATGGATACTTGGTAATCCCTTTTTCCTAGATTACCATTTTTTATTTATTTTGTTTCATTCTAAAATTTACTGTCCACAAAAACATCCTACCATGTAGTACTCATGTACCTCATCATGACTTGTTAATTGAAAATTGTAATTGTTCAAAAATAATTCACTTATCCTTTGATTGATCTTGTCAAAAGGTCATCGTGGTTGAATGTCCGAATTCACCTCGCTCTTCCCCTGAAGGAACTCAATGAGCCCATCCCGAGATTCTGCATTTTCCACTAGGGTCGCTTGAAGCTCAATGTTTCGAACTTGGAATTGTCCCAAATGTCTAGCAACTCTCTTCACGACCACCACATGATGATTGACTTTTTTCATTTGAGGATCTTGAGCTGGAAAGTCCTGAACCAGCTGCATAGTTTGTGGTATTTCCTCCAATCCACTCTACAATCTGCTCATGGTATCTCCTAAGCATCCATATAGTCCTTTTGACAATCCAAACGTTCCTTTTAGTGCTTCTTCCGTCGCATCTTGAACTACTGTTCGACTGTTGTATCCACCACATATGGCGTCGAATGCAAACTATGCTTTGTTTGTGAGCACTCCTCAAAGTTTCCTATGGAACGTCTACAACTCACACCCCATAATAGTAATGTCGAATCCATGTTCTGTCTGGAAGGTTTTCCTTATGTTTCTTCTTCTTTTGATTTAGGAAGTGGGATGAATGTATCCTCTAGTCATGTTGTGTCTTTGCTTCTTCTAGGTTATACTTCTCTCAAAAGCCTTGTTTCAGAGGCTTATGGGGCCACATCAATTTTTCATCATCCCATATGGTTAGCTGGTGTTCCTCCAACCTATGGTTCATTTGTTTCAAATTTATCCATAGTTTCACAACCTTATACTCAACCTACGGTTTCTATGTGTCAAATCTCAGTTGCACTTAGATCACCTGCTCCTTTGTCCCTATCTACGATCATTGTTTTTCTACCTCTAAGTGGAAAACCTATGGTTTCATCTATGCCTCGGGGGAAACCACATCCCTTATATGTACCTCCCCTTTTGAGTGGGGGAAATTTGGACTATGGAATTGTAGCGGGGCCATGACAACACATATCTAGTCTTGGTGGAACCTTAATTTCATCCTTAACGAGTTCTGTTGTGGGTACCTTTTTACCCGGTCGTTAACCTTCTTCCACTCAACTTGTTTATTAACAACCCCACGATCAGAAAAATCACGTTCAACAACCCCATGTTCAACAATTGTATATCCAAAAACCCTATTTTCAGAAACCAAATGTACAAATCAGTATTTTCAACAACCAAATGTTCAACAACAGTACGTCCAACAACCCCAAAATCAATTGTTGGGTGTTGAGACTAATCTGCAGTATGGTCCTCAAATGCAATATGGTCCAAACCCTCCTTTGTTACAAGTTGGAACTTACCCTCTTAGACCTGGTATTCAATACCCTCAATTCCAAAAATTTCAGTACCAACAAGCCCAGCAAGGACCTTATGTACAAGAAGGGAATTATGTCCATGAAGGACCTAATCATCAACAGACATTGCAGAAGGGGCCTTATCAATAGCCCAAATAGGGGACTTGTAAACAACCCCATAAGGGACCTTACCTTCAACAACAACTGCAAAAATGACCCTATCAACAACCCTAGCCTCAAAAAGGTCCTTACGAGCAACAAATACCCTTACAACAATAGTGGGGGCAATATGATTTTTATGGTAAAAATCAACCCCAATGGGGGTACAAACTGTATCAGCAAGGTTGGTACCCTCAAATCGGTAACTGCCAGAGACCTTTTACTCCTTATAATCCTTAGTTACCATTCCTCGCTACGTTGGAACTTTCAAATGTGTCAAGGCTTACAAATGACCCAATACAACATATGCCACATTGGCCTCTAGTTCCAACTAAAATTCCTAGGGATTGTCCTAAATTTGAAGGTAAATATGGATAAGACCCCCAAGCTCACGTTATGAAATACCATTTATGGTGCTCCTCTAACTCTTGGATCGATGACTTGATTCGTTTACATCTTTCCCAATGCACATTAATGGGCGTCACCACTAAGTGGTACATTGAAACACCTCATGACATTTTTCATAATTTCAACTCGTTGGCCATGACATTTCTTACTCATTTCCAGTTACCCATCTGGTATGAAACTGACACCCATCTTTTAACGTATTTGGAATATTCAACTGTTATCCATATCTACGATCACATTCATGAGTGCAGACGCAGATGACGTGTGATGAAGTTTGAAATTCCTAATCAAATTCTGACTCAATGGTTTACTAAATAATTCATTCCACAAATTTCCAAAGACATTGATATGGGTGGCTTTGTGACTAAGTAACATTCCATCACATGTGCTCAGTATTTAGATATTTTTTATTCCTAGTCTCAGATATTATATGATCTTTTATTGAACACCCCATGACCTTCGACGGTCCCATCATCTTCAAAATATACTAATACAACACCAGTTGATGGTGTTATCAGGTCAGTGGCTCAACATGCTAATAGTAATCCGAAAGCTTCTTCGAAGCCTAGGTCTACTTCAGGCACTGCACCATATGTTCCTATGAATGATTCCAAAAATCCTGGTAAAACCTCTAAGGTTAATGTTGTTCTGTGTGCCGCGGCGGATAAATCATCAAAAGGTAAGAAGAAAGGGAAAGGAAAAGCCAAATGTGATTCCCCTAAATAAGATTCCTCTAAGTCATCTGCTAAGGATGCGTATAAACATAAGACCAAATATCCTTCTCTTATGTGTGATGATGATCATTACACCAAGGATTGTCCTCATTTTGTCGAGGTTAGTCGTCTTCTAAAAGGGAGACTAAGGAAGTTGACTGTTTTGAAAGATCCCTTTCCATCTCAAAAAATCCAAATGGTAGACCAACCTCAATATTCTACATCTAGAAGCTCTCAGATTTTCATGAGTGGTACAGAACCCATTTTTGTCGATACTTGATGAAAATAATATCTAAATCCTACCAAATATACTATGGCGAAAGATTCCTCTGATGCACCTTCTTCTTCCACTCTGCCTAGTTCTGATCCTCTTCATATTGAATTACCCAGTAAATATTCCATTATACGACCACCTCTGAAAGGTGTTCTCCAGAAATCGTTGTGTAATATGAACGCGTGAGTTGCTCAACATTATAATATTGTGGAAGATTTAGCTCAAGCACCTTCAACTATGTCTGCTTTGGAAGTCCTTCAATATTTTCCATCGCAAAGGAAGAAATTACTATCTGTTATCAGAGGAATTCATCCTTCAGATTCTAATTTAATTACTTTTTATCTTGAAAAACAAAATTTTCATCTCCCATCACAAATGGATTTTCTTATCCAGGTTGTCATGATGGGTAAAACTATTCATAGGACCATCATTAATGAAGGTGACTCCACCTACATAATGTTTATCACATGTTGGAAAGCCATCGAATCTCCTCCATTACGTCAGTGCCTAATACATTGGAAGCTTTCGATGGCAGAGGTTCTCGACCATATGGTATTCTTAAATCTATATCAATCCGACTGGAGGGAAAAATGGTGGATATGAAAGTATAAGTTGTAGATGTGAACCTCAATTATAATATTCTACTCGGCCATATTTCAACCCATGCAATGGTTTTTGTGTTCTCTACCCTTTTCTCCATTCTTCTTTTTACCCATCAGGGAAAGATCGTTACGGTTGATGAACTTGTCTTTTTCTCTCCCAATTCTTCAAATGGAAATGTACCGTGTGTTGGGAATACCACGTTTTCTTATGAGAGTGTTAGAGCATGTCTCTTTAAAGGCTTTTCATTGATGTGAATATCTTCCCTTCCGCTTCCCAATATCGCTTCAGTTAACATGATTTCATCTGGTCACGACCCCCGGATCATTCCTAACCTTGATTAGATTGATCATTTTGGCAACGTTATGCCACTTATCCCCATCGAACATATATATCATAATGTCTTTATGGCTTTTGCAGCTGCATCTGATACCAACGATAAATTGGTTTTGTCTCTGGACATGTATTCACAGTCTCCTTGGTTTGGTTCTTGGGATTCCAATGATCCTTTGAATGAGACATTTCTAACTGATGAGACTATATTAGAAATTATGTCTCTTGAAGAAAATCATTGGGATGATGGCCATCATCGTTTTTTGTTTCCCCCAAGCCTTCTTGAAATTTCCACCTGTCTAGAAACCCATGTTTCCCTTGAAATGATTGGTCCACTTCAGAATCCCATCTTAGTTCATGAACTCCTATGTGAAGGAAACATGGGTAATATTTCGGCTACCATTCCGATCGACATCTATGTCAAACTAGGGATTTTCAGGAATATTCATATTGACGCTTCCTTTTCTCCCGATGAGATCGATATTTATACTTCCCTATTAAAAGAATTTTGTGATGTCTTTGTTTGGTCATATGAAGAAATTCTTGGCATTGATCCTAATATCGTGGTGCATGAAATTCCTACCTATCTAGACGTGAAACCTATTCGTCAATATCTCCATCCGGTGCACCCAAGAAAGGCACCTGCCATAAAGGGTGAGGTTCAAAAAATTCTTAAAGATGGATTCATTTGCCCTATATCATTGACATAATGGGTCTCTAATATTGTTCCTGTTATCAAAAAAAGGAAATCTTCACATTTGTGTTGAATATCGTGATATCAATTGAGTTTTTCCTAAAGATAATTATCCTACTCCTTTTATTGACCAGATAATTAATGAATGTGCTGGGAGTGAATTTTTTTATTTTATTGACTATTTCTCTAGATATAACCAAATTAACTCCCCGCCGATCAACATAAAATCACCTTCTTATGTCCTTGGGGGACATTTTCATATAAAAAGCTCCCTTTTGGATTAACGAATGCTGGTGCTACCTTCCATCGGGCTATGTCTTATGCATTTCAGGATATTAAGCATAGAGTCCAGCCTTATCTTGACAATCTTCTTGCTCATTCTGTGAAACATCAAGATCACCTCGCTCAACTTTGGGCATTCTTTCTTCGCTATCGATACTACAAAATTCGTTTGAATCCTCATAACTATGTCTTCTATGCCGAATCTAGTTTGGCTTCTAAGAAAGGAATCCAAATTTCTCGACTAAAATTCGAGGCTATCATCAATTTTCCTCCTCCCTCTTATGTTCTTCAACTACAAAGTTTGCGGGGAAAAGTGAACTTCTCCGTCGTTTTGTCCTGAATTATGCGGAGTGTGTTAAATGATTTAATCGTTTGCTGAAAACAAGTGGTCCCATTTATTTGGGATCAAGTCACTCAAACTTCTTTTGATGCTTTAAATTAATCCCTCATTAGTGATACCTGATTATCGTCTTGTTTATTTCTTGTATTTAGCCGCCACAGACGACACCATTGGCATGGTGCTTGTTCAGGAAAATGATGATGGGAATGAATATGTTATCTACTACTAGAGTCAAAATATCTTTGATGCTGAGACATATTACGATCATGTAGAGAAGCTAGCTTTGGCAGGTGTTCATGCTGTCCAATGCTTTTTCCATTATAATCTCCTCTGAAAAAATATTGTGATTTCCAATTCTAACACCATGAATTAAATTCTTAACTCATCAGTTTCTTGGTGGAAAATACTCCAAATGGATTATTATCCTATAGGAGTTCGATTTAGAGTTTTCTAAAGCTAACTCGAAGAAATCACTAGATTTTGTTGATTTTATTTGTGCTCTTCCATCTACGGTTCCACCCACTCCTTTTACTGAATTTATTCCAGATGAATCAGTCTTTCTCGTTAGTACTCTCGATCCATGGTATTTCGATATAATTATCTATCTCAAAACCTAAAATTTTTGACCAGAGTTATCCCATTCTGAGCGACACTGAATTCTTCACCAGTCCCAACCTTATCGCATTATTGGGGACACTCTATATCATACTGGTGTCAATGATGACCTTCATCAATGTTTGAATATTGAGGAATCTCAGAAAGTATTGATGAATGTCACTATGGGCATGTGGTGGTCATATGTCAGGTTACCCTACCGTTCAAAATATTCTTCGCACAATTATTTCTAGCCATCAATATTCAAGGATTGCATTCTTGTTGTTCGAAAATGTCACAAATGCTAGATACATTCTCGTAAAGAATGTGCCCCACCCGTTCCCTTGCATGCAGTTGTTACCGTCAGACCATTTCCAAAATGGGGCATTGATTTCATGACATGTAACCCTCGCTCGGATGGGTGGCATGGTTATATTATCGTCGTTGTCAATTATTTCACAAAATGGTCTGAGGCGTTGCCTACATACGATGTTGAAGGTAAAATTGTGGTGCAATATCTTTTCAATCATATCATAGCTCGATTAAGTATCCCAAAAGCCATAGTCACCTAACATGGTTCTAATTTTCAAAATTATATGATGATAGAGCATACTGCTAAGTTGGGTTTGCGTCACGACAGCTAAAATCCTTACTCTCTACATGCCAATGGCCAAGTTGAAGCTGTTAACAATTTTTGGGTCACGATGCTTCAGTGAACCATTGGGATGCATAAATGAAATTGGCATCTTATGTTATTTTCAGCTCCGTGGGCATACCAAACTTTAGCTAAGACATTGACCGAATTCACACATTTTCAATTGATGTATGGTCTGGAAGCCACTCTCCCAATCGAGTGTGAAATTCCTTCTTTGAAGCTAGCTGTCGAGTTACTCCCTGGTACTTCATCGAGAGAGGAAGGATTTCTTTGCCTCGAACATCTCGATAAGACTCGAAGAATTGTTGCTTTGGTTATAAAAGCTCAAAAGAAATGAGTTAAAGCACAATATAATAAATTTGTGACTCCGCGTGTTTATACTGAAGGTGACTTGGTCTTGCTATATGATCAAGCTCAAGATAAAGTGGGGGTTGGAAAACTAGAACCAATGTGGCATGGGCCCTTTATTGTTAAATTGGTATTAGAAAAAGGCACCTATAATTTGGTCGATTATGAAGGGAATCAATTCACTGAGCCCTGAAATAGCCTATATCTAAAAAATTATTATGCTTGATTTGGCATAAATACTTTGTAAATTAGTGTGTGTGATTCATTAGTGTATAGTTAGATTTTGATGTGCTTCTTTTCTTTTTCAGACATGCTTTCCTATGCTTACCTTAAGTTCCAGTTACTTTGCACATGTCGTCAAACCATTATGTTGGTTTTGCTGATGGCACTTTTAATAGTACATAGAACTTGTCTTCCGTAGCATGGGCAATGCTTACACCTAATGGCGAGTTAGTGAATTTACAAAGCATATGCTTGGGTTGAACAACTAAGAATGTTTCCGAATATAGTGTTGTTATCGAATAATTATCAAAATCCGTTACTCTGGGTGTTAGGGCATTGGTTGCTAAACTCAATTCGCAACTCATTGCGCTACAATTGAATGGAAATTATTCAATATAAAACCCTCAAATATTACGAATGTATCTACGTGTTCGATTATTGGAATGAAGTTTTGATTACATTACTTATCAACATATTCGAAGACATTTGAATACATTAATTGATACATTAGCTAATTATGTGTTAGATAGAAATTTTCATCACATGTAGACAAAACATCATAATGATAAATAACATCAAATAGCAGTAGAAATGCACACACACACACACACACACAGTTACATTCATGAAGCCATGGAACCCATAATTTGATCCCTCAACAACAGTCATAACCTCAGTGGCAATTTGGGTCAGATTGCCAAACCTACCTTTGCATCTCTGGAATCTCTCCTTGCTAAAAGCCATTGGAAATTCAATTGGGAAATTTTACTGCAGGTGCCCAGAAACAAAGGTATATGTTAGAACCACCTATGCACGCATCTGCATAGAAATGGATTTCTGTGTCAGTTTCCTAGCTAAAATAATCCTAACAAGAAAAGACTATGTATGGAACCAGAAAATCGATTATGAAAGTGTCCTATTCAGATGTCTATCCTGCTTTGAGACATGCCATCTTGCCAAAAATTACCCAAAAGTCTCCCAGACAAATTCTGCTAGGAAGGAGCACAAAAGGAACATTACACTGTCATCAAGGAGAATACTCTCTAGAAAACTCTTAATTGCAATAAATCAGGCAAGAAAGAAACAACCCTCAAGATAAGCAGGGGGAAAGCCCCGCCCAACAACAAAAAAATTAACTTGATAACCCCTCAAGCATCAACAAATATGAGGATTCGAATACCGCGCAAAAGAAATCTTCATGTAGCAGCAAAGCAGATCTCCCAGATCCCGAAGATAAAACACCAACGTCCCAAGAATCAGAAGAGATGAAGGTGGTGCAAGATAAAGGAAGTTGGAAGACCATAGAGAAGAAAAAGAAAACTACAACACCAATCTCTCCAAGAAAGAAGAGAAGCCAAACAATTAAGAACTGAGAAAATTATAGGTCCGATAGACCAAAGCTTTGGTCTCAGTGGACGTTAACCATCATCATCATCACCATCATCATCATCATCATATATATATATATATATATATATATATATAAAGGGAGAGAGAGCGAGAGAGAGAGCCATGTGTCTTCGAACACAAATTTTTGACATTTTGATGTATCACATTTTTTGAAAACTCTCTCTCTCTCTCTCTCTCGCTCTCTCTCCCTTTATATATATATAAAGGGAGAGAGAGCGAGAGAGAGAGAGAGAGAGAGAGAGAGAGAGAGATCGAGTTTTCAAAAAATGTGATACATCAAAATGTAAAAAATTTGTGTTCGAAGACACATGGCTTCTCCAACCTACATAAGTGTAGTAAAAAGAACTGAAATAGGCATATTTATCCTTTGGCATGATGTTGATGGTATTTTTTGAAAAATTTTACCACTCGACCTAATAGTCGACGATGTCTAGCTAGAACCCCCATAATGTGTCTTTGATATTAGAGCGGGATATCATCGACATAGGCATAGTCTGACGTTCGACATAGGCATAGTTTGACGTGCCTCTGCTTAGAGCTGTGAGGTTACGCTCCACATCAACTATAGGGTTAGAAACCTCATCATAAATAGCTACCAAGATGTGATGAAAAACCCTCCGCGGTACGTGAGATAGCCCTAGATGCCTCACTGCTCCAACATCTGCAAAAATAATCATAAGTTACACTCTTGGTACACATATTAAATTTTTTTAAAAGGAACAATTCTTACCGAGGTCATCCCACTATCCTCTCGGTTGAAGAGGAATATAAATATCTCCCCTAAAATCTGTCCCTCCGTATGGACCATCATCAATAACGATAAGCTGTTGGTGGATCCATACAAAGAAATCAGGGAGGAATGATATCTTCTTCCCGCCTCTATGGCGAGGCGTAACCTTGCTCCATCTCAGAAGTCATGGATCCCTCAATGCCGGAGGACCCACCTATATCATATGGCAATGGAACAGTGGCACTCTCTCTAGGAAGAGAGTCACAAGGATCGATCCATATCCAAACTGGTTCAACTTCACCATTTTCCACTTGGTGAGTTGATCCTTTATGTTAGCGAGTAATTCCTCGCACCAGTTAAAAACTGTTGGAATAATACAGTCCACTACATATTAGAATTGAGATTTCTCACCTCATGAAGGGTCTGACCCTTGCCACTCATGAACTTTTGTAAAGTATTATCTTGAGATCTGGATCATTCACTGTTTTGATGTCAATTTTCCTACTCTTGGTATTCACTAGGGAATTTTGAGGTCTAGAATGGGCCTCCTAAGAAAAATGTAAAACAAAAAAAAAAATTATAAGAACCAATAGGATTAGATATGATGATTTCAACCATGGGGGATGATTCACCATTTTTTAAGTAAAAGGGTGAAAATATTAAAAAATAATAAAATAATAAAACTACTTTTTCAACTCGTATTTTCAACTTATCTCCCAAAGTTTTTACTCAAATTTAGAGTAGGAGTACTCATTGGATGCAAAATTTAATTCTTCATCCAAGGAGTACCCATGTTTCATATTTTCGATGGACCCTGCTACACGAGAAATGAGAAATACATGAAAAAACGTGATTGCTATCACGTTTTGCATGTATTTCTCATTTTTCGTGTAAGAAGGTCCATCGAAAGTATGCAACATGGGTAATCCTTGGATGAGGAATTAAATTTTTCATCCAACGAGTACTCCCACTCCAAATTTTAGTAAAATCTTTGAGAGATAAGTTGAAAATATGAGTTGAAAAAGTAGTTTTCTCTATTTTTCCCTCTAAAATTTGATGATGTCATCAATTATTATTTTATTATTTCCACTATTATTTTATAATTTTCTTAGGAGGCCCATTTTAGAGCTCAAAATTCCCCTAATATTGAGACCCATCATTGCAATGCCTGGCGATAAGTAAATCTGTACTCCTGCAACCTGGTTTAGACCCTAATAGTTGGACCAGTAGTCCCCTCCTAGACAGAAAAGTGATGAAATATATGTCAGATACATTGATCTCTAGGTCCTGATCACCAATCATGAATAATTCGTCGTCTATGTCCCTCCATCTTACCAGGTACTGCAATATATTCTTTTTGAATCTCATCCCAGGTGTCTGGAAGAATTTGAGAAAACTACAGTTACACAGTGCTCTCATGCAATTTGGATCCTGGGCTGCTTTTCGTTTCTTAGCCTCATGGCCCCTTTATTTCAACTCTATTAACATTATTATCTTGAAAAACATCAATTAACAAGGATTAAATATCTTTCATTGAGGAAATTTGTAAAACAGCTAAGTACAAATTGAACATTTACCAAAACAAATTTTCTCACGGTGCGAATGTGACTGTGTAGCAATTTTCACGCGTTGGCATAATGCTGGTACATTAAGGTTCTGGGCGATTAGCATGGACCCTGTTGTACCTTAAGAGACAATCCCTTAGCTGTGATAAGGAATCAGTGCTTAAGACATTTTGTAATTATGTCACAAATTTTATGTCTCTGTTTTATTAACCCTCAAGTATTTATAATCACACCCTTAAATATCAAATATTATGAATTCTTTGTAATGCTACCATCTATTAATGTTGAACGAAATGACTGGAAGAAAATGTAAGGGGAAGTCCAAACTGATATGCTGCTTTATACAGAAAATACCATCCCAAACTTCAGAAGAAACATGCGAAATAAATAGTTAAAACAAAGGAGTGCCAATTAAGGTTTTTAACTCTTATACACAGAAGTAAGAAGAGACCTGCTGCTCATAACCTTGTTTATTCATAGAAGGAAATACACAATGAAAAATGGAATACATTTCAAAATAAAAAAATTTCCAGAAACTTGCTTACTCATTCATTAATCTTTGAATCTTTGAGTACAAAAATATTTGTCTAGGAGGTTCAAAACTCGGAGCCTTTTTCCATCTTCAAAATTACATTAAGTACAGTAAAAAGCAGTTTGGGGCTGTTGTAACCAATCCTAACTACCAAAAATACTTTAGACATCGAAAGCTGTCTATTACATGTCTTATTACAGTTATATTGTCTTCAAAAAATAAAACAAATATCCTATTCTATAGGAATTTCTGATGATGCGTCTTCTTTTCCTGGGTCAACTGATTTTTCTTTCTTTGATGTCAATCCTTTTGGCAAGTCTATTTTCCAAGCTCTGCACTTTTTCCATATTTATACGTTCGTCCTGGGTGAATGTGTCAGATTGTGATATTCCAATCTGAATGCAGTAATTCGATCATAGGATGACCTTTCTGAGAAAAGAGTCTTTACCATCCACAATAGCTGAAAGTGTCTCTGTAAGAAGTTGACCATTGTTTCTCCTTTAAGAATCTGAGTCTTTTCATGTCTGTTATCAACTTTGCTTTTTGTCATAACTAGTGAATTTTCATAAGAGCTCCATGGCAAAAGATATCCTTCAGCTCCCCAACATGATGGCAGGCCTATCCTTGTCATTTTATCAAAATATTTATCAAATTGACTTACCGCTTCTTTGATTTCCATTAGTTTCTTTTCTACAGCCTTTCTGAGATCATTCCTGACAATCATTTTGTTAATTTCCACTGCATATAACATCCTATCCTGCATATCATTCTCCTCTAATTCCTGATCTGATTTGGAATTGATATAATCAATAAATCTTCTGGCCCAAATGGCTTTGTTAATCCCTTTTTTCTTATTAGACATAATCGGTTCTTAACACTCCATAATAAGGATTTTTTCTTTTGCAATTATCATCACGAAGCACCAATTGGACTTCATTTCTGAAATATTATCAGTCCAAATGATATCTTTAGTTTGTATTAATGACACATTACCTTTCATTCTTTCTTTGAGATTCTTAATCTTGGCTTCAGCATTTCGGAAGTCCATTTTGTATTTTTCTGCTTCATTTTCCATGACCTTCATCAATTTTTTCATAGTCTCCAGATCTTTTTGAGCCTTATTTCTATCTCTTTTAGCCATCTTCAATTTAGTGTTTAATTGAGAAATATGTGCCTGAGAGTCTGCATCATCTGTAGGAAAAACAAAAGTGCAAGTATGATTATCAATATGATTTTACAACGAAATTGCAGTCTACTTTATTTTGGAGAGTTCTTCATCCTTTTGCACTAGTTGCTGCATAATTTTTTATTTCTCTTTATCTACCTCTGCAACCTCAGCAGCCATTGAATGTTTTGTAGCAGGCAGTTTTAATTTCTTTCTCAATTTAGATATCTCTATCTCAGCAGTTTGCATGAACTTTTGTACAACAACTTTATCACTGGGGTCTACTCCAATATTCATAATGACTTTCTTCAATTCTTCATTTTGGAATGTTAAGGCCCTTGAGTTGGATTTTTCTAACTTCAACTGTTTGATAACTTTCTCTAACACGTTCTCAGCTTTAACTGCCATTGCATTTGTCTTTGTGAGATCATTAACAATCAATTTTCCTGTCTGCATATGCAAATTCATTTTGTCCATTAGTGGAATCTTTTTAACATCCATAGTCACATTTACAGTATTAAAATTGTTTGAAGACCCAATTGACATTCCTGTGGGATGTGACAGAGAAATTCTAAATTGATCTTTTTCAAGATCCATTATAGTTAACAGCCTTGTCTTATCAGTAGCAACCTGATGTTCTGCTTGGGCCTCCATGCTGGCCTTCATTTTCTGATTTCTCTCTTCAATTTGTGAAAATACCTGTTTGATTAAGGGTACCTATTCATGAGAGGATTCATGACCTCCAGGGGAAGCGGGAGCATTCTTCTCTTCACCCAAATGCAAGGAAAAACCAGGTGAATTAGAGGAATGATCTTTAGCAAATTTTGTTCTTTTCTCACCTCTCGGTTCCTCATCATCCAAATCAATAATAACTTCTCTACCTCTTTTATTTGTTTTCTCAGTTATAACAGGAGTATGAATGCTTGTATTCATTGAAATTATTTCACCTTTGCTTGATACCTTTTCTTGTTTAGGTCTACTTTCATGAATGAAAGCTGAGTATCTGTTCTCAATTCTTCTCTGTGAAATTACACCATGGGGATCATAAGCCCATTTTTCTCCTAGTAACATATGTGTTTCCTCCAACAATTTTGTTACTTCGTCAAACGCCTACCTCATGTTAACTATGAAAGGTCCCAAACTCATAGGTAATTTATACATATGACCCTTCTTCATAGGAACAAAGTGCACATGATCAACATTCAGGCTCTGTTTGATAAATTCTAAGGCGAAGAGCCTCATTGGTACAAACGTTCGGAGCCTGTAAGGTTCAACATTTTCTCCATACAACCTTATTTCAAAATATTCTTCAAATACAAACTAGTCCCCAAATTTACAGCTAGTTCCTAAATGTAGAAACTCCCGGGCTTTAGGTAGGAAAAAAGGAGGATGAACTCCATTCAATATTTTATATGAAATGGGCATATACCTACTAGCAAAATCAAATAACCCCGCTTCATTCTGCTCCCTTCTGATTATATCTGTCTAGAATATAACTGACTGTCTATGCTTGTTTACATCCATTATATTTAGACCTAATGGCATGAATTCCACAACATTTTGATATAAAGATAAGTAGACAATCAGTGAGAGAAATTTGAAAGAACCTGTTAGTGAAAGACTCATCAACTGTGAGTTGACTGCTTCTTTCCAAAAGGATGGAATATCCAGGACCTTTCCTGGCTTCATCATCATGGAAAACATTCCCAGGACTGACTTTTCCACTGTGATGTCATCTTCTTTGCCCAATATTTTAGCAATACTTCTCAATACAGGTTGGGTCTCTTTGTCGAAAACTCCCATAGTAAATTTTTCACCTTCTCGCTGAAATTGCTTCATATTAGGCCTCAAATAAAACATAAACTGATTGAATTCTTCTCCTACAAGGCTTTCATAGTAATTAATCAGTGAATCTCCTGAAAATTGAGCTGATGATTTAGACTCAGGAAAACACAGGGCTTGGAGGATTAATTGGGTAGACACCTGCAAAACATTTTCTCCTTGGGAATTCATTACGAAACATTTTCCGGGACACATTGAGGAAACCAACCAATAGATAAACTCGGGGAATAAATGAGTCTTTGGGATGCATGCAGAAAGGATTCCAGTTTTTATCATGGCGGAATAGACAAGGGAATTATCATTATTCAAGACAAATTGTTGATAGAATGGAAGATGTATTACTGAAGACACAATATCTTGAATGTCTCTCTCATTATCCATGAGAGGAATGTGGCTCGATGAACCAGACAAAGAAGACCTTTTAGCCATGATTAGAAAGGGAACTGAAGGAATACTCTTGCAAGGTGAATAAAAATAGAAAGGTGACGGGAGAATGAAACAGGTCAAAACATAAAAAACTGCAAAGTATTTTGAAAATAAAATGAAAAATACCCCCAAATAGGTGGCGCGGCTTTCACATTAAATGCCTATGCAACTTATCACTTAACCATTGGATTGAATTGAAATGAATAATAGATGTTTTCCATTCGGCATATGACGTCACTGCGGGGGGTCTCGGGGTACGACTGAAAACTCTGGTTGGTGCCCTCGCAGTCGATATCCACTATCCATCTCTGTTGTCTCTGCATTCAACTCGGTCAACTGCGGAAGCACCCATTTCGTTAACTATCGTGCTGGTAGTGCCCGTAGGTTGGGTCATCCTGTTCAGACTTTGAATATCAGAACTCTCCGCCGATTGAATTGATTGGGCTTTAATCTTTTGATACAAAATGCACTTGTACAAAGTTTAAAACAGTTAAACTTTAATACATCAAACTAAAAACATTTTCTTTTTATGCCAAAGTATAAAACTATAATACTTTAACATATTTTCTTTTCTTTCAATTTCAAATTTTTTGTATTTTTAATATAAAATTAAAAGGATATGCAGATGATCCACAACATCTGGCTCCACCTGGGGATAGTGTTTTTTTCCATGAAACACTAAGAACTTGCAGTTCAGTGCCTTCGCATCGGGCATGGAGTCAAAAATTGCTTGATGAAAAATATACAATGATAAGAAACTAGATATATACAATGATGAAATGATTGCTTCTAGTGTTGGAAATAGTGTTTCAAATACTTCCCATTCACAGGCAGTTCTACTGCTTCTCCATTAAGACTTTCCAACATGAAAGTGTTATTTGTTTTGGCTTCAATGATTTTATATGGACCATAACATAAAGGATCAAATTTGCCATGCTTCCCTTTATCCTCTCTTCTTGTATCCCATATTAGTACCAGATCTCCATTTTGAAACATGATTTCTTTTGATTTTCCATCGAAAATGGACTTCATTTTCTCCTGATAAGTGACCAAATTGTCTCTAACCTTATTTCTGTTTTCACTCAATTCCATCACTCTATTGATTCTTCTAATCAAGGCATTAGGTTCCTCTTGAGCATCTTGAAGAAAAGATATTACTGGCCTTACTAACTGAGTGGGAAACAATGCTTGGGTACCATATACTAATTCATAAGGTGACTTACCAGTGGATCTCCTAGTAGTCATCCTCACTCCCCACAATGCGAAAACCAGCTTTGAATCCCAATTCTTTTGGTTCTCATTTATTGTCTTCTTCAATATTTTCACCAACGTTTTATTAGAGGATTCTGCTAATCCATTTCCTTGAGGGTGATATGCTATAGAATGGGACAATATCAACATTATAAGTTTGACAGAAGTTTATAAACCTGACAGAGTTGAAGACTTGAGCATTATCTGTCACAATCTTCACTGGACATCCAAACCTGCTGAAAATATTTTCCTCCAAAAATTTCATTACAACCAAATAATTTGCTTTTCTGGAAGGGAATACCTCTACCCATTTTGTAAAATAATCAGTTGCAGTCAAGATCCATTTACATTTCCCACTTTATGGTGGATTGATTTCTCCAATGAAATCCAATCCCACTGTCTGAAGGGTTCTTCAAAAAAGACAGGAAGAAGAGGTAAAGGAGCTAACCTTTTCTTTTTTGCAAACAACTGGCATTTTTGACAACTTATAACAGTTCTATATACGTCCACAAATAAATAAGGCCAATAAAAACATAATTTAAGAATCTTATGAGCAGCTACTTTCCAACTGTAATGACCTCTACACTGTTGGGAAAAATACTGAGAGGGGGGGGGGGGGGTGAATCAGTATTAAGTGCAGACAATAAAACTTTTCTTCTTCCTTTAAAAAAACCATACACTACTTTCCTGAAGCCAACTAGCGTATATATGCGGATATCCTTTACATAACTCGCATATATCCAGTGATCTAATTATGCATTAATTCTTGACTTATATCATTGCATTATTCAATCATCAGATGTTTAGAAAACAGTAAACAGGTGCAGAAAGAACAGAATAATCATCACACATAAGAAACACACATGAACACCAGGATTTTAGGTGAAAACCCAATTCGGGAGAAAACCACCGCTGTCGTCATCTCAGTCTTCAATCTTTATTATATTAAGAAAACTTCTTACAACCATGTACTGGCGCAGACTCATACCAGCACGCAGGCACCCACCTGCAGAAGGCTACAACCTTCTCTCGTTTACCAGCCTCTCCTGGAAGGGAGCTACAACCCCCTGCTCTTGTTTACCAGCCTCTCCTGGAAGGGAGCTACTACCCCTGTATTAACAACTTCTCTTGACGAGAAAGCTACCGCTACATCTCTTGAGGCTTCAACCCTGGATCCATTCCAGACCACGTTTCATCAATTTTCTGGCTTGGATCAAACAGCTCCAACACAACCCTTCACTTATCAACAAACAACCTTTGCCCAATGCTTCAAACAGAACAGTGAAACCATTATAACCAGAATATCAGAGATAACCCAGACTTCAGAATAAATATGCAGAAACACATTCAACCTTGAGCAACCATTAGATCAGATATCATAGGTGCTTTTATTTAATCAGACCCGCGTATATACGCACTTTTAATGAAGCAAACCCGCGTATACATCTGTGCATTTACCAAAATAACCCTAACTGTCCATACGCGCCTTTGTTTAAACAGATCCGCGTATACACGCGCTTTTCACGAACTGAACCTGCGTATAGATCTATAAAAGATAAACTTTGCACAACAGACCAGATCTATGAACTTACCCAGATTTCTTCAAGTTCTTCAACAGATTTGCGCCAGGTCTTCATTACTTCTTTTCAGATCATCCTAGAGATTCATCTTTTGAGATCTAGAGGTCTTGAACCTTCATCATGTTCATAGGTGCATCATAGATTCAGATCTATCAATCAAGAACAGAGTTCAACCATACAGATTAACTTCAGAGTGAAGTATTCACTAAAGCCCAGACACTTGCACACACTTTGCACAATGAATTTCTTCTCCTTATATAGATTTAGCCTTTTTCAATACCATGAGTCACAACCACATTACTTCCGATGGTTTTCCTGGACAGGATCAAATAGACAATCCAACGCTCAATACAATGGGTCAATACCATGGTAAAGTCCGCTGGTTTTATAAATTTAGAGCGCAATTAGGCACACACGACTTGGCACAATATTTTCGGCGTGCATACGCGACTTCCCCTAAACAAACCCGCATATGCTTTGTGACATACCTAGTTTAACATTCTTCTTTCAGAGATTCTTTCTTCTGCAACTTCTGTACTAATTGTAGATACATCAGATTTACATCATTTACAAGTTCATCAAGTACAACTTCATCAGATAGGTTGCCATCAAGGACAACACTCTGCATCATATTGCCAATCATCTCATTTCATTAATTAAGTTTCCATCAAGGACAACACATGCCAACAATCTCCCCCTTTGGACTTGATGGCAACCATGATGGTGTTTGATCACCACATCAGATAGATACCATGATAATCTCCCCTTATTCAAACACCATGTCATTCTCCCCCTTTGACATCAAGGGCAAAGGGCGGATCAAAACCAACACAAGGTTTTTCTCCTGATGTAGAAAGAAGAGCGTTGTAGAACTGATGTACACTGAAGTTACCATGCTCCCCCTGAGTTCATGCTGAAAGTTCAAACATATTTTTCAATGTAGTACATGACTCTATGACCTTCCTATCACCAAGGACTCATACTTACATCAAAGATCCAACCAAGTGGATTTGCATATGAGACTCAAGTACCCAACCAAGTGGGTTTACACATTTTGACTCAACTACCCAACTAAGTGGGTTTACAAATTTTGACTCAATTTCCCAACCAAGTGGGTTTACAAATTTGAACAAGTCCTTACATGACTGAATATTACAATTTTTACATCATAGGTCTCAACATGACCTTTTCATCAAATTACAAATATGACTTTTCAAGACCATTACCAGAAAGACCTCAAGAGAGATCATATTTCAGAACCATCATAATTCCAGCAATGCATTATACTCAGCAAGACTAATGCTCCCCCTGAAACTGTGCATCCAATGCATCCTTTCCATATGACCAATGCTCCCCCTTAGCTTGTGCATCTTGAACAAATCATCAAAGCATCTTCACCCAATATCAGAGAATGAAACAGAACGATAAGAGCTGAAACATCACCAGAGATACCAAATAGTACTGCAGCTGTGCTGAAGAATGCTGACCCCAATCAAAATTTGTCAGCAACCAACCATACGCGGTTTTCAGTGTATGAACTCGCGTATATACGTGACTGTCTTTCAGAAAACCCGCGTATCCAAATTAATCTTCAGAATTTTAATTAGATCTGATCCTCTGCATGACAGAGACTACTCCCAGCTTTTGTCTGAGATATTCGAACGCTTCCCTGGGCAGAGGTTTGGTAAATATATCAGCAACTTGTTCTTTGGAGGGAACATACTCCAACTTCACCTTTTGTTCAAGCACTTGTTCACGTAAGAAGTGATACTTGATGGGAATGTGCTTGGTCTTAGAATGCATAACCGGCTTCTTTGAGATACTGATGGCGCTTGTATTATCACACATGATGGAGATAGGAGGTGAACATTTGATTTGAAAATCTTGTAAGGTTTGCATCATCCAAAGAAGTTGAGTGCAACATGATGCGGCAGCCACATATTCTGCTTCTGTTGTAGATAAGGCAATAGAGTTTTGCTTCTTGTTGAACCAAGATACTAACCGGGGCCCCATATAGAATGCACCACCACTAGTGCTTTTCCGATCATCAACATTTCCAGCCCAATTTGCATCAGTGTAAGCATGAAGAGTGAGATCAACATTCTTTGGATACCATAGTCCAAAGTCTTGAGTTCCTTGTAGATATTTTAATATTCTTTTGACAGCCTGAAGGTGAGACTCTTTTGGATTAGCTTGGAATCATCCAACAATCCCAACTGCATGCATAATGTCTGGTCTAGTCCCAGTGAGATAAAGTAGAATTCCTATCATAGATCTGTATTCTGGTTGATTCACCGTGGGAGAATCATCATGAGAACTGAGATTACATCTAGTTATCATTGGTGTACTTACAGGTTTGCACTCTTCCATGCCATACTTCTTCAGAATTTTCTTAAGGTATTTTGCTTGTGACAAGAATATACCATATGTAGTTTGATGCACTTGCAAGCCAAGAAAGAATGTTAGTTCCCCAAGTAAAGACATTTCAAATTCTTGCTGCATGACAGAAGCAAATTTCTGACTCATAGATTCTTCATTACTTCCAAAAATGATATCATCAACATATGCAACCACAATCAATAGTTTATCATTTTCAATTTTTGTGTATAAGTTGCTATCAACAGACCCCTTTGAAAATCCTTGTTGATGAAGATATTTGTCAAGACGATAATACCATGCCCTTGGAGCTTGTTTGAGACCATATAGAACCTTTTTAAGTCTACAAACAAGATTTTTATCATTTCCCAAAATGAATCCTTCTGGTTGTTCTATATAAACTTCTTCTTCTAGATCACCATTGAGAAATGCAGATTTAACATCCATTTGATAAACTTTGATTTGTTGAAAACTTGAAAAAGCAAGAAACATTCTTATGGCTTCAAGTCTAGCTACAGGTGCAAAAGTTTCTTCAAAGTCTATACCTTCTTGTTGAGTATACCCCTTGCAAACCAGTCTAGCTTTGTTTCTTATAACATCCCCATTCTCATTTAACTTGTTCTTGAATATCCATTTAGTTCCAATGACATTTTTATCATGTGGTCTTGGTACCATTTCCCAAGTGTGATTCTTTTCAATTTGATCAAGCTCTTCATTCATGGCTTGAATCCAACATTCATCTTTGCTAGCTTGATTGACATTGTGTGGTTCAATCGTGGATAGAAATGCCAGATAGCTAGAAGATCCCACAAGAGTCCTCCTTGTTTGTACACCTAATTCCTTGTCTCCCAAAATTTGAGATTCAGGATGATTCTTTTGAACATATCTAGATGGAGCCTTTTCAGATAAATCATCTTCAGGTTCTTCATTGGATCCACTGTCTATATCATTTCTATTTGATGTAGAAGGACAAAAGTCACCATCATCTTCTTCTGTTGTTTGTCTTTCTTCTTTAGGGACTGCATGAGACTCATCAATAACAACATCAATACATTCAACAATCTTTCAAAGCCTTTTATTGTAACATTTGTATGCCCTACTTGTAGATGAGTAACCAAGAAGTATTCCTTCATCTGATCTAGGTTCAAACTTGCCAAGATTTTCATCATTATTTTTGATAAAGCATTTACTTCCAAAAACTCTAAAATGCTTCACGGAGGGAGAATTACCATACCAGAGTTCATATGGAGTTTTGTCACTATTTACCCGAACATGAGCCTTGTTGAGAATGTTAGCTGCTGTATGTGCTGCTTCACCCCAGAACATGTCAGGAGTTCCAGAATCATCAAGCATAGCTCTAGCCATTTGTTGAATTGTTCTATTCATTCTTTATGCTACGCCATTTTGTTGTGGAGTGCCTGCTACAGAGAACTGTCTTTTTATGCCATGTTGTTCACAAAATTCAAAGAATTCATTTGATGTATATTCTCCTCCTCGATCAGATCTAAGACACTTGATTTTTAGATCTAATTCATTTTCCACCAATGCTTTGAAGATCTGAAAATTTTCAAATGCTTCATCTTTGTGTTTAATCAACCCGATCCAACACATTCTAGAGAAATCATCAATAAATAAGATATAGTATTCTTCACCACGTGGTGACTTTTTCCTCATAGGTCCACATATGTCAGTATGAACGAGTTCAAGAGGCCTACTTGATGAACCTTCCTTGGCATTAAATTGTACTCTGGTCTGTTTACCGAATTGGCAAGATTTGCATATGATACTCTCTGGTAGAGTAATATTGGGAAGACCATGAACAACTTTAAGTCTGCTTGATTTGTTGATTTGAGAGAAGCTCAGATGCCCCAGCCTTCTACTCCATAGCCAATTTTCTGAAGATTTTCTCAAGTAACATTGATCTTTGCAGTTCTTCAATACATACATGTTGCTTGGAGTTCTTTTTCCTTTTATAATTGTTTTACCTGTATCAAGATCACGTACCACACATTATTTTGAACTAAAGACAACCTCAGTTCCTTGATCACACATTTGAATCACACTTAACAGGTTATGTCTTAATCCATCCACATACATGACATTATTAGCTTTCACCTTTTCTTTTAGAAAAACAGACCCTTTTCCCTTAATGATAGCAGGTGTATCATTTCCAAATGTAACATTCTTTTCCTTTTCTAGGGCATTATATGCATGAAGTTTGTTTTTGTCACCTGTCATATGTTTTGAGCATCCGCTATCAATATACCATTGATTTTCTTCACCTTCTGCAAATAAAGCTATCCCACAATTTTCAACCTGTATTTCCTTCTTTTTCCACACTTTGGAGTTTTAAGGAACATGTTCTTTTGGCTGGACTTTGATCCTACATTCAGATTCTTCATGGCCAAAGTTATTGCAATAAGCACATTCAACTTCATTTTGAAGAGGAGAAAAGTTGTTATAGGTGTTCTTCTTTGGTTCAATATCCATCCTTTTCTTTCTTGCTTCTCTTTTCATGATGGTTTTATATGCAACACATTGAACAACTTTATGACCAAAATTGTGACATGAGAAACATTGTCCATTGAAGTAGAAATTTTTGCGATCATGAAATCTTCTATTTGAATTTACCTGTTGGTTGTAGCTTCTTTGAAATATATCCCTGTTAGTGTTCCTTGAATTGTGATGATCATGCTTTACCTGTAAAGATTCTTTATTCCCTTGTTGAGTGGCTGAATGTAGTAAACCAGCTGTAGCTGCTTTTAGATAATTTGGGGCTGAAGCCTGAGAAGATTCTATGGTATATCCAAGACCTGTCTTTATAAGAGGAGACCGTTGTACCTTGATAATCTCATCTAAGGTTTCTGAACCTTTAGCAAATCTAAGATTGAGAGTCTTTACTTTATCATGATCTTTTCTTAGACTTACTACTTCACACTCTAATTCCTCAATGCGTTTTTCCTTTTCTTCAAGCTGATTTTCAAGAGTCTCTATGATTATGTTCTTTTCTTCTAGGCTTATTTTGAGTTGATTATTTTCTTCAAGAAAATCATTGTCCTCTAGAGCATCCACAAAAGTATCCTTTTCTTCTCTAGATTCTTTTTCAAATGCCATGAGAAGTCTAAGATCTTGTTCACATTCTTCCTCACTATCAGATAACCCATCACTGTCTTCATTAGTATAGTAACTTTTCTTAGTGCTAGATCGGTTCTTATTCCTTCTTGCTACTTCTTTCCCTTTAGCAGATGTTTCTTGATAAGGACACTTTGCAGCATAATGACCAACTCTTCCACAATCAAAACATTTGAAAGGAAGCTTACCTTTGAATCTTCCGGTTCCTAGTTGGAGTCTTCTCACAAAGTTTGCCTCATCTTCTTCTGAGATATATCTTGATCCTTCTGCTTTTTGAACTTATTTCCCTTTTGTAGAAGCTTTAAAAACAACTTCTTTGACTTCAGATGGTCCTCCTCTCCTCATTTCATATGCAGTCAGTATGCCATGAAGTTGCACCACAGTAAGAGTTTGAAGATCCTGTTTTTCTTCAAGAGAAGAGACTTTTGATTCAAATTTTTCCGTTAGTGATCTTAAGATTTTCTCAACCAAAGTACATTCCGTGATTGTTTCTCCCAGATTTCTCATACGATTTACAACATCATCAAGACATAAAAAGAAACTGGCAATACTCTCATCACTATGCATTTTTAAATTTTCATATTCAATTCTGAGAGTTTGAAGTTTTGCACTTTTTACCTTTTCATCACCTTCATAAATTAGAATGATTTTGTCCCATATTTCCTTTGCTGTATTCAGCTACATGACTTTGAAAAATTCAGATTCAGTTAGACTTCTGGTTAGAGCATTGACCGCCTTTGCATTTGATTCATAATCCTTCCTTTCAGTTGGATCTGTTGGTGTAGCAGCTGGATATTGATATCCTTGTTCAACAATGGCCCTTATATCTGCTCCCATAGACTGAAGATGGGATATCATCCTTATTTTCCAAAAGATTAAATTACTTCTGTTGAAGAGTGGAGGCTTGATAGATGCTGTTCCCTCTTGATTGCTCATCTTGCTTGATCTTCCTTCTAGCGGTTAAGCCCTTTCAGAAGGACCTGCTCTGATACCAATTGTTGGGAAAAATACTGAGAGGGGGGGGGTGAATCAGTATTAAGTGCAGACAATAAAACTTTTCTTCTTCCTTTAAAAAAACCATATGCTACTTTCCTGAAGCCAACTAGCGTATATATGCGGATATCCTTTACAGAACTCGCGTATATCCAGTGATCTAATTATGCATTAATTATTGACTTAGATCATTGCATTATTCAATCATCAGATGTTTAGAAAATAGTAAACAGGTGCAGAAAGAACAGAATAATCATCACACATAAGCAACACACATGAACACCAGGATTTTAGGTGGAAACCCAATTCGGGCGAAAACCACCGCTGCCATCGTCTCAGTCTTAAATATTTATTATATTAAGAAAAATTCTTACAACCATTTACTGGCGCAGACTCATACCAGCACGCAGGCACCCACCTGCAGAAGGCTACAACCTTCTCTCGTTTACCAGCCTCTCCTGGAAGGGAGCTACAACCCCCTGCTTCTCGTTTACCAGCCTCTCCTAGAAGGGAGCTACTACCCCCTGATATTAGCACCAGCTTCTACTGACAGAAAGCTTCTACATACATACTGAAGGCTTCAACCCTCAGATCCACTGCAGACCACGTTTCATCAATTTTCAAATTGGATCAAACAGCTCCAACACAACCCTTCACTTATCAACAAACAACCTTTGCCCAATGCTTCAAACAGAACAGTGAAACCATTATAACCAGAATATCAGAGATAACCCAGACTTCAGAATAAATATGCAGAAACACATTCAACCTTGAGCAACCATTAGATCAGATATCATACGCACTTTTATTTAATCAGACCCACGTATATACGTGCTTTTAATGAAGGGAACCCGCGTATACATCTGTGCACTTACCAAAATAACCCTAACTTTCCATATGCACCTTTGTTTAAACAGATCCACCTATACACGCGCTTTTCACGAACTGAACCTGCGTATAGATCTATAAAAGATAAACTTTGCACAACAGACCAGATCTATGAACTTACCCAGATTTCTTCAAGTTCTTCAACAGATTTGCGCCAGGTCTTCATTACTTCTTTTCAGATCATCCTAGAGCTTCATATTTTCAGATCTAGAGGTCTTGAACATTCATCATGTTCATAGGTGCATCATAGATTCAGATCTATCAATCAAGAATAGAGTTCAACCATACAGATTAACTTCAAAGTGAAGTATTCATTAAATCCCAGACACTTGCACACACTTTGCACAATGAATTTCTTCTCCTTATATATATTTAGCCTTTTTCAATACCATGAGTCACAACCACATTACTTCCAATGGTTTTCCTGGACGGGATCAAATAGACAATCCAGCGCTCAATACAATGGGTCAATACCATGGTAAAGTCCGCTGGTTTTATAAATTTAGAGCGCAATTAGGCATACGCGACTTGGCACGATCTTTTCGGCGTGCATACGCGACTTCCCCTAAACAAACCTGCGTATGCTTTGTGACATACCTAGTTTAACATTCTTCTTGCACATACTGGAGATTCTTTCTTCTGCAACTTCTGTACTGATTGTAGATACATCAGATTTACATCATTTACAAGTTCATCAAGTACAACTTCATCAGATAGGTTGCCATCAAGGACAACACTCTGCATCATATTGCCAATCATCTCATTTCATTAATTAAGTTGCCTTCAAGGACAACACATGCCAACATACACAAGCACTCATGATACTCTTTAATCACTTCTATGGTTTCCTCTTCTGTTAGACATAACAACAACACACCAGCAGGATCTTTCCAATACAACTTAGCTTCAATTATAACATAAGGTTGAGCTTTAAGTTTCAAGGCTCTGTACCTAGCTCTGTTAATTGAAGGTGGAAAAGAAAGGAAACACAAATAATGAATAATATCTTTGTACCATTTTGAATAGAGGAATTTATATTTAATTGGTACTTTTTTCTGAATGTGGTTTGATTCTTTAGTGACTTCTTCTACAGGTGCAAGTAAACTGATTCCCAAAGCTTGGAAATTAGATTCTGTTAACAATTTAGACAGTCCTAGTCCTTTGAATAGCTTTGTTGGTTTGATATCCAAATCATATTCTTGGATTTTAGCAATCGATTTCCCTCTTTTCCCTTCAACATCACTCTGTACTAATACATCCTTTACAACAGAATTAGGCACATATGCTACAATTTGAGAATGAAGTATATAAGTTCTGAAAGCCTTCAATGATTTAACCAGAGCATATACTTGTTTCTCCAAGATATTATACTTTAGTTCTGCATCTCGAAGCACTTTACTAAAAAACGTTACAGGCTTCTCACTTCCTTCTTCATTTTTTTGTAGTAGCACAGTAGCAATTGTAGAAGAAGATGCAAATGAGAAAATTTGAAACGGCTTCAAGTAATCTAGATTGGTTAAAACATGATCTTCTTGGAGAGATTCTTTAATTCTTCCAAAATATTCCCTTGCATCTTTGTTCCACTTTACTTCAGCATCCTTTTTCAACATATCTGTTATTTTCCTGACAATCTTTGCATAATTTGGAACAAATATTCTCAGAAAATTGATTTTTCCAAGAAATCTTTGAATATCCTTCTTACTTCGAGGCAGGGAAATTGTCTATATGGCTTCAACGCTTGCTAGATCAATCTTCACTCCTTGCTTTGAAGCTATATGGCCCAACAATTTTCCTTCTTCTAGAGCAAACAAGGATTTTTTAGGATTCAATGATAATCCATATTTCCTGCATTTTAAAAAGGCTTTCTCCAAATGTTGTAGGTGTTCATCATCAGAACTTGAAAAACTTGTAACATCATCAAGATAAATAACTACAAATTTGTCCCGTACAAACACAATATCCATTGCCCTTTGGAAAGTAGCTCCTGCATTCATGAGGCCGAATGGCATCCTGGCATACATGAATGTTCCCCAGGGTGTAGTGAAAACAATTTTCTTTTGATCTTCCTTCTCCACAACAACCTGATTATACCCGGAAAAACTGTCAACCATGGATAACCTGTATGCTCCAGTTACTTTCTGCAATACAAAGTCCATCTTTGGCAGAGGATAATTATCCTTCAGTGAAGCTCTATTCCAGTTTCTAAAATCTACACTCAATCTTATCTCTCCATTTTTCTTCCTGACCAGTACAAGAATAGAAACCCAATCTGAATATATTAGAGGAACTATAATATTTTCTTGCAAAATTTTCTTTACCTCTTTTTCAATTGGAGCCAACAATAATGGGTTAATTTGTCTGAGCTTCTATTTATGAGGCTTAATCCCATCTTTCAATGGAATTTTATGTTGAATAATACTTTTATCATAATTTTTCAGTTCTTCCTATGACCATGCAAATACATCAGTAAACTGCTTGAAAATATCTATATACCTCTCTTTGTATTCCTTTGGAACTCATTTGAACAGTTTGACTATTTTAGGCTCATGTTGAGTTCCTAAATTATAGTCCTCCATTTCTCCATCTTGGGAAACCTTTTTATGGTTTACTACCACATCGTTAGCATCAAACAGTCTTTCAAGAGGTACCAAACCTCTTTGCAAAATATTATCTTTCAACTAAATTATCTTCTGGTCTCCAATTGTCTGCTTCAGATTTTCAGACATTTGACCTTGACCACTCTCATCCAATTCTAAGTCAATTTGAATGTCTTAAAAATTTCCAATCATCGTCAAGAATTGATTAATCTTCTCATCATCCTAAAAGACTTTCCAATGCCTTACATTATCAGGAATTGAAGGTCGATGTCTCAACTCAATTACATATATCAACCTTGGATTTATTGGTGGTTTGAATGTACTGGCTCCAACTGCTAATGAATCTGCCATTCTATTATCCTCTCTTGGAATAAAATGTAAATTAAAGGCCTCAAAATAATTTTCAACTAGATCTCATACCTCATTTCTATAGGACCTCAATCTGGGATGCTTAGTCTGACACCCATTCTTAATTTTCCTTATGATAAATTCAAAATCACCAAAAATAGAGATAGACTGAATTCCCATCTGTTTATTTGTTTGCAGACTTAAAATCAATGCTTCGTATTCAGCTACATTATTAGTGGATTCTAATTCCAGTTTGAAAGAAAAAGGTACAAAGTTACCTTCAGGTGATACAAATATAAATCCAGCTCTGGTGCCCTCCTTAGAGAATGCTCCATCAAAATAACACTTCCAAATTTTATTTGAATGTAGCTCCTTATGTACAATGGTTGAAGGGAGCTACTTTTGTGAATCTTCAGCAAATTCTGCATCTTCATGTAGCATGAAACACAAGAGATCCTCCTTCTCTTGACCATAAATAGGGGAATTACCTGCATTTTTTTGGTAGTAGTCTTCAAAAATCTGGTTTCTCAGTGTAACCTCCTTTCCTCCCCATTAAAAATAGGAATGATGGCATATGTGAAATCTAATTTCAAAACCCCTCCAAGTTCCCCCCCCCCCGCCCAAAGATCTGGACAACAACATACCAAATCTAGCTGGAATATCTGCTACTACCACATCCATCATAATACTCTTAGATGGAATTTGAGCTAAGGAAAAAACCATATCTTTGATAAGACTGACACACTTCACCCTTTTTGAATCAAAGGAATAAAGGTCTCCATATGGCTTGGTAATTTTCAAATTTAACTCTTTCATCACAGACAGTGGCATTAGATTATGTGATGCACCAAAATCTAGCATACAATTATGTAAAATGAAATCATGCAACAGAACTGATATATAAAAAGGTAGAACAGAAGAATATACCTCTTCAACATGAGGTCCAAAAGTACCCACTGGTTTCTCTTCTTGCAGATTCACTATATCACCCAATTCATCAGATTGAGATAAATTAATAAACTTTGCAATTTTCTTCTTATAACCAGGTGTTTTGACCAACTCAAGAAGTGGCACTTGAATTTTTACTTTTTCTAATTCTTTAGACAAACTAAAGATTTGATTCTGTTTTGTAAGCTTCTCAGGCTCTTCTTGATTTTTATTTGAATTTTTATGTTGATCAGGAACAATAACAATTTTCTCCAAAATATTAGGGTCATTAGATTTCATTTAAGAAGTTTCAGCTCGTTGTTTTTCTTTTTCTTTTTCTTGATTCATGGGCTGTTTCCCCTTGTCTGATTTTTTAATTTGGTTCTTCTGTAGTGGAGTCGCCATTGGAGTAGGTACTAATTATGATTCTTCTCCTTCATCATCCTGAGTTCTCAACCTATTTTTTGACCTCAAATCATATTTCTTATGCAACTCTACTTGGATAAAATCAGTAAATTGTTTGCAATAATCATCCATTTCTTCTTGATCAAATGAAATATCAGCTTCTTTACATTCTTCTGCATATTATTTCTCACTCTCTTGTTCTGTTTCATCACCTTGCATATATACAACAGAAATTTGATCTTCATCTTATTTCTAATAATTATCAGCAGAATGTGATGGGGCTACTTCTATATATAAAGGTGCTTGGACTTGATCTTGATCTTTCCTTTCTCTCTGTAAAATTTGAAGGGGCTATTTTCTAAATTGGGGATTGAAAACCCCTCTGTTTTGTTTTGCAGGTTTCTTGTTATCTATTTCCAGCTTTACCAGTTTATTTGACAAATTTTTAATGACCTTTGTCAGATCATCTATCCTCTGATCTTGAGATGAGGCTCCTTCTTTATCTTGAACTTTACCAGCAGCAGACATCATTTGCCTCAATCTATAAGGCATCCGTTTGAATTTGTTCAAAAGTGGGGGATCTTCTTTCTCTCCATGTAAAACTAAAATCTGGCTCAAATTCTCCAGCAAAAACAACCCTTGCTCCAATAGGAGGAGGTTTCATTTCCACAGGCAAACTGTTGTACAACTTATTAAATCTTTTGACAAAATCATTCATACTTTCATTTGAATTTTTCTTTATAGCATTAAATTCTGTTAAAGAATAACCATGGTCTCTTTTCTCACCCCATATCTGGATGGATTGTCTTTCTAATTCATCCCAATAATTGATTGAACCATTGGGTAATCCTTTAAATCATTTTCTTGCCTCTCCACTTAGAGACTGTACAAAAATTCTCATTACCACATCAAGATGTTCTACATTAAAATTTTCAGCAAATGTGTAGAACAAGGGCAAGTGTTGTTCTGCAGTTATTTCATCTTCACCAGTAAATCTAAGGAGCAACTTGAGATACTCCTGAGGCATTGCATTCATTGGTTGGGGTAGATTTGATGGTGCATATCTATTCATCAAGAAAGTAGGGGCTGCCATGTTTATGCCCAAATTGACTGCTCCTTGAGCGAGGGTAAAATGGATACTGGTTGTAGGTGGGGATGAATGAGGTGGAACATCTGATATAGGGATAGGTGTATGAACAATAGCAGAAGAAATGGCAACTGTACGAGGTTGGGTTTTTGTAAGAGGATATGATACAAACTCAAAATATTGTTCTTTTACCGTTGATTCTTAGAAATGAATGGGTGAAGGTGAGGATTCTTTTTCCAGGAAAATGATTTTTCAAGAAATATCCTTGGATGAAAATGTATGTGAACTGCTGCCTGGTGCAAGCAGTGTGGCATCAGGTGTAGAAAATATTTTTGTTTTCTGGCCCTTCTTTTAAACTAGATTTTCTAGATCAGACAAAATTAGAGATTTTTCTTGAGAGGTACCTCACCTTGTGTGAGGCTTCTTAGGAGCCAGAATTATTTTAGAGAAGCACAACTTAGTATTGCCTCCTCTCTAAACAACCAGAGAAAATATGAACAAAACCCAAGGAAAACTTTGAATCTTCGGTCCCCGACAATGATGCCAATTAATGTTGTACCTTAAGAGACAATCCCTTAGCTGTGATAAGGAATCAGTGCTTAAGACATTTTATAATTATGTCAAAAATTTTATGTCTCTATTTTATTAACCCTCAAGTATTTATAATCACACCCTTAAATATCAAATATTATGAATGCTTTGCAATGCTACCATATGTTAATGTTGAATGAAATGACTGGAAGAAAATGTAAGGGGAAGTCCAAACTGATATGCTGCTTTATACAGAAAATACCATTCCAAACTTCAGAAGAAACATGTGAAATAAATAGTTAAAACAAAGGAGCGCCAATTAAGGTTTTTAACTCTTATACACAGAAGTAAGAAGAGACCTGCTACTCATAACCTTGTTTTATTCATAGAAGGAAATACACAATGAAAACTGGAATACATTTCAACATAAACGAATTGCCAGAAAATTTCTTACTCATTCTTTAATCTTTGAATCTTTGAGTACAAAAATATTTGTCCAGGAGCTCCAAAACTTAGAGCCTTCTTTTGTCTTCAAAATTACATTAAATATAGTAAAAAGTAGTTTGGGGTTGCTATAACCAATTCTAACTACCAAAACTACTTTAGACATCGAAAGTTTTCTATTACATGTCTTAAAAATGTCTTGTTACAAATATTTTGTCTTTAGAAAATAAAAAAATATATCCTATTCTATAGGAATTGCTGATGATGCAACTTCTTTTCCTGGGTCAACTGATTTGTCTTTCTTTGATGTCGGTCCTTTTGGCAGGTCTATTGTCCAAGCTCTGCACTTTTTCCATATTTCTACCTTCGTCCTGGGTGAATGTGTCAGATTGTGATATTCCAATCTGAATGCAGTAATTCGATCATAGGACAACCTTTCTGAGAAAAGAGTCTTTACCATCCACAATAGCTGAAAGTGTCTCTGCAAGAAGTTGACCATTGTTTCTCCTTTAAGAACCTGAGTCTTTTCATGTCTGTTATCAACTTTGATTTTTGTCATAACCAGTGAATTTTCATAAGAGCTCCATGGAAAAATATCTCCTTCAGCTCCCCAACATGATGGCAAGCCTATCCTTGTCATTTTATCAAAATATTTATGGAATTGACTTACTGCTTCTTTGATTTCCATTAGTTTCTTTTCTGCAACCTTTCTGAGATCATTCCTGACAATCATTTTGTTAATTTCCACTGCATATAACATCCTATCTTGAATATCATTCTCCTCTAATTCTTGATTTGATTTGGAATTGATATAATCAATAAATCTTCTTGCCCAAATGGCTATGTTAATCCCTTTTTGCTTATCAGACATACTATCGGTTCTTCACACTCCATAATCAGGCTTTTTTCTTTTGCAATTATCATCAGGAAGCACCAATTGGACTTCATTTCTGAAATAATATTAGTCCAAATGATATCTTTAGCTTGTATTAATGACACATTAACTTTCATTCTTTCTTTGAGATTCTTAATCTCAGCTTCAGCATTTCAGACGTCCATTTTGTATTTTTCTGCTTCATTTTCCATGACCTTCATCAATTTTGTCACAGTCTCTAGATCTGTTTGAGCCTTCTTTCTATCTCTTTCAGCCATCATCAATTCATTGTTTAATTGAGCAATCTGTGCCTGAGGGTCTACATCACCTGCAGGAAAAACAAAAGTGCAAGTATGATTATCAATATGATTTTGCAACGAAATTGCAGTCTGCTTTATTTTGGAGAGTTCTTCATCCTTTTGGACTAGTTGCTGTAGAAGTTTTTCTTTCTCTTTCTCTACCTCTGCAACCTCAACAACCATTGGATGTTCTACAGCAGGTAGTTTTAATTTATTTCTCAATGTATATATCTCTATCTTAGCAGTTTGCATGAACTTCTGTACATCGGCTTTATCACTGGGGTCTACTTCAATCTTCATAATGACTTTCTTCAATTCTTCATTTTGGACTGTTAAGGCCCTTGAGTTGGCTTTTTCTAACTTCAACTGTTTGATAAATTTCCTTAACATGTTCTCAGCTTTAACTGCCATTGCATTTGTCTTTGTGAGATCGTTAACAATCAATTGTCCTGTCTGCATATGCAAATTCATTTTGTCCATTAGTTGAATCTTTTTAACATCCATAGTCACATTTACAGTATTAAAACTGTTTGAAGACCCAATTGACATTCCTGTGGGATGTGACAAAGCAATTCTAAATTGATCTTTTTCAAGATCCATTATAGTTAATAGCCTTGTCTAATCAGTAGCAACCTGATGTTCTACTTGGGCCTCCATGCTGGCCTTCATTTTCTGATTTCTCTCTTCAATTTGTGAAAATACTTGTTTGATTAAGGGTACTTGTTCATGAGAGGATTCATGACCTCCAAGGGAAGTGGGAGCATTCTGCTCTTCACCCAAATGAAAGGAGAAACTAGGTAAATTAGAGGAATGATCTTCAAAAAATTTTGTTCTTTTCTCACCTCTCGGTTCCTCATCATCCAAATCAATAATAAATTCTTTACCTCTTTTATTTGTTTTCTGAGTTATAACAGGAGTCTGAATGCTTGTATTCATTGAAATTATTTCACCTTTTCTTGCTACCTTTTCTTGTTCAGGTCTACTTTCATGAATGAAAGCTGACTAATCGTTCTTAATTCTTCTCTATGAAATTACACCATGGGGATCATAAGCTCATTTTTTTGCTAGTAACATATGTGTTTCCTCTAACAATTTTGTTACTTCATCAAATGCCTGCCTCATATTAACTATGAAAGGTCCAACACTCATAGTAATTTATACATATGACCTTTCTTCATAGGAAAAAAGTGCACATGATCAACATTCAGGCTCTGTTTGATAAATTCCAAGGCGAAGAGCCTCATTGGTACAAACGTTGGGAGCCTGTAAGGTTCAACATTTGCTCCATATGACCTTATTTCAGAATATTCTTCAAATACAAACCAATCCCCAAATTTACAGCTAGTTCCTAAATGTAGAAACTCCTTGGCTTTAGGTAGGAAACAAGGAGGATGAACTCCATTCAATATTTTATATGCAATGGGCATATACCGACTAGAAAAATCAAATAACCCTGCTTCATTTTTCTCCCTTCTGATTATATCTGTCCGAAATATAATTGACTTTCTATGCTTGTTTACATCCATTATATTTAGACCTAACTGCATGAATTCCTCAACATTCTGATATAAAAATAAGTAGACAATGAGTGAGGGAAATTTGAAAGAACCTATTAGTGGAAGACTCATCAACTGTGAGTGTTGAAGAGGTTAATCCCCTCTGCAGACAAAGGGGATCCCTACTAGCCCAGATCGGGTCTAGCAACAATCAAACACGCTACAGTGCAGGTTCCTAATTGCAAATAAACCGACTTGCGATGAAGGCTTACCTGGAATCCAACGCTGTTGTTCGTAGAAGAGGTAGTGCTCCCGTTCCTCAGCTCTGACAGATCACAATCCTCACGATCTCCGTGATCGGACACCTGCACATGCAAGAAACAAAACAAACGCAAGAATAAAATCCAGTACATACAACTATATGTCAGTCGAAGATGACATAACTCGTGATCATAATCAAGAACAAGAGTGGAACCATAACCAATAGTCGCTTATCATTAATTAATCAAAGGAAGAATACAACCATAGCTTCGACGCTGAATTCTCCTTCGGTGGGTTGTTAGCAGAACATGTCTCGATAAATCCTGTCAGGGATGGGACAAGCCTCTCTCTTCGGATACTTGACAATAGTCTCCTTGCTTGGATTTGGCCTTAAGGGAATCAAGAAGGCTCTTGCAGCATAAGGATGTGAATGCTCTTGGGAACTAGCTTGCAAAGGAAATGGGCAAGCTTTTATAGATGGAGGAAGGGGAGTTGGGATCCCTATAATCATGGGATTGGCCCTATCATCAAGGAAGCTTCCATGAGAGGTGGCAAACCACTTCCTCTCCATGGAAATCCGTAGCCAAACCTCCCAACTCAAGATAGATACCAGTTTATGAATTGGTTAGGACGAATCTTCCGCCATTTATTTTTAAAAAACACTCCTTAAAATTGCTGGCGCGAGTGCGACTCTGAGATAGAGTGCCAATTGGCGCGCCCTCTTTGAAGGATTTCCCCCATTGGTGCGGGTATTAAATTGGCTGCCCGCGCCAATGCAAAAAGGGGTGTTTTTAGGGTTTTTCACAAGGAGTTGTCTTCAGGGCAATGAAAGCTCATGTTCAGAGGGATGTCATGAAAGTGTTTTCAAGTCTTGTCTCTGCTCACAGGTCACGGAATGAGCCCTCCAATGTGCGGGATGGGGAATGGTAGGGACGGTGACAAATTGTTGTGTAACAGATGCCCCCTAAAGCATGAGGCCCGAAAGAGAGAGAGGGGTGAAATGCTTTACGAGAACATGTCCGACTGAAAACACTATCATCGGAAAACTGCAGAGAGAAGTACAATTGATATCTCAGATACATGATATAAGTGGTATGGGCGCAACCATCCATAACAGAGTATACAATAATCAAGATCCAAGGTATGGAAGCAGCCATCCAGTGAGGATCGATAAATAGACTCAGGCATGGTCGCATCCATCCAGTGAATGAGTCATGTAACTAATTATAATAATCCACAAAATCGCAGCCTTGATTTCAATAGATAAAATCCAAGGTCTTGCGCCCCATCTCGACCCGAAAAAAGTACAAGTTCAAGCATGCGAATAAGTGAGCTGAAGTTGAACATGCAAGAACATCGTTTGATTACCAGCCAGTGATGAAAGCTATTAATAGACGCGAGAGGTACCTAGTACATTTAATGAGCCCTAGGAAGGAGAGACTTGAATAACGTCATTACGACTGATCCCAATGTCATCAGGGTTTAACGAGTCTGACAAAGGAAGAACTCGGTGTCTTTTCATGTTTAGAGAGTTTGAAAAGACAGCGGAAAAGTAAACTCCAATGGTCCCTTTTCGTAAATAGTTTCTCAGACTCGAAAAGGTAGAAAAAAATATCCAAGAAAACCTCCTAGTCACGATAGGCTAGGGTATTCCTTTTTCGTAAATAATCTATCCCAGCTTGAAAAAGGGGTAAACGTATACTGGGTAGATGTCGCTTTGTGGCCACTTTAATGAGATCGAAATGACAAGGGACTCGACGATCTTTTCATGTTTAGAGCGTCAGAAAAGAGCTGAAAGATGACTCCAAAATGACTTTTTCGTGTCTTTACCGAGTCCGAAAAAGTATAAAATATAACTCGTACCACCATGTAAGTCACATAAAAACCTGTTGCTGCACATAAAAGCAAGTGTAAAACCCATTTTTTGACACAATATATTAAAATATTTAAGAAAAATAACTTTTAAAACCTAAGTTGACTTCAAAAGTTATAAATATGTCTCAAATGGTAAAAACAAAATTACTTTTACTGTTTACCTCATCAGAGAGCAACAGTGGTCCATTTTTTGTGTGAACTTCTAACGGCGATTGCGACCGATCTGGGCTACCATTTAGATCCCCGTCTGTTCCAGGTAAGAGGCACTTCCTTGTACTCCATTTTAATACATTTTTTAAAGATTTCCATTATGCAATAGACTTCTGTGAGGAATTTTTTGAAATTATAGGGCTCCACTCATTGGCGCGGGTATCGGGCATGGACTCGCGCCAATGGGCTTTTACATACAAAGGGCCCGCGCCACCTGGCGCGACTGTTAGGGAAACAGTCACACCAACGGTGGAACCCAATTTTCCGCCCAAAAATTCTGAATTGTAAGAGATTCAAATGAAATTTTTAAGGATGACAGAGATCTAATAGAGGTTTTTGATCATGTTGATGCAGGTTACTGAGGCATAATGGTTATCGAGTGGAAAGAGAAGGAGCACGGGGAAGAGGATGAATTAGCCATGGAGAATGAAGCTTGTATGACTGCACTCAAGAATTGCGGGCTTCAAAAGTTCTTCCTGACACCTTGCTTACGAGCTCAACCTGAGCTTATACAATACCTAGTTAGTATTTGGGACGAAAATGAAGAAGTGTTCAAGCTTCGAGACCAGGTATTGGAACTGGAGGTTTCCGACGTATACTTCATAACCAGACTGTCGCGCAGAGGCCCGGTACCTATATTGACAGGCAACAGACCATCTGGTGAAAAGATGGAGCAAGTGATGGCGAGAGTGTGTCCAGGGGCACGACTGGGATCAGGGAGCGGAAAGGTGGATATTCACACTGTCCCCGACCTAGCACTCAGGGTGGTGCTACACACCATCACGCGGGCTGCAGGATTGCAAGCACCACACGAGGCAACAAAATTCCAACTCCTCCTAGCCGCTGAGTGCATGAATCCAACACTATTTGACTGGGCTACAATAGTGAAAATAAATATCAAAAGGCAGCTCACAAGGTGCAAGCAAGTCAAACTGAAACAGTTTGGCTACGGTTCCATTTTGGTATCGTTCATCCTGGAATGATTACGTATCTTTCAAAGCCAAGGGGCCATCGTAGCTAAGCCAGTACCAAGAGAGCCGAGGATGGCTTGCTGGGCAGCACTGATGCCCAGATCAGGAGGAGGCCAACAGATGTCCTGGAGGCCAGAGTTTTTCGGATGGTTACAACGTCAATTGATTGTGGTCGAGGATTGGCCATATGCTGGAACCGATTTCACTGGTGACCCAGATCTCCCACTGCCAGAGGCAGATGATTGGGACAAGGAGCTGGGTATGACTCTTTTTGATTTTTTATGTTTTATGATTTTTTTTTTTTTTTTTTTTTGTAATACATGCTCGTTCTAACAACATTTTATGCGTATGCAGATGTGGGCCCAGAGAGACCAACCGGTATGTCTCCTATCGCGCGGAGAACTCATCCCGCACCTGATCCTCAGGCAGAGGGTGCAGAGGGGGGAGCGCTGATCCAGAATCTCGAGGGTATTTCCCGAGGGATCCCAGACTACGCCCGGCTGGAAGATGTATCGATGGCGTACCAGAGACATACAGTGGGAGTGCCTAGTCGCCTCCACCAACTTTTGAGATGCTTAGTGCGTGCAGTTACTTGTTATCATGAGCACCATGCGGATTAGACTCCTAGGGCTTTTTATGCATATTTTTTGAGAGACATGTCGTCTCCGGATGTATTAAGACGAACATGTATATTTTGATTTTATGTGATGCACACTATGCAAAAATTTCGACATATATATATATATACATATCTATTTCTGGATGGGTCTCTATTTTCACATGTGATGATGTTTTTTACAAGTTGCGCAAATGTCTATGTAGAACCAAATTAGCTACTGCATCTGTTAATGTATTCATATGTTTGGGTATGTGTTGATATGTGATATAGTCAAAATTTCTTTCTAGCAGACGAATACGTAGATACAGACGTAAAATGGATGGATTTCTTACTGAATAATGCCCGTTAAGCTATGAAACTACAAGTTGTGAGTCTAGATATACAATTAATTCACGGATACCAAGGTTTACAGCCTCAGTTGATAATTCTAACACAGCACTATATTCCGCGATGTTATTTGTCGCACGCCCTAGACACACACCATGCAGGTTGACCAACTCACCAGCAATATTGTAGATTACCCAGGCTGCCGAAGACAAATTCCTAGTACTGCAGGAGGCACCATCCGCGAAACCAACAAATGAAGTAATGGACATCTACACAATCAGGAAGACCTGATCAGCAGAAAGATGCTTACATCGCACACCACACCACACATGCACACAAATGAATATACACACCTATGTACACACACCACACCAAAAATAACTTAAGCATAGTATTTTTTAAGGCACAGCCCATTCCTAGGCTGTGCCAACGGAACTCCTTCATAATCAATGAGCTCATAAGCTCCATTTTTCAATACTCGTTTTACTATATAGGGCCCATGGCACATGGGTTGGAACTTACCAGCCCCAAGTTTATCATGTGCTTGGTCTTATAAGAGGACGAGGTCCCCCTCGATAAAGGAACGTGGAGAGACTGATTGATCAAAGTGAGCCTTGAATCGCTTCTTTTGTGCCTCAATGAATAAAGAAGCCAAACGAAGGGTTTCATCCAACCATTCCAGATACAAGAGATTCTCTTCCTCAGGAGAAGTGTCGAGCAAAAGTTCCACAACTAGCTTTAAAGAAGGAATTTCGCATTCAACCGGCAGAGTTGCTTCCAGACCATACACCAATTGAAATGGTGTGAATCCGGTCGCATTCTTTGCTGACGTCCGGTAGGCCCATAGAGCTGAGAACAATTGGAGATGCCAATTGGACTTATGAATACCAACTGTTCGTTGAAGCATCGTGAGCAAAACCTTGTTCACAGCCTCAACCTGGCCATTTGCCTGGGGGTAATATGGCGTTGAGCTATCATGTCATAAGCCCAATCTTGATGTCAGCTCGACCATCATGTAATCTCTAAAGTGAGTGCCATGATCGGTCACAATGGCCTGAGGGACCCCGAAACGTGCAATGATATGGTTGAAGATAAACTGAGCAGCTGTCTTACCGTTGGTAGCAAGTGTAGGCATCGCTTCGGTCCACTTAGTAAAGTAGTCGACAGCGACAATTATATATGCATGCCCCCCGGCCGAATGAGGGTTACATGTCATGAAATCTACGCCCCATTTTGCAAAAGGGCCGACAGTAATAACAGGATGCAAAGGTAGAGGTGGCGCGCGCATCTTGCGCTGAAAAACCTGGCACTCATGACATTTTCGGACTGCAACAATACAGTCTTTGAATATCGAGGGCCAGAAGTAACCTGCTCGCAGAATCTTTTGGGCAGTGGCATATCCGGACATGTGACTACCACAGGTGCCACTGTGATAGTCGTTCAAGAATTTTTCAGCCTCTTCCAAAGTCAAGCACCAACGGAGCACGGAATCTACTCCAACGCGGTATAAAGTATCTCCTACAATGCGGTAGGGTTGAGATTGATGCCGAATCCGACGTCGGGCATCTTTGGTCAACTCAGACTGGAACGTTGAGGTTTGAAGATACACTATAATGTCCCCATACCATGGGTCGCGAGTGCTGATGAGGAAGAGAGATTCGTCCAGGATATGATCCTCGGAGTAAGAGGGAGTGGAGTATGTCGGGAGAGAGCAAATGAGATCCGCAAAAACCAGTGATTTTGTCAACTTAGCAGTTGTAAACTCCAAGTCGAACTCCTGAAGGATGACGATCCATTTGGAGTATTTTCCCCCCAGTAATTTTCTAGATAAAATATACGTCATGGGGTTGTAATCCAAAACCACGGTTATTGAACGCAACAGGATGTAATGGCGAAAGCGCTGCACAGCATGTACTGCTGCTAATGCCAATTTCTCGACGTGAGCATAATGTGTTTCTGTGTCGAGAAGATTTCGTGATAGATAATAAAAAACATGTTCATTTCCATCATCATCATCCTGCACCAGAACCATAGCTATGGTGCTAAACGCGGCGACCAAATATAAAGTGAAGTCACGATGATAGTTTGGAGGACAAAGCAAAGGAGCATTAACAAGTAACGTCTTAAGCTTCTCAAAGGATTGTTGAGCAATTCTGTCCCAGTAAAAGGGAGCGTTTTGCTTTAAGAGACGTGTGAATCCTTTGGCTACCTCCGCGTAGTTTGGGATAAAGCGTCGTAGGAAGTTAGATTTTCCCTGCAGACTCTGCAATTGGTGTAACGAGGAGGGTGATGGGAGATTGACAATGGCCTCGACCTTTAGGGGGTCAAGGTGAATTCCGTCCTTGGAGACTATGAACCCCAAAAGACGGCCAAAATCCATGCAAAAGACACATTTATGAGGATTAAGCCTGATATTATAGCGTCTACAGCGAAGGGAAATCTGGCGGAGGTGTTCAGGGTGGTCCACCCGCCGAGCTGAATGAGCTGGCAGATCGTCCAGATAAGGCTAAACGATATGGTGTATGTCGTGGAAAGCGTAGGACATAGCATGCTGAAACGTAGCTCCAGCGTTCTTCAAGCCGAATGGGATATTTTTGTAAGCAAAAGTACCCCACGGACATATGAATGCAGTATTATGTTGATCAGCAGGTAAGATATTTATCTGATTATACCCAGAAAAACCGTCCATGAGGGAATAGATCTCACTCCCAACACATTCGTCAATAATTTGGTCTATGAAGGGAGTGGGATAATTATCCTTAGAACAGGCGTGATTAATATCATGGTAATCAACACAGACTCTTATAGTTCCCTGCTTCTTATCCATAGGGACAATATTAGAGACCCATTCTGTGAGGGGAATTAGGTAAATGAAGCCCGCGTTTAGAATTTTCTCAACTTTTGCTTTAATGGCAGCGGCTTTGCGAGGATGCACTGGGCGTAAGCATTGGCGCACGGGTTTCACACCAGGATAGGTAGGAATCTCATGCACTACTATGCTAGGATTGATCCCAGGAATTTCCACATAGGAGCAAGCAAACACATCTTTGAATTCTCGGAAAAGATCGGTATAAATCCGAATCTCTTCAGGTGAACAAGTGACTCCCACATGTATATTCTCGACTACACCCGATTTTATGGAGATGTCGATCGGGACGGTTTGAGTAATGTTACTTAGGTTTCCTTCTGAAAAGACCTCATGAGTCAATATGGTCGTCTAGAGAGGCGGAGTAGGAACCTGAGATGCAAATCGCTCTAGGCACTCGGACATTGCCCCCAGGCCAGGCATGAAGGAGGAACGATGATGTCCATCGCTCCAAGGCAGCTCCTCAAGAGACATTGTTTCAAAAATGGCTTCATCATAAGGGAATATCTCTTTTAGAGGATCAGGCGAATCGGCCTCGCCCAGCCAGGGGGATTGAAAATAGGTATCTAGAGCCATGCTCGAAGGAGCATGTTGAGGAGGAGGAGGATCGGATGCAGCAACAATTTCACAGTAGCTAATATCTACTGGAGTTAAGGGCATCGATTCTCCAAGATAAGGCACCTGTTTAGGTGAAGGGATGATCCAAGGGTCATCAGACCTAGAGATCATATTAACTTGAATAGTGTTGGGTGGTGGCGCGGGAGAAATACCCATGAGGACGGGGTATTTGAAGAGACCGGGTCCTACACTCTCAGGGGGATTGGGGATCTGATCCACGTAAGGAACATTGTTCTCAGAAGAGGAGGTGAAGAAAGAGAACTGATCCACAATAACAATTTTTCCCTCGTGAGGAAACTTGAGAAGTCGAAAGAGGGTGGACGGCACGCATAGCATGGCGTGAGTCCAACTGTGGCCAAGAAGTATATTGTAGTTAAGATTAGCGTCAACCACTTCTACTTCTACGTTGACTGTCTTCCCCTGTAATGTGATCGGTAAACTCTCGAGAACACCCAGGGGTTTAGATTCTTGACCATCGAATGCTTCTAGAGCATTGGGTGATGATGACAGAGCCGGAGAGCCAGTGGCCTTCCAGCAGGCGGATGACATGACACAGGTAGAAGCACCTTCGTCCACAACGGCCGTATGGATGTTAAGACCATTGATCCTGACTTGAATAACAAGAGCGATTTGATGTGGAAGTCGGAGAGTAAAGTTTTCTAAGTCGAAGGTTAGAAGACTTGAATCGGCGGGATCGATTCCACCGATTGCTGACAACAAAGCCTTCCGTTGCAATGGGAAACTTTGAAGAAATTCCAATGCTGACATGGCAGAAGGCGCCTGTACCAAATTCTCAACAATACTGTAGTGCTGAGAGGCACGGGCATTCGGGTTGTAGGAAGATCTTCGCAGAACACCTTTGGAAGGTGGCTTCACAACAGGTTCAGCTGTAGGCCTCTCAATTTCTAAAGAACCGGAGACAGGTGGGAGAGGTGGGCCATCCACAACTTCCTTTCCAGCTGCCTGGCACGATCTAGAATAATCCTTCGACTGCGTAGCGATAGATACAGGTGCGGCACCATTCATCATAAAAAATTGGGACCCAAATGGTGTAGATGGTGAGGGATGCTCAACCATCTGGGTCTGCTGAGACGGGAATGGTTCTTTGAGAATAGCCGGAGTCCCTTTGGAGCCTTTCAGGAGTTGAGTAATCTCAGATCGTCAGGGACAATCTCTTGTATAATGATCTCCTTCACAGATAAGGCAGGGATACTTCAGTTTACGTTGGGAACCATCCTCAGTGCGGGGTTTGGACTCTGGCTTTGGGGCGTCGGATTTAGATTTACCTTTGCCCTTCTTTTTCTCCTTGGAGGATTTTTCCGTAGGATTAGCCTGAATGGCATTAACCTTCGCAGTTTTTCCAAAATCAGTAGGGGTAGGAGGAGAAGAATTATTAGATGAATTGGACTTCTGCTTCCCATTCAAAGATTTCTTTGAATTCTGAGACACGGAACCGATAACACCATCCACCGCTGGGGTAGGTGGAGCTTTAGAGGTTCCAGACTGCGGAGCATCAGGAAAGATATCATAAAGCGTGCCGGACTGAGAATATACAAGATCCAGATATTAGGCACACGCTATGGCTTGTTCTTCCGTCACACACGCTCCCATCACAATATCTTGGGCGATTTTGTTAACGAAGAAGGTGGTGAACCAATGAGTTAGTATCTGATCAGGTATATGAAACTTGATCAGCGTACGACGCCTTCGCCACTCATGAATGTGATCAGAAACGTGGGTGGCTTTGTCCTACTTCAAAGAAGTCAGGAGGTGCGTCCCGGCTTCGTAGCGAACCGGTAACTGAAAATGAGTCAGAAAAGCCATGGATAACGAATTGAAATCTTGAAAGATGCCACGGGATAATTCAATATACCACTTAGCGGCAGCACCAGTCAAAGTGCGCTAGAAGAGGCGAAGATGAATTGAATCATCCACCCAAGAGTTGGACGAACACCAAAGATGGTAAGTCATCACATGAGCTTGGGGGTCCTCCCTAGCTTTACCCTCAAACTTGGGGCAATCACCGGGTATCTTGGTAGGAACCGGAGGCCAATAAGGATTATGCAAAATCGGGTCATTGGTTAATTTCGAAACATCTGGTAATTCCAAGGTAGCCAGGAACGGCAAAGGCGGATTGACCGGCATGCCAGGCCCTTGATGAGGACCAGTACCTATACTCCACGCTGGTTGAGAATATCCTTGCCCCCATGAGTTCTGTCCCGTAGGATTCTGACTGTAGGGGGTGTAGGTCGTATAACCAGTCTGATTTGGTTGTTGGTAGCCAGTGTACGGGGCTTGATAACCAGAGTATGGACCCTGATTATATGTCGGCCCTGTATAAGCAGCATTTGGATTTGGCTGCTGAGTATAGGTAGAATCGGATTGATGAGGATAATATTGAGAACCTTGAGGATAATAACCGCCCTGAGGTTGGGTGGGCTGCTGATAAGTGGAACCCTGCGGAGCCTGATAATTAGGGTGCAACTGTTGATTTGGCTGCGGCATTGAATAAATTGGCTGCTGGGTAGGGTTGATAGAGTATGCAGGTTGGCCTGGTTGGATAGGCTGACCTGGCTGAACGGGCTGCCCTGGGTTAACAGGTTGACCCGGGTGAACAGGTTGTGCCGGTTGCGCAGGTTGACCTAGCTGTAGAGGAGCCCCAGGTTGTGCCGGATGGGCCGGTTGGCCTGGAGGTGGAACACCGGGTTGTGTTGGATAGATCGGTTGGCCTGGTGGAGGAATAGAGCCAGGTGGTGGCTGGTAACCGGTTTGACCTGCCTCAGGACCATAAGATGACCCTGGCTGAAATGCAACGTTGGAAACAACAGGATACTGAGGTTTCATAGGTTGAGAAGGTTGGACTTGCCCCCCAAGACCATAGACCGGTCCCGGTTAGTACCCCGGTTGAGGCTGTATAGGTTGACCGGAAGGGTTACAATACTATCCTTGCGGACCGTATGATGGCCCTTGCTGGCCCGCAGGGTAACCTTGTAAGGGCTGCCCCCGTGGGTTATAAGGATAGCCAGGCTGGCCCGAAGGTTGGCCTTGGAAAGGTTGCCCTTGCGGGTTATATGCCTGTCCAGCCTGGTTATAAGGTAAACCTTGAGCATAGAAGTAAGCCTCTGGAGTGGGTAATCGCAACATATTCCCATGCTCATCGTACTGATTTGGAAAAGCGTACATGGGTGTACCATCCTGAGCATAATGCGAAAAGTACGAGCGGTTGGGGTCCTAAGAGGATTGTCCTACCTCGGGGTTCGGTTGTTGTAAGGACAACCGATACTCCTCCAGAGAAATGTTCTCCAGTATAGCGGATGCTATATAAATGTCTTCGGGAAGCAATGTAGCCCTTACGGACTGAGTGGAGACAGCAGGTGCATTTGCAGCCACATAGACAATGGGCCTAACAGGTACAGAAGTGACCTGAGGGGATGACGTAATGGGAGTCTAAGGAGACATCCCAAATGAAGGAATAATAGGTCTCGTGGAAGAAACTGGTGCCCCCATAGAGGCAGCAGCAATATTCTGACCTAAAGATCTATACCCAGCTGGTAATGAGGGACCGGGTGAAGACATAACAGATGGTTGAGGGTTGTCTTCTGGAAATAATCTCCGAGGAAATAACTGGTAATATTCACCGGACGTGGGGATTTCCTCACTGGATTCACTCATGTTTGAGCTTGCCGCTAGATCTCGTAATAGACGGCGAGGACTAGGAGGAAAAACAACAGCTATAAAAGGCGACCCCGATGTAAGAGAAAGGAAATCTGCCCCTACTCTTAATTCGGACCAAGGGTCAGAAAAGGGCCAATTGAACTCAATTGGTCCCCCAAAGGGTTGCTCAGACAGAACCGGTCCCCCGTCAGGAAACTCGGAAACAAAGGGCTGCTGAGGTTCAACAGAGGATTGGGAAGCCTCTGATGAATCGTCCGTATATGGACTACCAGTAGACGAAACCGAAGGTTCCGCCACTGTGGTAGTAACGACAAGAGAAAAAGATCAAACACACACACGGGCTGAAAAAGAGTCAAGGCACACAATCAAACGGCGAACAAGCAAAGTCTAACAGGGCGTGTGATCGCGGGTGATTAATTTTTACCACATTGAAAAAATAGAAACTTCACCGTTTCATGTTTAAAGAGTTGAGAAATGGATAAAAGGTGACTCTATCTCTTTTAGTTTTGAAGCAAGCGTGAAAGGACAAGTGCTTGGTGATCCTTTCAAATTTAAGGAGTCAGAAAAGATCAAATGACTACTCAGGAATACTAGGAAAAGGGTGTACCAAATAACCGTGAACTGCAATATACACCTTGGTTTCAAAATGAAAGAGAAATCAACCAAGGACTTTCCGTACGTGCAGGCAATCTCCCCAAATGCTGTGTCCGGTGTATCATGGCTATAGGGCGGTAGAATCGGCTTCCTATGGATAAAGGATTGAAACCTAGTGGGGTCTCCCTTTATATACGCAACAATATGGGGAGCACAAGTCCGTACTAGTGCTGTCTAAAGCCAAGAGGCGAACGACAGCTACTAGATTTTAAGACGCCAGAACACGTCTCTAGCCTAGAACTCTAAATGTGTTTCATTAGATTTCAATGCTGCCTTAGTGTAAATTGAGTAAATTTTAAAGTTTATCTTCAATTACGTTTCAGTTTTCAGGCCCTAGCGAATGTAATGTCACAAAATCTCCTAAATGCAAAACTACATGCCACAGTATATCATTTTATTCGATGAAAGCTAATTACAAGAGAGTTAGAAGCTTTTCACACAGTAGTAAAATGATCAGAAAACAACCAATGATATCTCTAATGTAGCTAATGGAGACCAAAAAACTTTTCTTTCAAAGTTACTAATCGCTAATAACACTGAAAAGATTTCAATTCACACTAACTAATCAAGAGCAAAAGAGATTTTTAAATTTTCAATGTTTAAGAGCTAGATGCACTAAAAAAACTGAAAACTAATGAAAGGAACAATTTGAGAAATGATGATAAGAGAGAAAAAACAAACAAATTTCACTCAATAACAATCACAATCATTCCTCAAATCGACCAAAAGTCCCTCAAAACCAATAAAAATCCCAAAGACACAAATGAGCCGTGTAATCTAGGCCCAAAGCAAAACAAGGCGAAATTCGAATGAAGGAGGAATCAAACACTCAAATAGCGCAATGAAACGATAGACAACTGTCAAACGAATGTAGGGAAGAAATCACTAAGCTGACTGAACAAAAGAAAACAAAAAACTCCCAAGGGAGGCTCGACACACCAAAGCACCTAGATGCCCTAGGGCTAAAATGTAAAATCGATGGAAATAGGCAAACAACCAAAGGATGGAGGCTTCAGTCAGTCAAACCAGGCTCCAATACACTCAAACAATCGTAAAAACAAAACCAAAATCACAAATCAGTCCGAGAAAGCTCAAAACACAGAAAACCCTAATACCTCACAGGATTGGCGCGACTGTGAGGCTGAAATTAGCGCCAGAAAGAATTGGCGCGGGTGATACACAAGAAACCTACGCCAATGGGCACGACTGTCCAGCTAAAAAGCACGCCAACCGAGTTAACTGTGAAAAAATAAAAAACAAGCAATCTTAGATACAGACCAGTGATGACAAGGCTAAAACAAAGCCAAACAAACAGAAAAAACCAGTCCAAAGAGCTGACCAAGCAAGCAAGGCCAAGAGTTGACCGAAGAGACAAGACAACACTCCAAGTCGTTCAGTTTATAAACTAAACTGGAGATTGATTGAAGTAGCATTGATCTACTCCGCCAATGCAGAGCAAAAGCATTTCGAAGGCTATCTGGCTGTACTTCAGGCTCCGTCTATAGCTTACAAAGCAAACAAAAAGCTGATCTCCCCAGCGGAATCTCCAATATGTTGAAGAGGTTAATCCCCTCTGCGGACAGAGGCGATCCCTACTAGCCTAGATCGGGTCTAGCAACAATCAAACACGTTACAGTGCATGTTCCTAATTGCAAATAAACCGAATTGCGATGAAGGCTTACCTGGAATCCAACGTTTTCGTTTGTAGAAGAGGTAGTGCTCCCGTTCCTCAGCTCTGGCAGATCACAATCCTCATGATCTCCATGATCAGACACCTGCACATGCAAGAAACAAAACAAACGCAAGAATAAAATCAAGTACATACAACTATATGTCAGTCGAAGAAGACATAACTCGTGATCATAATCAAGAACAAGAGTGGAACCATAACCAATAGTCGCTTATCATTAATTAATCAAAGGAAGAATACAACCATAGCTTCGACGCTGATTTCTCCTTCGGCGGGTCATCAACAGAACATGTCTCGATAAAGCCTGTCAGGGATGGGACAAGCCTCTCTCTTCGGATACTTGACAATAGTCTCCTTACTTGGATTTGGCCTTAAGGGAATCAAGAAGGCTCTTGCAGCATAAGGATGTGAATGCTCTTGGGAACTAGCTTGCAAAGGAAATGGGCAAGATTTTATAGATGGAGGAAGGGGAGTTGGGATCCCTATAATCATGGGATTGGCCCTATCATCAAGGAAGCTTCCATGAGAGGTGGCAAACCACTTCCTCTCCATGGAAATCCGTAGCCAAACCTCCCAACTCAAGATAGATACCAGTTTATGAATTGGTTAGGACGAATCTTTCGTCATTTATTTTTAAAAAACACTCCTTAAAATGGCTGGTGCGAGTGCAACTCTCAGACAGAGTGCCAATTGGTGTGCCCTCTTTGAAGGATTTCCCCCATTGGTGCGGGTACTAAATTGGCTGCCCGCACCAATGCAAAAAGGGGTGTTTTTAGGGTTTTTCACAAGGAGTTGTATTCAGGGAAATGAAAGCTCATGTTCAGAGGGATGTCATGAAAGTTTTTTCAAGTCTTGTCTCTACTCACAGGTCACGGAATGAGCCCCCCAATGTGCGGGATGGGGAATGGTAGGGACAGTGACAAATTGCTGTGTAACAGTGAGTTGACTGCTTCTTTCCAAAAGGATGGAATATCCAGGACCATTCCTCGCTTCATCATCATGGCAAACATTCCCAGGACTGACTTGTCCACTGTGATGCCATCTTCTTTACCCAAGATTTTAGCAATATTGGTCAATACAGGCCAAGTCTCTTCATCAAAAACTCCCATAGTAAATTTTTCACCTTCTGGCTGAAATTGCTTCATATTAGGCCTCAAATAAAATATAAACTGATTGAATTCTTCTCCTGCAGGGCTTTCATAGCAATTAATTAGTGAATTTTCTGAAAATTGAACTGATGATTCAGACTCAGGAAAACACAGGGCTTGGCGGATTAATTGGGTAGACACCTGCAGAACATTTTCTCCTTGGGAATTCATTACTAAATGTTTTACGGGATACATTCAGGAAACCAACCAATAGATAAAATTTGGGAATAAATGATTCTTCGGGATGCATGCAGAAAGGATTCAAGTTTTTATCATGGCGGAATAGACAAGGGAATTATCATTATTCAAGACAAATTGTTGATAGAATGGAAGATGTATTACTGAAGACACAATATCTTGAATGTCTCTCTCATTATCCATGAGAGGAATATGGCTCGATGAAGCAGAAAAAGAAGACCTTTTAGCCATGATTAGAAATGGAACTGAAGGAATACTCTTGCAAGGTGACTGAAAATAGAAAGGCGATGGGAGAATGCAACAGATCAAAATGCAACAAACTGCAAAGTATTTTGAAAATAAAATGAAAAATACCCGCAAATAGGTGGCGCGGATTTCACATTAAATTCCTACGCAACTTGTCACCTAACCGCTGGATTGATTTGACGTGAATAACAGCTGTTTTCCATTCGGAATATGACATCACTATGGGGGTCTCGAGGTACGGCTGAAAACTCTGGTTGGTGCCCCTGCAGTCGATATCCACCGTCCATCTCTATGGCCTCCACAGTTAACCCAATCAATTGTGGAGGCGCCCATTTCGTTAACTATCGTGCTGGTAGTGCCCACGGGTTGGGTCATTTGGTTCAGACTTTGAATATCAGCACTCTCCGCTGATTGAATTGATCGGTCTTTAATCTTTTGATACAAAACCCACTTGTACAAAGTTTAAAACAGTTAAAATTTAATACATCAAACTAAAAACATTTTCTTTTTATGCCAAAGTATAAAACTATAATACTTTAACATATTTGCTTTTCTTTCAATTTCAGATTTTTTTGTATTTTTAATATAAAATTAAAAGGATATGCAGATGATCCAAAACATACCCGAAGGGTTAGACCTTCATTGGTTGCCCATGTGCTCTAGCTTTTCAAGGGCTCCTTAACCAGAAAAAAAAGGACAAAATTGCTTAAAAATAAAAGGAAAATGCAGGCTAAGGGGAGAGTTTTTACCTGCAACAAATGGATCAGAAAATGGTGGTATGGATTTGTCGAATGGTGCACCCAAATTTCGAATAAAAATGGAGGGAAAAGTACTCAGTCAAAGTTTAAATGGTAAAATTAATTTTTATTTCTTACTTTTAGCTATTAAAAGGCTTTTACCAAATATTTTTTATTAAAAAATGTTTTTTTATCGTTTTATCAATAATTTTACCCATATTTATATATTTTTTCTCAATAAATGTGAAGTTTGATTGCATGTGAAGAAGAAGGTCATTATAAATAAGTTTCTTCAATGATGAATGACGAGTTATCTTTTATCGTCTTTTCAAACTCGTAAAAAATATTAAAAAGGAACCCCCCTGGAGTAAATTTTAAGATATTTTCTGACTCTTGAAACATGAAAATATTGTTGAGCACTTTTCCTTTCGATCTCGTTAAATTAAATGAATTGAAATAATTTCATTATATGTTTAACCCTTTTTCGGGTTGAGAGTGAGTAATTAAAAAAAAGGAACACCTTGGTTAAACATGATCAAGCAGTTCTCTTAGATATTGTTTTCTACCTTTTCGGATTCGAGAGGCTATTTAAAAAAAGGGAAATTTTTGAGTTTTCTTTTCCTTCTCTTATTGAAACTCCGTAAACATGAAAAATATACAGAGTTACCCCTTCGTCGAACTCGTAAAACTTAAACAATGAAGGATTTGTCACCATGACAAGATCGAGTTATTCCTTCCTAGGGCTCGTTAGAATTACTAGGGTGGATTCATTTAAAGGATGAACTTATACACTAAGGATATGGCATCCTCTTCAAGCTTACTATAGAAAATAAAGAGGTACTTGCTAGAAATAACGGGGAAAATGGAAGTAAAGCATGTTTTATATTCTATACCAAAGACAACATGGCGCTCTTGATCATGACACTCATTTGCATTTCCTGTCGGGATACTTCATTCATCACTTTCCTTCCTGGGTCTGGGAAATCCATTTCACTCTCATTCTATCATTATCTACAGTCATCATGACCTTTGATCCCATTTTGAGTCAAATGCTTGCAAAATCTGGAGTCGTGTTGCCGATATGTTCAAGAGAAGTCTTATCTTTAAAAGTCAAACATTAGGGGAATTTTGAGGTCTAAAATGGGCCTCCTAAGGAAATTATAAAATAATAGAGGAAATAATAAAATAGGATTTGATTACATCATCAAATTTTGGAGGTAAAAAAAGAAAAATTATTTTTTCAACTCGTATTTTCAACTTATTTCCCTATGGGTTTACTCAAATTTCAAGTGGAAAAATTCGTTGGATGCAAAATTTGATTTCTCATTCAAGGAGTACCCATGTTGCATACTTTCGATGGGCCTTGCTACATGAAAAATGAGAAATACATGAAAAACATGATTGCAAACACATTTTTTCATGTATTTCTCATTTTTCATGTAGCAAGGTCCATCGAAAGTATGCAACATGGGCACTCCTTGGATGAGGAATTAAATTTTGCATCCAACAAGTACTCTTGCTCGATATTTGAGTAAAAAATTAGGGAGATATGTTGAAAATACGAGTTGAAAAAGTAGTTTTATTATTTTATTATTTTTTAATGTTTTTACTTTTTTACTCCAAAAATGGTGAATCATCCCCCATGGTTGACATCATCATCTTCAATCCTATTGGTTCTTATAAAGTTTATTTTTGTTGTACATTTTTCTTAGAAGGCCCATTTTAGACCTCAAAATTCCCCTAATGCATTGTCTACTTATTTTTCCCTCTCTGCAACAATTCTGAAACACTGTAATCATCTTTAGAAATCATTTGTTTTGTGTTGATGATATGGGAATCATTATGGCCCTCCTTCGATGGATCACTTCATGTAGACTTCAACTCATTATCCAGGAAGGTGATTTAGAACCTCCTTTTCAGTACCTTGGAGCTTGCATTCCTCAATGGAAAGTTCTTTGCGTTATACAACAAGTTCACATCATTGGACTTCAATCAAATGATTCTGCAAGTGTTCAACTACAACTCATTCATTCAAACTTGTAGATTTTGTTATCGTACCTTGAGATCCATCATCATTATTGGTGGTTTCTCTCGCACATGTTAACAATTTACCTTATCGATCAGTAATCAGGTGGTTTCTAACATGTTCGACATAAACACATCTATTCACATGGTTATATTTGTAAAGTGGGTAGATCGAGATAGTGGAGAAGACCTTGGATCATGTTTTTTCTTATCCAGGTTGCGTGGAATTATTGAGTATTCATGATAGTACACATGATCCTTTCTATACAGATGGCTACGACTATATTGTGGATCCATTTCCATGATCTCTTTTATATGGATGGCTATGCCCATGCCGTGGGTTCATGTTTTATTTGATGCCTATTCAAAGATATGTTATTAGGAATATTTATATCATAGATTTAATATATTGTAATGTGTTTGATTGGCAGGTCTCGTGATGGTGGTTTTCCAAAGTCCTTACCATGGCTGATAAAGAAATTTAACCATCACTTTCTGTTCTTCTTTCATGCTTTAGGGGGCATTTGTTACACAATATTTTTTTGCATTCCTTGGACCTTATCCCAAGTGTTGTATTTTTTGTCTCGCATGTCATAAATGTCAGAAAGCGATAAAATATGTGTAAACTTATTCTTCCTGGATAACATGCTTAAGATATCCCTGAAGACCTAAAATAGAAATGCCTTGAAGGCTTTCTGCAAAAGTTTGTAAAAAACCCTAATAATTCGAGTTCAGTTGTCCCCTAAAGATCCTTACGCTTGTGACCCTATCCCTAGTCTGTGAAAATCAATGGAAACGAGGTAATTTAGCTGTAAATTCATGCTGGTTCTCTTCAAGTAGGTTCTCCAAAACTGGTGTAGAAGCTTCATCCTCTAGAACTCTCGAGAACGAAGGTTTAGTACTTGTTGGTTTACGATATGGTCGAATACTCTTGTTTTTTACCCTTTATATTATCTCCAAAGTTTTTCCCTTCGAAATAAAGAATTTTCCCCTCATTTCTGGATCCATAACCTCCCCATGTCTACTATAAAAGAGCGTCATGCTAGTGAGTCTTGGTTGGTCATTGATGGTTTCCATTTTTCTTCCTGATTGCGCCTATATCTTGTCGATTTGACGAGGAAGGGGAAGAGATTGAAGAGCTTGGATTGGAATTTTATTTCGATTCTGAAGGAGGCCTCCAACATCAAGGCACAGGTTGTAAGCTTCCCTTTCTTTACTTAATAATAAAAACTATGTTTTTCTTCCATGAACTTGTTAATATTAACTTGTTTAACATGATACTCCTTGATATTTCATGGGGTTAACTTTGAAATATGTATATGTTATGTCTCTTTTTTTTGTTGTCGCATGATATTTATTGCAAGTATTCGAACTTGGAAATGAAAGGATCAACATCGACATTAGTAAAGTGATCACATAAGGAGTGACGTAGGCCATCTCCCTCTCATATTATTTTGATGTTAACCTAGGAAATCTTGTATTCTTTGTCACAATTGTAACTAGACCCACTCATTGGGCTAGAGGGATTAATTCTTTTCAAAGAAGGGATTTCCTGTATAACAATAGACCCCAAGAATTAGACGGTATTGGGATCTAGGAGAATCCATTGGAGGCAGGATTGGCTGGAGGATTTTTTGGGATCCAGATGAATCTATTGAGGGAAGGATTGGCCCGAGTATTGTTTGGGATCCAGGTATTGAAGGATCCATTCAAGATCATTTAGCATGGAGTTATGGAATAACACACTGGGTTGTATGGGATCCTGATATCAATGGTTCTGTTGTGGATAATAGTGAATTGCTTTAGGACAAGCAATCTTTGGGAGGGAGGATTTGTAATATTCTTTTTTTTTGGATATGGTTAGAATGGATAAAACCTACCCATGGTATTTATTGTGGTATTTTCCCATGGTATCTTCCCCTAGTATGTTCCTTCATTTTTCGAGGGAAATAATAAAATAAGGCATTTAGAGAATCCATCAAGCCTATAAACACGGGTAGGAGCTAGGCATTGGATCGTTTTGGGTTTATCTATTTTATTTTGTTTTCTTGAGAACTCATCAAGGACAGTTCTGTGGTGACATTTGTTGGTGGATCCATCCACGGTTCACGTTTGTACTTGAATATTTTTATTTCTTGTTCTTTGAGAAATAGTTTATGTCGAGGCAGGGGCTCCATTATTTTCCATTATTTTTAGAATGTCTCATTTCCTAAATATTAATTGAAATAAGTGTTTCATTCTTCTAGATCCCTTCCATGCCAAATTTTTTCTTGAAATTTTTTATTTAGGACGCATTAATGTGCCAAATATATCGATTATTTCATTTTTTGGGATATTACATTATTGTATCTATATTTTCAACTCAAAATTCTCTAATTGAATGTTCTGGTTGATTTCCTTCAGTGCTTTGATCCATGCATTCTTTGATGTTTTTCCCATGTTCGATTCAACACCTGCAATCCTTGTCATACCTACTCTAATGCCAAAATTGATCTCGGTCTAGGAGGAAATAGATCATGAACTTGGTCTACTTAGATACCAAAATTGCGATGGTTTAAAGCTTGTTGAACATGACCCTAATTATTAATGTTGACATGCTAACCTGATTGCATTAATAGGCTTCAATTGAATTGAACTTGTAAGTGCTAATAGTCTCCAAATTCATTACTTAATGCATTTTATAATCATAATTGTGGAAATAACATGCATGAGAAAACATGATACAAGGGATCAATCACATAAGACAAGAGCTTATTGAGTTAATCAAGGAGTTCACCCAATGTGTGCTACATCTTTGGGTTACGCTAGATTGAGAATTCGCTTGATTAGTTTCTCTTCAATAAGGATGCTCCTCTTTGTTAGTACAAAATCACAAAAGTGTCACTTCAAGTGGAAAAATGACCCTTCCATTACCACACCATCTTGCTTTTCATGTAGAGGCTCACTTCAAGTGTAAAAATGGCCCTTTCAACACTGCACCATCTTAGTTTGTGTGTACAGGCTCAAACAAATAATTCCCTGCAATAATTCAGATCTCACTTCCTTACTATAACGTACAAATATCACACAAAATATAAAGTAAATATTATCTTGTAAGAGGGATAAACAATAATAAATGAGAGTTACATTGGTTTCCATGCCAAAAATCTCAATTGAATGCTCAAAACTCGGCAAGTAAAACTCTAAAAGGTCTATCTCCCCATTCTTCAACTTTTAAATATAAACACGACTAACTTATAAAAATTTCATCTCTCCCTCGTAATTCGTTACAATCATTAGCGACACATATGGGATTTAACCATGAGACCTCAGATTCTCTGCTCAAAACCCAAAAAAGGTAGGACCAGTAGGTCAATCTCATCATTCAACAAATTTTTATTGTAAACATGAATAGATTTTGAAAAGTGCATCTCTATCTCGAAATGTGTGCCAAGAGTTGATGATAGATGTGGGATTTTAACCATGAGCCCGCATATCACTGCTCAAATCCAAATTTTTTCTACACCAGTGAACTTGTCTAAAAAAACCACAAGGAATGACTATAAATGCGATATGGTTGTATCACCATTACCTCATGACCCCTTTAGGTTCCTCTATCTCAAAACCTATGGCATGTAGATGTACCTCTATAATGATTACAAACCACTTATGAGCTCATGCGCATGAATGGGCATGATGGACTCATGTCTTAGGTCCCTCTCTAAATATTTATGCCCATGGATGGACATGAGTCCTGACTTCCCCTCATGGAAAATGAAATCATGGTTTAAATAATAAGTTATAGACAAACTTAACATGAATTCCAATAGGATAATTGTGTGGAAAATTTTATTATAAGTTAGTTTTTTGGGGGAGGTCTTGTGGTAAGACCTCATGGGCCTATCTAGTTTTGTTTTGTGTGACATGGTATAGGACTTAAATATAAGTTTGTTATAATCAAATGGTGTGTAGTATGTTCAATCCAAAATTTTACCAATTGGTGGCTCATTTCCTAATGTGCCACATTTCTAACCTTGATTAGGCCATGTGTATCCACTCATCACCACCTTCCCTACCTGGTTATCCACTAACCCAGTGCCATGTCAGTGCTTTTGAGATCACCATCACTTCAAATTTTCCTGTACAGACTTTGCCATGTGTAGCTCGTATGCCTACCACATCACCATATGAGATTTACCACATCAAAACTTTACATTTCATCATACAGATGCCATGTCTCACTGCTACTTCAACTGTACAATCTACTACATGATGGTTCTAGGTGTTGCCACATCGACCTCTATCCCTTTTACTTGTTATCCCAAAAATTGAAAACCTCACATATTTCCCATATTAATTCCATCTGATGCGATTCAAATTATTTTGGATTCGTCTCATTGAACTCTTCAACATGGTGTTGTTTCCATTAAATTTTAAGAAATTTACTTTTTAGGTTTCTTGGTGCTTCCTGCATCATAATGGCATTAAAATCTTCAACTATTTTGGGGAAAACCATCTCTAGCACATCTAGACCACCTTTCCTATTCTCTATTGTTATAAAATTTGGGTGAAGTTGTAAAAGTATCTATTTTGACAATTTTTTGTTCGATATTTTTGTTTTGTTATGCATCATGTAATATCCCGTTTCGGGGATATCTCTAAAACACGGCAAAACCCCAACCAGAGATAGACTGGGAGGGCATTTACCGGATATGTCGCCTCTAAAAGAGAACAAGATCCAGAGGATGCCTGGCCCTTTCCAGACTCTGTCTAGGAGTGAAAGACAAACACACAAAGTGGTATAGAACTATAGCGCTCAAACACAATAATAGAAATACAAAGAGAATATGGCAACTACGACAACCACGACAACTATGGCAACTCAACCAAAAAACATATAAATAAAATGCTGAGCCATTTTATTAATCTAAGAAATGAAATGAAGTACAAGAGGTGATATTGTGCAAAGCAAGTGAGAAAACACACTCAGAAATGACAAGAAATGGCTGCTCTAAGAACTGCGTCCCAACTGCTGGAGAAATGGTGTGTAGCTGCTACTGCTGGAAGTGACTAAAGATTAGGGGCTGATTCCCTTGTCGAAATGAGATGAAAATCAACAAACCTCCTCTCCTCAATAACCTCGACAAGATCCACAAAACATCCCAAGAATGGCCGACCCTCGAAAACACCAGAAACTACCTCCCTAGTGAATTACACTGGCCTCCAAGGGACAGCGCAGTAGCTGGATAGAAATAGCTAAAATGCTACTACCAACTCTTCCAAAACCCTCCGACGGGCAAAGGCTGACCCTCTGCTCGAAATATCGGTGAAAGCATCTGCAGAAACACCAATCTGGAGCTCCTCCACAATGGACTGCATCCTCTCTCCCAGTGACTGCGCAGTCTCTATCAGCTCTAGCTCCGCAATAAACCCAAACAATGAAACAACTCACAAAATGCAAGAAAACAAACCTTTCCCGAATAGGCACTCGAAGTCCCTTGGGGCTAAGGGTGAGATCTCCGCACAGAGACACTCGGTGCACTAAACAGTGCTGCAGACATGCTAAATAGCCAGCGTGTGAAAGAAGACCAAAGTCTCACTCTAAAATCAACAAATCCAGAATGATCCAAATGAGGAGGCTCCTCCATCTTTTATAGTATTGGTTTCCCTCCAAAACCAATGTAGCCTCTCTCTCCTCCACATCCTCATCCTTATCTGCGCAGAGGCTTCTAGAGTGCACATAGGCCTCCTCCTCTACGTGGTGTGTAGCCCCCCTTGGCTCCCCCCTTAAGTCACAACATTGTGCTACTAGGAAGGTGCTTTATTCCATCTAAGTGAGTTAGAACCTCTTTACTCACTTTTTATTTATTTACAAACCATAGACGACAAAACTATACAAAATTGAATATTCCAATTAGTTGTCACTAATTAGGAATTTTACAGTCCCCCCTGGCAAAATGTTGCTTGCCCTTAAGCAACTGAAGTGATGGATGCTGCAAAATATTCTCGCTCTCCCAAGTGGCATCCTCATCCGGAAAATTCTTCCCCTCTGCATCACCCTGATATGAAGGGATCTCTCAATGCCAGGATCCCAAACTGACCTCTCACAGTACCAGCCAACCAACAATCCTCCCGGATCCCATCGCCACCACACACAGAGCTCGTGTCCCGCCCGCCGTGACCGTGCATTGTCTTCTAGCTACGATCGATGCTCTGAGGTGGGGGGACCACGAACAAGTGAACAATGCTCCCGGCCTTCGTGCCGTACCTACAATCCACAGCGTCGCTCAATCGCATGCGTCTCAACCAGCCGCCTTCTCCAATCTCAAGTCCTCGACTCATCCTACTCGATCCCGCCTCCCCGAAATCGCAGCCCAGTAACGAAAACTGGTGCCCTCCTGCCAACTAGGATCCATAACATCTACTATGTCTAAGGGCTCCTGCTCTGCTATGCTCCCTACGAAGAATACTGTACCATCAAGAGGGTACCAACTCGTGATCTCCCACTAGTCCATCCTGGAAGAAGGATCCGATGTAGCAACAACAACTGCATATGGAACATGTCTGGAGTGTTGCCACCAGCCCATAATCAACTCCCACTGCTCTGCCCTTTCTGCCAATGAAAGTTGTCTGTAGAAGGAAGCACCTCTCTTTATAATGGGCCAAAGTGGGCAATATATACTACAAGCTCCATCGATGTACTCCTGGAGAGTGCTACCCACTAAAAACATTGCAACTCTGCTGACTGCGAGTACATCTATCTGCGCCTCATCCCTATGTCGACCCACAGATGGATGCTCCACCATATCCAACAGCTCCTCCCACTCCTGATCAGGAATTCCATGCTCCCGTTGTCTACTGGCCCCCTGTAGAACAATCCCATCAACCTCCAACACCTCCAGAGGATATGGATCTACAACTGTTGTCACTGTACTCGATGTCGGTGCATCTGACTGCCCCACCTCAATGGCTGACCCTAATGTTAGCCGCATATCCCTCATCGGCTCAATGTGGGCACCCATATGGATTTCCCCCAAAGGAATATCGTGCTTGATGTGAATAGTGTCCTCCTCTGTCGACTCAGGCTCCATCACCTGCTGCTCTAGTTGAATTGTCACAAGTGACTCTTCACCCAGAGTATCTCCTGCAGAGTCCCGTGACTGCTCACCCTGGACACTGGAATGCAGCTCCAGTCTACTATCGCCATCTCTGCATGACTTCTCTCGCTCCCCAGAAGCGACCTCAACTAATCCTATGGACTCATATGAAAAAGAGTCCTCACCCTGGCATACATAAGGAATGCCCTCCTGTTCTACCTCCGCCATCTCATCTGCATTGAATATGCCATCCACCCTCTCGATCAAGTGTCGATATAGTGTTTGGAGTCCAAAAACATGCTGGGATGCTACCTCTGCTATACCCAGTATCCTCTGCTCATGCATGATCTCGAAATTCCTTGAGGGAAAAGTGACGCATGTCTCCCTCATGACCCGCTCCCCAAGTGTAGGCTCAATGATGACTGATGTGCCACCCCTGTAGAGGATCATCTCATCCCCTAACCTATGGCTGTCAACTAGCACACCACCCCAGTGCCACTGCTGAGAGGTATCTCGCCTAGTGTGTTGAGTGCCATCCAAATATCTTGGGTGAGCCTCGCGTACCCCGCTGCTCCTGCCCAAAGTGCCAAAGGACAACAACAAAATCGGTTATGCCCGTGAGTGATGTAGAAGAGGGTCAGGTGCGTGAGTCCCCACTGATACCATCAAGTATCGCTCATATGTCTCCCCATCGATCCTGGGTGAACTACCCCCAAAGGTAAGCCTGGTGTCCCTATCCGTGAGTCTCCCTGGATGCAATACTCTAAGACCCTGTTGTGCAGCACCATACACCCTCGCATACCACTAATCATCCCTGTACTCCTTGACATGCCACTGCACACTGAGGCATACCCCTGTATACTGCTAGATACCCCAAGCTATAGTTGTACCACCCTGTACTGTCTCGTGCCCTGACTGTTTCCAGGCATCGGTCACTCCCTGCGTGCTCTCAATGTGATGTAGGACACTCCTACTCCACAATGCAGTCCCACACACTACGGTACACCACCATGCAACTCCATGTCCACTGGTAGTCCATTTCTCAATGCTAGAGGCTCCCACACATCCTTGGATGTTATGACCTAGAGGTGTGCCTCTACATGTCGAACTACCCCCAATCGGTATGATCGTCTCCACCGTCGCATCACTATACCCGCCGACAAATGGATCATCACTCCAAATCCTCCTCGAGGGGTTCGAGAAGTGAATCTCCCTATGTGTCAGTAGTGTTACCACCACCGCTCGGCTCCGCTGCGTCCTCTGTGCCTCACATAAAGGTGAAGAATCCTTGGCCCCATACAAGGCGCCATCTGGTGGCTTGCTAATGCCACCTCCTCCGACAAGCTCCTGCCAAGGTATGTTGACCACCCCGTGATCCCGTGTATGACTGTCATACAAAGACAACCTAGGGAGTCTGCCCATAAACTGGTTGGCCACTAGAGCTGATTGAAACTCCCCTAGCAGATGCACATGCTCTACTGCTAGGCCAACTGTACCCTCCAAGACATAGTCAACCGACCTGCCTGGGAAATGATAGGTGATCCCGCCTAGATCCCAATGCCAATCTGGGGTTCCTGTATTTCCCATACCTGGAAACTCCTGCTGAACTATACTCGGGTTCACCACCATCTCCATAACCCACTCCACCGGGTACCAACTCAAAATCTCTCACCATCCAACCTCAACATGTGGATGTTGTACCCTGTGCAACTCTAATCGTCTCATACCACTATCCAAGTCAACATATGAGATTTGACTAGGTGGCACCGCCTCTCTCTCTCCAATGGGAAGAGGTGACCCAACAATGCTGCTAGTCCCATCCATGCATGCCTGAAGGGGAATGATCTGATGCTCTAACGTGCCCTTTGGTTGTACCATCGGGGAATCCAGTCGTTCCCCAATGCGGGCCAACTTGGCTACCGACTCGGCACAAACCACTCTAATGCCCTCCAGCTCCTTGTCCTACAAAAAAATGGCCTCCCGTACTGATGTGGCCTTCCCTTTCAAAACTTGAAGGTCCATCCGAAGCCGATGATACTGCTGTCTGCGACCATCATCCAATACCTCAGTACCTCCTAGTGCCTCATCGAAGGTGGATACATCTCCTGACACCTCACCCATCTGTTGTGTGCTGCTACCACCCGAAGACTTGGACACGACTCCAGTCATCACCTCAATGGATGGCTCTACTGAGGTAGGCTCTAACTTCTCCACTACGATATCAACCGACACAGTCAAGGAGGTCTCTAATGAGGGTGAGTCCTCTATCACACTAGGTGTATCCTTGAACTCCCTGCAATCTTGTGTGCCCTCATCCTCCAAATGTGAGGTAACCATTTTGATGGTTTCACTCTTCGATACTCGATCAAGCTGGAAAGAGGTATCCAACTTCTCCACCCAAGATTTTTCTGAACGCTTGGATGACCCGTCAAATGTCGGTAAATGGAATCTGCCCACTATGTGTCGTAAGCCCCCATCATGTGGGTGCATGTTCCCTCTGTGAAAGTTACGGGGTCTTCTATCTCGCTGGAGCTGAACAAAATCTCTTAATGGAAGGGCATCCCTGAACTCCTACCCATATGCCTGATACTCGGCGAAATAATCACCCATGTGGCTAGGCTCTGGCTCCTGCTGTACTCCTGCCCCTGTGTCTGCACCCAGAAAAGTGGGCATAGTGGAACACATGGGTGTATGTGATGCCATATACTGAGTGGAATCATGCACCGGCAAATGGTGGGATGTGCTTGATCCCTCGCCAATCTGGAAACCCCTTGGGGTTTCACGCTGTCTAGCCTCCACAACGATGAATCTCTACCCCATTACCTCAATCTGCCTTGACAGATCCTGTACTGCTTTGAGGAGCATCTCCCCAAATCTCTTCGCATCATCATCACCTGCCATCGGCTCACTGCTCTGTGACTATCACAGACTTCTCCTGAAACCGCACTGCTGCTCCAAGACTACACTGCTTCCTAACTTCGGCCTCTGATTTACCCACTGAAAGCTACTCAGAAAATTCTAGGAATTTTGGGTGTTGATCCTTGCCCAAAACCCAGAAAAACCTAGAAAGGGTTTCTTCTAATTCCAAACTTCAAAATCTGACCCTTTATATTTCAGCCCTTTTCCAATTTCGTTTTTTTGGTACTGCAACTGGTATTGTTAATCATTGCTCTCCAAAATCCCAACAAACCTCTGTATGGTCTCTTTCCCGATGTCATAGACCACAGGCTGAGCCAGAACTATGCTTTGAAACCACTGTAATATCTTGTTTCGGGGATATCTCTAAAACATGACAAAACCCCAACCAGAGATAGACTGGGAGGGCATTTACCAGATATGTCACCTCTAAAAGAGAATGAGATCCGAAGGCTACCTGGCCCTTTCTAGACTCTGTCTAGGAGTGAAAGACAAACACACTAAGTGGTATAGAACTATAGCGCTCAAACACAATAATAGAAATAGAAAGAGAATACGGCAACTACGGAAACTCAACCAGGAAACATATAAAGAAAATGCTGAGCCATTTTATTAATATGAGAAATGCAATGAATTACAAGAGGTGATCTTGTGCAAAGCAAGTGAGAAAACACTCTTAGAAATGACAAGAAATGGCTGCTCTAAGAACTGCGTCCCAGCTGCTGGAGAAATGTTGTGTAACTACTACTACTAGAAACGACTGAATATTAGGGGTTGATTCCCTTGCCGAAATGAGATGAAAATCAGCAAACCTCCTCTCCTCAACAACCCCAATAAGATCCACAAACCATCCCAAGAATGGCCGACCCCCGAAAACACCAGAAACTACCTCCCTAGTGAATTACGCTGGCCTCCAAGGGACAATGCAATAGCTGGATAGAAATAGCTGAAATACTGCTACTAACTCTGCCAAAACCCTCCGATGGGAAAAGGCTGACCCTCTGCTCGAAATCTTGGCGAAATCGTCTACAGAAACACCAATCCGGAGCTCCTCCACAATGGACTGTGTCCTCTCTCCCAGTGACTGCACAGTCTCTATTAGCTCTAGCTCCGCAATAAACCCAAACAATGAAACAACTCACAAAATGTAAGAAAACAAACCTTACCTGAGCAGGCACTCAAAGTCCCCTGGGGCTAAGGGTGAGATCTCTGCACGGAGACACTCGGTGCACTAAATAGTGCTGCAGACAGGCTAAACAACCAGCGTGTGAAAGAAGACCAAAGTCTCACTCTAAAATCAACAAATCCAGAATTATCCAAATGAGGAGGCTCCTCCATCTTTTATAGCATTGGTTTCCCTCCAAAACCAACGTAGCCTCTCTCTCCTCCACATCCTCATCCTTATCTGTGCAAAATCTTCTAGAGTGCACATAGCCCCCCTCCTCTACGTGGTGTGTGGCCCCCCTTGGCTCCCCCCTTAAGTCACAACATTGTGCTACTAGGAAGGTGTTTTATTCCATCTAAGTGAGTTAGACCCTCTTTACTCACTTTTTATTTATTTAGAAACCATAGACGACAAAACTATACAAAATCGAATATTCCAATTAGCTGTCGCTAATTAGGAATATTACACATCAATAGGGAATACTTACAATCCTATGCAACATATTTTCCCTCTTAAACTATGTTATCCAATTAACAATTATACATTGCAAATGATTTCCTCACATTTTGAACTACTACTTGAAATTCATTTACCACATCTCAATATTGCTTGCACATTATATTATCTCTCCAACTAGAAGTCATTCACTAGATCTATCATGACCATAGATTAAGCCTTCAAGAAGAATGTGAATGCGCTATGTTCTATTATTGTGCTTCAACTACCTAATCTACATTAGCTATTTGTGATTCAGGTGTATGCATTTCTATAATCTGATAATGTGGTCCTTATACAATAAAGGTCCACCCCATTACATCTCATTTGGAAATTTTACTATATGTTAATATTAAGTACAATTTTTGTGATAAGGAATTGCACAACTCAATTAAGTATCTCAAGCATAAGAAACAATCCAATATAGAAAAGAAAAGAATCATACATAAAAAGCCTCATCCACTAAGTTTTATAAACCCACTATCTAAGCTGTAAGGGGAATAAATCCTTAAACGGGTATAGTATATATAATAATTCTACCTCATCATCAAGCACAACAAAATTAATACATATATTATTGTGTATTGATTGAGAAAACCATTACTTCATGCTATGCATATTATCCATCTAATTTCTCATTCATGAAAATTTATAATAATCCTTATTTTTGCATGCATGTGAACATCCTTTAAAGATGAATTTTAGTCCCTATCTTAGATATTCCATCAAATATTGCAGCTGGTTGTAAAAATAATATCCCAAGTACACATCCATAGTATGGAATTTCCTTCCTATAAATTTTGGAGGCGTGTTCTTCATTTTATGAAAACTACTTGAGGATGAACAATACATTGCAACATCTCTAACACTATTTGTTTTTTCCATCAATTTTTAATAAAAATGTTGATGAATTCATTATATGTTGTCTCATATAATCAAACTAAGGAACCAAACCACAAATTTGCCATGTGTTACCTATTTTTGCTGTTTTCATGCCATTGGGAAGCAATATCATTGAACTTCATTAGTGGGATTCCCATGAAATTTCACAAACATGACTATATCTTCATTATTGCATATCAAATTTCAAATATGGTCATCTTGATTCCTTAATGAAGAACATCACAAAATAAATGATAGGTTTGGGCTCATTTTGGAGTACCTACCAAGATTATCTTTGACTAAAATTTGTGGTTCATTAGGAGATTCTAAAAAGCACTAAGGAAACTCCTTGCATATCTATTTCAATATTTTATAGCATTACATCCACATATAAGTGGCCAAATGGAAGTTGTGAATCATTAACTCAATCTCTGCATAATAGCAATGGAACTAAAATATGAGACTCTTATTCGCATTTCTTTAAACATAGTTTTAATTGAGCTATCCATGCTTGCATTGGCCATTCCAGATTGCAATTTATTTTGAACCTCAGCTATGATTGCCTTATGAGATCATCGTGTCCCTACATCTAGCAACAAAATGATAATACTAAAGCATATTCTATTTAATGCCTCCCCCATGTTCATGTGTAAGTTCAAGAAGCCCTTCAATATATGCACTACAAATACAATCTCCCTAAGCTCACCTTTAGGTTGCTTGTCCATTCTAGATTGGTAAGCAAGTTTATCAATATTTTCAATAATAATTTCTTAAGGAATAGAGCCATCATAAACCAAAATCATTTTTTTATGGTGTGAAATTCATTTTGCAAAAAGTAGGTGACAACACCTTCAAATTAAATCTATTTGCATAATTTATCATCCACTACATCATCAATATAATTCAAGTCAAATAGTATGAGTGTCCTCAACTAAAGGAATAAACATATATTTTTGACCAAATATAAGATATTATAAAGTTTTAACCTGCACTTGAACTTTTTAATATTTCTACAGAAACCACATAAAATACCATTTATACATAAAATTACCACACAAGACCATTAAAACTCTTTAGAGGTGTTCAACACTCATAGAAGAAAGTGCAAACACTTTCCTCTTAAAAGAGAAGTAATGATGCAACCCATGAAGCGCATTTTGCATTTGTAGGTGGATAATGTATATATTAATAGAAATAGATGGTTATTATACATTGAGAAATTAACAATAAATTAGGTGGTGGTTACACTTTGAGAATGAATCAACATTAGTATTTTTTTTTTCCCTTTTGTACGTTAATACTTATTTGTAGATATCATTGTCATTTTAATCATTTTTCTTTTTTTTTCCATAAATACAAATCAATATATACATAATGGTATAAATTTCATTTTGCAAAAATATTGTCTTGAGTTTTTGTAATTTATTTTCTTTTATGGCTAGGGTGTTTTTTTAGTTGAGACAAAAAAAAAGAAGGCTGTGATTAGATATCTACAATATACACATGAATTGTTCATGTTAGTAAGGAAAGTATGTGTTGTTTCTTAAACATGAGAATATTTATGATAGTACCAAAAGACATTGGAGCATAGATTATGAGGCCTAACCACTATATTCTAAAAAAAGATTGAGATATATATTATTACACTTTTCTTAATTATATGGGAAAATAAAAAAATCAATTAAATTAATAATATCCATTATAATTTTTTTATATTCCTCTCACTAAATAAAATTACAATGAAATTAAATTGATACAACATTATAGAATGTTTATCAATTCTAATCCTACTATGGTTTAAAATGATAATGATAATGATTAAAAAACAAAATGATAATGATTAAAATATAAGACCAATATTCATAGCATGCATGATAAAGAGGGTCATTTTATTAACTTGAAAATACCTTAAAATAAATATATTTTATCACAACAAAAAATTAGGTATAAATTATTTTTAATTATGTATAAATTATTATTTAGTTATTTTTAATATTATCTAATTTATTGAAACCAAAATTTCATATAAAAAATGTAATAATTTCAATACAGTACCTAACAGATCTAATTATTAAAAATATAGAATATGATTTTTTCTATTTATTAAATAAAATTTGTTATTTTATAAAGTTGAAATAAAAAATATATAATATGATTTTTTTATTTATTAAATAAAATTTGCTATTTTATGAAGTTGAATAAATTACTATTTTAATGTGATTATGATTCATCTCCGTCTTTAAGGATAAAATAACTTAATTTAAAAAGACAAAAATGAAAAATGGAACACGCAAGTTTATACAGTTGAGACGAAAAGTGATTGCTAGAGTGGAAAAGTAAATTACATAAGATATAAATCTATTTGCATTAGAATTTTATATGACGAAATATAGCAAAAGCACAAAGCATTGCTCTCATAACTTATACAGATATCCAATCTAACATGAATTGATATGTCTAGTAATGGCGGATAACGTATACAGATATCCACTCTAACATGAAGTGATGTGTCTAGTAAAGATATCCACTCTAACATGAATTGATATGTCTAGCAATGGCCCATAAGAAGGATGGAGTTATTATATGTGCTGAAGGTTTCAGTGGTTGTGAAATAAGTAATTCTCCTTCCACGGCCAAGAGGGTGACCACTTACTCCTCACTCCAGCTAAGGCGGCATTGAGCAAGAACGCCGTCGAGAACACCAGAACTTTCTTCTCGTCATGTTTATAACCAGACGATGCTTGCGAGTATTTCTCAAGAATGCAGCTTCCAATTGCCCACTTAATCCAAACAAGTACTTGCAAAGCACTATATACCCATTTCCCCAAAACTTTTATACGCCCACCTGTTGCAAATATACTGCCGGCTACAATGCATGCTATCTCCAATAATATCGCTAACAAAACCTTATAATCTGGCTTTTTTTCGAAAAACACTTTGTTCGTAAACATATACAAACAATCCATGATGCATGCAATGCCAATGGCTGCTATTATGACTAAAACCCTAGGCACAGAGAGTGGCGGGGCACTATCGCCACCTTCAAAAGCAATAAGAACGGCCCAACCAATGAAACAAATCAAATTAACAGTACCCGCTATAAATGATAAGGTTTTGAAGCTAACAAGATTACCTCTAAATGTGAGCACTTGGAAAGCATGCTTCTTATCGGCATCAAACCTGACAGTAGCCTCTGTCAGAAATGCATTAGCAGCTAGCCCCTTTCCCTCACTGTCCACTAGATAGTTTCTTACTGTTCTTCTTGCTGCCACGGAGCTGGAGAATCCGTCCACTGTAAACCAAAATGTTAGCAGAAGATTGATCAATGGCCCTATGAAAGAGCCAATGCCCTAATATACTGGCTCTGGGGATCCTCTACCTCCGTTTCCATTCACGTATTCTTCTAGAGCTTTCAAAGACTTCGGTCTGACTCCTCTGTCTTTAGCATCTTTAGTGTTGAAAGATCTTATCAGGTGGTTTGTCCAGTCATCATGTTGGGCATCCTTCATCGGAATGCATATGCAGATCGACTCCTCGGCAGGGATATCATCAAGCATGTCATATATAGCCTGGGTCTCGGCCTGGCCCACCCCAGGATGGCAACCTTTTCTCAGGCACCGCTGACATGGGAGTACACACCGGTTACCAGCCAGTCCCTTCAGTGCCCCGGGCATCCGACCATTAATAAGCATGTCCACGATCTCGATCTCTTTTGATGTGCCAATTACAATGCACTTGCATCCCTGGCATTCACTGCTGCATTCACCAATAGCGACTTTTAGATCATGCGCTGCATTTTGTAAAGGCTGATATTGCAACAGAATGGAATGCACATCATCAACGGCACTGAATTTCATGAAATGCTTCATCGAAGCATTCGGTGTGCTGTTTGATAACATTACAACCGAAGCGGTGCGCAGATCTCGCCCTCCTCCTTCAATAGAACCAGGAGTCTGGCCCTGCTGCCTGAGTATTGTAGGCTCACCTCCTTCGATGGAACCCGGAGTCTGGCCCTGCTGCATGGGTATTGTAGTCAGTACCTTTCCCTTAATCCCTTTTATTTCTATTTCGACGACTTTGGGACCTTTTACAGTAGCCAGAACTTCCCTGGCACCATTCTCGAGATCAACCCTTCCTCGTATGAGAGTTCCGCAAAAGAGCAAGATGTTAGCAATGCAGGTAATTGCTTCCAGAGGAAAATCAAGAGATCCAAATGCCTTTGCAAATACATCTACTTGTGCTAGAGCAATATCAAAAAACCAACCAACCAAATTTACCAAGAGAAATTGCAGTATCTGTGGCCTTAGTAGCCCATTTTTCTGGAATAAACCCATTCCAAACTATAATCCAACGGACCGTTGGCCTCCGACTCAAGATGATAAAACAAAATTATTTCTCCTCCATGTCTGTATTGTGCCTCCAAACATTCGGATAGCAATACAGTATGCATGCAATCATTTATATCTTAAAAAAACATATTCCCAATGACTTTATGTACAGAGATGAGCGTATTTAAATCACATCAATTCGTGATGGAATTTATTTTATTTCAAGGAACCGAAAAAGATGAAATGACGGAAAAAATGTTGTTTCAAACGGAGATTGAGTTTTTCCTCAATCTGCAAATTAATTTAATATTTTATGAATGTTGAAATTGTAAACATATATATATATATATTAAATAAACATAATAATAATAAAAAATATATTCTTTGTACTGTGATATCGCATCAAAATAGCATTATGTTGGGGAATTTCTTTATTTAAAGAAGCAAAGGAAATAAAATAAATCATTATGTTGGGAATTTCTTTATTTTAAAGAGGCAAAGGAAATAAAATAAATACTTATATATTTAAATGTTACATTAAAATCATATCAATCTCAACAACTTTAAGTAATTATAACATAATTGTGGAAATTTGAAGTAATAATATACTTTTAAATATTTATAATATGATGGTTGAATCTTTTACTGCAATATATATAATTATATAATTATAACATAATTGAGAAATTTTCAATAATTATAGCATAATTGTGGAAACTTTTGCTATAATATATTATTGAGAGAATTTGATTGATTTTTTTTTTCAAAAGAAATGTTCCCAACAACTGTAAATACTTATATATGATTGTTGGAGCTTTTACTGCAATATATTATCCATAGAATGTTTTTTAAATCACTTAAAAAATATTATTATAAATTTAATTTATTTTTATTTTGCATTCATTTATAAAGAAGTAAATATATTTATTTGGAAAATCTAAAAAATTAGATAATTAAATAATACTATTTAATTTATTTTATGTGAAATGATAATAAATTATTTATATTTAATTTCACTATAAATTTTTATTTCACTTTTTATTTCTTAGTTTAAAAGTATTCTCACTCTAAATAATTTAGTTGAATTAAAATAAATTTAAAGTGATTATAATTGATATTGATATACTTTAAATTAATATATTAACTATGATATATACAATTTACTTGTGTATGGGATAAGAAATGTTTCCAATAACTTTATGTGTGATGTTTTAGCTCTAATCTATTATTGAGAGACTTATTTAATTGTTAATAGCATAACAAAATATATTATGATAAATTTAATGGTTTTCAAATTTTATTGATTTCTAAAAATGGATTTATTTATTTTTAACAATTAACAAAATTCAAATTAAAAAGTAAGATTATCTAGGTTTAAGTTGTTTATGTAAAATGATGATAAATGATTCATATAAACATTAGTTTGATTGAAGTGTAAATATTTCTATAATTCTTGTGAATTTAAAAAATGTTTTCATTGTAAAGGGTTTATTTAAAGTTAAGAAGAATGTAAATTGGTTATAAAAATGATTGTGTGTGAACTCTATATTGTATACCTAAAAATTTGAATCACAAACTTTTTGAGAATAATTTTTTTTAGGAATCAAATCCCCTCTAATGACATGATGAGCTATAGCCTTGATAAGTATTTTTAAAGAAACCCCTTTAGTGATGTGTGCATCTCTAACCTCCTATAGATTCAAACCTATACTTTTTTGAGAAACAAACATCTTTAACTAATAACTCACAAAAAAAATATATAGATATTTTACTTAAGATAGACATTAAATATTTTTTTCTCACCAATAATTTTTTAATATCATATTTCAACCCATTACATATCATCATCCTTATATTAAAAGATAGAAAGTATCTACCCTCATTTATTCAAAAAAAAAAAATTCAAAATATATTTTAAACTCATTATCAAATAGCATAACACTAATAAATAAATTATAGCATATTGTAGCAACAAATAAATCAGACTCTTGTGCCTTGAAAATATAGCTATGTTGATGGGCCTAATTCTCTCACATCTCGAAAAAATACCCACCTTTTTTTTCGCAGAGGTGCACATATATTGACTTTGATACCATGTGAACTAATAGGCGAGTAGATATCATTTTTACACCCGAACATTGTCTTCAGTGATCAATTTAATAATTTAACAAAACAAATGTAACAACATGGAGATTAACAAATGTAAGTAGATATCATATCTAATTAAATCTAATAATCTCAGCAATGTTTAACACACTTTACAATACAATCATTAATACAATAATAAATCACAAATTAATTATTAAAAAAAAAATACTCAATAAAACAAGTTATAATTATAACAATTTAATATCAAGTTTACTGTTAAATTTCAAATTAGATTATTTGATGCCTAGCTCAATGTTAACATTCTCCTCCTACTCCCATTTAAACAATTTTCATCATATTACTGTTTTTAAAATTTTTTATTAATTTTGTTATTTAATTATTGGTATATAATGTGTTATTAATATTATAGCACATAAATTCATGTATAGAAATAAATCATATAATTTATTATATTATTTTATTTTAATATTTTTTTAGTTGATAATGGTGATTATGATGATTATTAAATCTTACTATGATCAAAATATTATATCACATGTTAATAAGGTAGGAAACTACATGAAATTCCCTAGAAATTTTTTTTTTTTGTAAGTTAGGTGGTGCCTTTCTATTTTCTATTTATAAATGTAGGACAGGCTACATTAAAATATTCATACTTTGGCCTCAACCTGCCTGTAGGAAACCAGGTCTGTTGGCCATCTAAGTGCTTTGAATGCTTGCCAAAATTGAAATTGTCTCTTTATCCTATACAGCGTATTAGCTAGCTGTCCTACTACTTCACCATGTTCAAGCATATAACATAAAATAAGTTCAAGCATATAACATAAAATAAGTTCACATACTTCCAAAAAAACCAAATCCTATAAAAACTAGCCATCAAAAGAGGAAATCGGGGCTGGATCCTTGGCATGCGATCCAGGCATGTCCACCTGTTGCATCTGCTGAAGTAACTTCTCCATACGTTCCATCCTATCGTCCATTCTTTGAATGCGATCAGTTACTTGATATTGGGTAATTTTGATATGCTGCAGGTGGTTTTCAATATTTTCCAACAAATCTTTAAGGAAATGTTCTGTCTTTGGCTGCACTTTAAACTCTGGAGGATGTGCACTTTGTATTGCTTTAGCTAGAAGGCATTTCACTAACCAGTATGTATGAATGGTTTGGTTGAATAAACTGAGGCGCCCTCGGGTGTTACCAGGGTCGTGAATGAAATCTAGAATGTCAGCTTCAGCTTCGTTGTCTTCAGGGTTTGTCTGCAGATCTCTTTCCCAGCCACGAATTTGCGTTCGGGTTGGAGAGGAATTGCCTAGAATGTAGTTTACTACGAGATTTTCCAAGTGCTCCTGGTTTGTTTTTCTTCCTCGTTTGTTTGACAGCTGTTCCTGCTGTACCGGTTGCTTCCCCTTGGCTGTTTTAGAACGCAGACCACGTTTCCCCATGGTGCCTTGGTTCCTATTCAGGAGAACATACATACAAGTAGTAACCAGAGTAATAACCAGAGTACAGATGGGCCCTCTGTTTTCATTAATTTCAGTTTTAAAGTTCAGCTGAGAGCCGTTCCTAGACTGAGTGTTACAGTTTAACTGAATGAATCTATCCTTAGATCTATTATCGAAAGGATTTATCTTCTGCCAGATTGCTTTGCACACATGCGTTTCAAAAAACGAAACAGAGCATGAACAGAAGAGAAAGAAAAAAGCACAGACAATGGGACCCAGAAACTTTAGGATGTTGGTAAGCCAGAGAACAGGCGTATTGGTTGCATGAAAATAGGTTTGAGCGCGACTGAAGATGAGTCTGGAAGGATGAGAGAATGCATAGGGCGCAGAGAGTAAACCCAAATTAAACCCAGGACTATGCAGACCCTTTTTAAATTGAAGAACGAATAAACTGAAAAGGCACATCAGACACCAAGTGATGGCATTTGCAAGGCTGCTAAATAGAAAGAAATGAACACAAGGGTCACAAAGACAAGTGTAAGACGAACCCATAAAATCTTGAAGCCGCTTCGCCCACAAAGCTTCCCGTAAACTATGACGATTAATGCAGAGGATGAAACCCAAACAAAGGCCCCGAAAACAGAGAAGGAGCAGACCTATAATAACAGAACAACACTTCTGAAAGACTAAACAAGGGTCCCGGAAATAGGGATGCACTGGTTTTTTTGAAGGAATAAGAACCCAAAACACCCCAACGGGAATCCAAACATTCCGACAGTAATCCAGCCAGATTTTACTATGAATTGCATGATTCATGGAAATGAGGATGGAGGCTGATACATACCAAACAACAGTTGCGAAATTCCCTAGAATTTTATTTTTGTGTGTAAAAAATATTGAGATAAGCATATTTCGGGATCACCATAGTTTTCAATTATTTTGGTTATAAAATGTAGAAATGCTGGGTAAAAAATTTCAATATAAAGACTCTTATCATTAATGTCATGGGTTTATAACTAAATGTACTAATTAAGAGGGTCTATCTTATGAAGCGAAATGTAAGAAGATAAATTATTTTTATATAATAGCTTATTTTTACAATTTTGTTATAGGCTTTCTTATTCTACCCTCATCACAAGATGAATCTATGAGGGAATTTAGACTCATTATTCTCCCATGTTTTAACTAAAATGGTACTACCAATTTCAATAAGGATCCAATTTATCCTTCGTCATTTACACTAGGAAATCTATAACAATTCCAAACAAGGATCCAAAATGTTCTGTAACCCTATTTCATTATTATTAACTATAAAATAGTATAATAATATTGATATTTCATTTATATGTAATACTCCCTTGCACCCACTTGGGTTATTCTTAAGAAGTGGAGGGCGTTACCTCAACATTCTTTCGATCTCTAAGGTCTTTTATGAAGATGGGGCTACAAAAATTCCCATTTTTCTAGCCTATGTTAAGCTTCAAATTAACACCATCATTTCATTCAACTAATCAAGAGCTTTTTGATTCCCGAGGGGGAAGCTCAATTGGTTAATTCAAATATTGTGAAATCATTGAAACAAGGAAACCCAGGTTCAAATTCCCCCTGTAGTGAGCTTGATTTACTTCAAGGAGAACATAGCATAGAAACTTAGAGGTTTACTATTAGCTACATGTCAGGAAGGATGTTGGGTTCCTCTGGAATAGAAAAAAAAAAATAGCTTTCAGACAATATAAATTTAATCTCAATTCGAATCCCCAATTGAAAGTTATTCACATTTGAATATTTTCTCATTAATCCATGCCGCATTAACATATTCTTCCACGTGGAACCTCCCCTTGACATAGCATAACCTGTGGTTCCATCTGGAAGCCACTTCATCCAATGCCAGGTTACTTGTCTTCCCAACATATTGCTAACATCATGGTGACATCACCTACCACGTAGAACCCTATGATAGTGCTACATGTCATCGAGAAATGGACTCTTTCACATTTAGTAAGGTTGATTCTACCTACCATGTGTGACGCTACATAGGCACCATGTCAAAATATGTCCACATCACCATCCATGTGGTGTCAACGTAGCCTTACCAAGCCTACATGGCACCTTCCACCTCAACATTTTCCATGCAGTCCTATAGGAACATATTTTTGAGCAAAAATTCCATTCTACATTATGTGATAATCAAGGTATGACATGAAATTTTTTGTTCTATATCCACATCACAACGACACATCAAGGCCTTATACCAACTAATCATGATGCAATGTCGATTTTCTCATTGGATGACAAGAATAAGTTAATCCCATGCCTTTTATCAATAACACCCCTTTTCAAAATGAGGGAGGTGCAACGCAATAAGAATATTTCCCATCCCGTAATGGAGAAATATCCATATCATGCTCTCTATTATAATTCCCATTTCCAAGTGATTAACACATTCATCCTTGCAACATGGGCATGGCACAATGTGAATTTTCACATCAAATAACCAAGATATCCCCATCCTGCATTTCCCAAACTTCACCAAAACATAAGTTCATATATATATATATATATAGATATATATCCCCAAAATTATTTGGAATAGATTTTCATCTGTGTGTGTGTGTGTGTGTGTGTGTGTGTGTGCATGTATATATCATTCAAAGAAATTTTCAACAAGAACACAGAACTATGCAAACTGTTAACACCATAAAATCTTACACATATTTGTACAGTCCAAAAGATGCCCACAGTCCTCCAGCATAATACACAAGTGCATATTTTCTAGCTGAAGACATTATGAAGTTCAGAAAGTTTAATTTATCCTAAGGTTTAATGTATATTGAATTAAAAATGGATGACTACGCAACTTTCCCTTCAATAGCCACTTGACATGCGGTATTTCCTTTGAAAGTAATGCAATTGAAGAAATAACCGACTTAGCAATTCAAGACCACTTCAACACTTGGAAGATGATTTCCTGACAAGATTTCACTCAAGTACAACCAAATTAGATTCTCCCTGGAGATACACATCCCTTAAAGGAATCCTCTTGTCCTACTGATAAGTCATTTTCATTCATGAACCAAGAGAGGGAAGAGAGATTCAAAAAACTCTATATAAACATCCCATGGGAGAGCCAAAGAGAAGGAAATGTGATGCTGGCCAAATTTCTCCCAAAGCAATCCTACATTTCATTCTTGAAGCAGAAGAAGTAGAGAATTAGTATGTTGGCTAAATTTCTTCTCAGCAATCCATCATCCTAGTGTAAGGAGAGTCCACCATTGGGAGAGTCTTCATACTTCTTTAATAGAGAGGAGAAGCTTACAAAGAGAGTGAGGAAAGGAACCTCCTTACAGAGGATTTTTGAGCACCTGTTGTGTAAATCAACAATCCCCCATTATTTTAAGTAATAGCTACCTTTGAAAATAATGGGGACCCTTTTAATTTTTAGAGTTAAATCAAATAAAACCTTTAGAGTATTTCATTTGATAGAAATAGGGATCAAAAAAGGGATGAAACCTTAAATTTTGGCTTTTAAAGTACTTAAGCAGATGTAAATCGCGTCATCACATTCGAAAAACCATAACAAAGTGTATATAACCCCTAAAAGTCACTTTAATCATTTTTTGATCTGATGTATATAATCAAAAGCACCTTTAAAATGGAAAAATCCATATTTCCGAGTAAATTATATAAGGAATGCCCGCGGGACCTACTTCTGCCACATAAGCTATCGCATTTCGCTTATCGCATTTCCAATCCCGATGGTCTTATTGTTACCTCTCATATTCCTCGATGCGATGTACTTATCGCATCACATTCCCACAAGCTTAATAATTCTTTTCCTCCTGATCTTATTCGCCGATGCGATATATCTTATCCCATATTGCACATCGCACATCGCACATCACACTCTCGTCAACTTAAGCATTTTTCTCTTCACCTAATTTTTCCGATATTGCGATGGCAATATCACAATTGGTAGAAAGGCCAAGCCGATCAGTATTTAATGAAGATATTGCACACGAGCAATGCTACAATCCAACAAATATGGTTTTAATGTGGAAATTATTACGTGGGAAAAACAACCCATATCAACTATTAATGTCATAAATTAATGGTTTTCTCACGCATACCCTCATAATCATTCTCCTGTAACAGGAATTCAGTTCATATCCTATCAGTGTGTGAAGTCTCATCTGTTTGAACGTTTCTATTGCTATACTACTATTGCATATTGTAAAATGAAAAATTTCCCTCTTTTCGCTTATCCTTGCTCATTTATTTATATGCTAGCCTGAATAAGAATAATTCTCTAGAGATATCTAAGGCTCTGAAGAAAGCTAAGCAGCATATATCCCCTATAAACCCTGCACCCGACACAACCGAGACAACAGAAATGCCGCCGCTCTTTAAAGATACTAAGTGTGGACCAGAAAGCGGATCCTCTTCATGGGAATCCATGTATAAGTTGCTCGATGATGAAAAACCTCGCAAAATTCAAAGAAAAGAAACTACATATGCTCCTGATTCTTCCAAAGATTTAATTAGATAGGTAGCTAATTTTTTACTACACCGAATTGCTACCTGACCAAAGATGTTACCATACAATAATATGGTAAAATGGATCATTGATAATCTCAATATTGGGGATAGGAAATTTCTCGCCAACAAAGGAACAATAATTGGTTCCTTCAAGGCTGAAGACGTCAAGCTGATGTAACATCTCCTAGACCCTGAAAAGGTCGATGATAAAGAATTTCTTGCACATTTTTCCAAATAAAATGAGTTCAAATCGACTCCAATCAAGCAATGGAGGAGTAATTACAACAAGCACAAGAATGACGAAAAGTGTATGACCTCCACTCACTCCCTTGTAGGCCCCTATTGTTATTTCTCCGCGATGATGTCCAGACTTTTTGGTCAGTCGGACACTACTTGATTTTTAGTAGAATGGGTCCCTCTTACGGAGGCTACTGTAGATTCCTATGTGAGGATTGGGGTAATATTCTATCTAATAATATTTCCACTCATATTTTAGAATACAGAAAAAATCTCTCCATTTCTTCCAAGGTTTATCCCCCATTCTATCTGAATGCCTATATCATGGATGGTGTTTGTTTTACCTCTGATTTTCCAGCCATGGGCTGGAAATGGACTACCCAATACCTTATACCTATTCATATATTTCATTGTATATTTTGGGACTCTAAGTATGAGAACCAATTTTACAAAATTTTCCATGGATTTATTCTCCTGTTGTCCCATGTTGTTTTTAACGAGAAAACCCCCAGACTCTCAAAATAGGCCCAAGATAAATTTTCTTCTATAGGAAAATGGTTTGGTGAAGAGATATTCACCTATGTTTGAGTATTTGGGAGCTTAGGTCGACCTCACATCTTGTCCCTATTGTTTCGAACAAGCTTCTCACAAGGGAGGTCGCATATCACACTATCAGAAACAACCTAACCAGATTTCTCAAATAAGCTAAGAAAGCATAATGGCCTTCTTTTCCTATTAATTGTGGTGTTTATGGACTTGATAATTACAAGCATGTTGTTTTCGAGATTTGTCAAAATGAATTTTTAAATTTATTTACAATTCCAAGTAGGCAGTATGATCCAATCAAATTTGCTAATAATTTCACTACTAAAGTGAAGATTTGGCCTTTTGTGCATGAAGAAGATGATTTTGATGAAATGTTTGAGTCCATCCATAATTATCTTGTATTTCAAAAGTTGGCACTTCGCGCCTGCATCCACAAAAATTGATGAAATTTTAGCAATATAGGAATAAGATATTGGAATCAATTCCTTTGAAAATGTTTGATGTTTCTCAACCATTAGCTTAGAAGGATAAGGCAAGTGAATCAGAAACGAAGGATATTGAAGTCCTTAGCACAATAGATCAAGATAAATCAGCCGAAGTTAAAACCATGGATGTTGAATTCCCTAATAATCTAAAGGATGTCTAGAAGGAGTTTGATCTTAAAATCCAAGAAGAAATAGCAGCTGCAATTGGTGATCAGCAAGAAATTGTACATACTCCACAAAACTAAAGTCAGGACTCATTCATTGTTGAGCCCTATGACAAATCAATAAGCACATAAAGAGTGGAATTCGTCCTGGCCTTTCCTACTGTTATCACTCAGATTGAACCTCAGACTGAGAGAGGAAATTCTAAGGTAACCTCAAACCATGCTTAGCCAAGTAGCTAGCCCTACTAGGCCAGAAGAGGGTTCTCTCTGTATAGAACACAGTCAAAATGACTGAGGAAAGAATATTTTATGCTAGGTATGGTAGCTCAGGGTTTTGATTTTGATTTTGTGTAGGGTGTGCTCAATCAGGAGGAGTCAAACAACTAGGGCAAGGATATTAGGTCAAAATCAACATGTGTTCAAATGGGCAAGGTAGGTATAAGGTTTGACACTTAAAATATGATTATGATGAGGTGAATAAATTGGTGAGAATTTAGAAATAGCATCTAAGATGAATTCTCTCTAAACTGAAAAAGATAAACAAATTATGTTAAATTCCCCAAAACAGAGCATGAAAAGCATGAATTGTGCCTTTCAATTGGAAATTAAGCATATCATAGACATGAAAATGGTCTATGAGCTAAAAATACATTCATACAAATTATTACAAAGAATAAATTATGCCAAACACTGCATACCACATGGATCCCAAAGAAATAGCTACAAATTTATCATTAGTGTCCAAGCCAAAATGATACAAAAAGTGTCCTTGAGATCCCAAAGCTCGAAGTGAGTTCAACCATTACAATGACTAAGAAAATACATCAAATAGACCTCAAAACCACTCTCCCTATCATCAGAGATTCGAATCCATGAGATAGGGATCAGTTTCACCTACTCCCAAACAAGAATTTGAAGACTAGGAAAACTCAACAATTTTCCTCTAAAAGAGAGGAAATCGATTCATTTGACCTCTAGAAGACTTATCTAATGCATATACCTTATATGAAAGTAAAAAAATGTCATTTAAATTCACCATGACCATTTACATCAGTAATTTTCTCATTTTCCCAATTTAAAAGTCAAAAAGTCAAAATTTTGTTGAAGATGTTGAAAGCTCATATTCTGGGTAAACCCGCAGTTCCATGATAGGAAAAATAGATTGTCTTGCAGGAAACTTTTGGAGGCCTTCCCGATGTCCAAATCATATCCATGATAGCTCATTGGAAATATCTCTGAGTATAGTTTCCAAATATGCCTCCAATTTCCAAAATGGTGTCCATCTTCCCTATCAAAAACCTATTCTCCCAAGACTGGTAAACATGTAGTGCCAAGGTAAAAACAAGGGTAGAAACATGTTTTTTTGGTGGTTTTTTCTTTCCTTTTTAAGAAATCAGTTCTCCTACAACTCTTCTGAAAATTGTTAGAGTTAATGTACTCATCATTATTAACATAATGGTGGTGGCCATTTTGCATTTGGATGCCCCAACGAAGAGCGCAGTGGTAGTGGCGTTGTGCATTTAGCAGAATTTATGTTTGTCAAAATTGCCCAAAAACCAAAATTTGCACTAAAGTGCCAAATGTGCCAAAAATTTGTCCAAAATCGTGAGGTTACTTGCTTATCAAGGGTTGGAGGCATGAAGACACACCTCAGTAAGTATCTAACCTCTCCTTCTCTTTTTTCTCGATCAAAGCTTGAATCTTTGCATGGGCTTGTTTGAGCTTGGCCCTTGCAATTGTTTTTCTCATGGCATAGTGTTTAGCCATCTTCCTTTGAATATCATTTTCCTTCTTGGCCTTCTCCAGCAAGCTCTCCAACTTCAAGTTGGCTCTATCAAGCCATGACTTTCTATCTCTGCTAATCTCAAGAGCAAGCAACTCACTTGGAGTGAGTTTCTCTGCCAACTCAGCCTCTTTCTATCTCTCACGGGCTAAATCTCTCTTTAGTCCTATTATCTTTGGTCTCTGTCTAGGAGGTTGATCCTCCTCATCATTAATCTCACCAAATCTTCCCAAGGTCTCTTCCAACAAGGCTTTAGCTTACCCTACCTCTCTTTGAGCTTTGATGGTCTTGACCTCACTGATAATCTGCTTTGTCTTCAGCTGTTGATTCTCTTGCTCAAGAAAACCAATCACATATTATGCTCCATCAATATTAGCTTGAAGTTCACTAATATTTGCCTCTTTGGATCTGATCAATGCATTGGAAATTCTAACCTCATCCTCATCATCAAGGTCAATCAGTTGAATCTCCTGTTCCGTTTCATGCTTATCCTCCTCCTCCTCAATGATAGGCTATGTAGCCTTTTCCTTGCCCTTGTCTACATTTTGTGCTGATGAAGAAAGAATGGCATCTTTCACACCATGTGAAGCAAACACATGCCTATGGCCTCTCTGATAGGTCTTGGGAAATGGCTCAACATTAGTCACATTAGCCCAAGATGCCTTAATGTCCCTTTCACTGCTCGATGCTCGAGTATCATGAAGTGATAATGAATGGTTATAAAAAGGTGAAGAAGTAGGATGAACATGAGGTGAATGGATCTCACTAGGCGATGAAGTATGAGCAGGAGGCTGAGATGGAGAAGTGGATATGGGAGGATGAGATGATGAAGGGATATTCTACTCATGATGATTAAGTGGCGTAGTGAAAACCATATTTGCAATGAATGTGTCCCATGGGATTTTATTTTGCTCCAGCTGATGCATGACTACCATATTAATGAGTGAATGATGGAAAAGACTAGGCATTTGATGACTATAATCCCTCTTTACACAATGAATGCCTTCTTGTCAATGATGTGGAAGAGATAGTAAGGTATGTGAAGCATTCTAACTCTAGTGAAATGCATGAGGAGTCGAATATTGTATGAGTAGAGTCGAGAAAACCTCCCCTCACAAGTGAAGTACTTCATGATTATTTTCATCATGGGGACATATTGGTTAAGGAGATGAGAGAAAGGGAAAATTGGTTTCCTGTCATCCTTGTATATAGGTTTGAGGTATGGTTCATAATAGATTAGATCAAGGTTTCCTTATTTAAATCATTTCTCTCCCACATTAGGGATCCATGTAGCAGCTGAAATGGAATTGGTGGAAATATCAAAAGTGACCCCAACAAGAGTGACCTACCGATCATAAAGGTTTGTGATGAAGAACCTTGTCAGTGATATTGAATCTGCTGCACCCTCTCACAAAACTCAAAATAACCAACATGCTTGAAACAATACACAGTGAGAGGAGAGGCCATGATTTCCATTGTAGTTATTGGTTCAAATCTATTAATATTCCATCCTTTTTGGTCATTTCTCCTTGGTATTTGTGCCTCACCAACACCTCTATCTTCTTCTTCATATATTTTAAATTTTGATTCAGGAAACCCTAGGGTAAAATTTGGAATGAGATGAAGGGAGAAGGGGATGAGATGGCTTGCTTAGATGAATGAAGGGACTGAGTGTAAATAGAAAACCTAGGTCAATGAAAACCCTAGGGATTAACCATGCTCATGGATGATATCAATTTAGGGAGGTGAACAAGGATATGGTGTATGAAAAATGAAAATGAACTGAAACTAGGGTTTCATAAGGAATAAACACTTTAAGATATAATAGACACCCAAAATATCAGAGGCAAGGTAAATAAGAGTGCACTTACTATTTAGAAGTTGTTTGAAGAAATTTAGAAGAAGATTGAGCTGGATAAGAGCAATGAAACTCTTTAAAACCTTCACTATGCAAGTGCACAATGTTTTTTGGTAAACACGCAGCACTGGGATGAATGCGTAGCGCCAATATTCAAAAGCACAGAGCCTGTGTTAATTGCTCTGGTTTCTCTAGGCAAACACGCAGCGCAGCTGGGTAAATATGCAGCGCCACTTCAAACGTGCATCGCCAGCCCGAGAACGCGCAACGCCTTGAAATTTTGGCCCCAATTGCTCAATAAACTTAAAATTTCTCCTTTGCTGAGAATTCTTGATGGCTAGATGGAAACACTTACTCGTTTTGAAATTCTTGATAGGCTTTATAGCTTTAGGGGATTTGAAATTTCATTTTTCATCACCCACTTTCCTAATGTTCACTTTTCCTTTGGCATTGATACTCTTTTAATTTTATAACTTTTGGCACTGCAGGTTGATCAACATGGAGTTTGTCTCTCTTTTCTCACTTAGGCTAAACATGATTTCACTTTGATAGATTTTGGATTTCATTTATTACATATAATAACATAAAATTACATTTGGAAAAATTGAAATTAATTACAAATTTGACTTTTCTATCAAAATAACATTTTGATATAAAAGTCATTAAACTAAAAATACAACTTTGAAAGTATAATAAATACATCTTGACGATCTTATTTAATCCCTCTCATATATGTGTTGACCTTATCTAAATGAAGGAGTGGCCTTGAGATATGAAAAAACCTAATGAACTAATGGGACTACATTAGTTCATTAGGGTTTTGCATATCTCAAGGCCACTCCATATCCAAGTGAACAGAGCATTTCCATAGGTATTTTTATGCTCAAGGAATCATGAGAATGAGTCAGCCAATATGGTCTTCTGAGGGAGAAAGAAGTTTATTTGACAAGGACAACCACAAGTGGAATAATTTTATGTCATGATCTAATGGAATGATGAAAAATTTATTCAGAATGGGATACCTAAGATGCATGTGCAAATGTGTTTTGATCCCTGGTGGCAGTATGCAAACACTAACACTAACATTGGCTCCATCTGGGGATGGTAGCTCCTTGAAGGTGCCAAGAACACCTTAGACCAAGTGCCTACTCATTGGGCATGGAGTGAAACTCTAAAGACTAAACTGAAATATTGAAAGAAACTTGACTCAATAAACTAAAATAACTCAAACTAAAACCTGACTCAAAAACTTTGAAAACAATAGAAAATAAATAAGCTTTATAGCCTTCACTTTAGGCCCCAAGCTTACATGAATATCTGCATCCAAACCTTGTAGAAAATATAAACTGGTATGTAAAATGAAAGTGAAACATTCTTTCAGAACTTGCATCAGAAATAATAATGTTTCAGGAGCCTACCATTAAATAGTCCTCCTGAACATTCTTGTCCATTAATTTCCTTTAGCAAATAAGCATTATGTCCTCGATAAGCCAAGATATTGTAGGGTCCCTTCCAAATATTTTCAAAAATCCCATGCTTACATTTTCGTTTATTGCATCCCATCTCAGCACTACATCCTCCAGCTGAAACTTATCTGCTTTGGTTTTGCGATCATAAATCTGTTTGATTTTCTCCTGAAGCTTAGAAGTAGTCTGAGAAAATTCCTCCCTTTTTTGTTGAAGATGAATCATTTGATTGATTCGACGTTGCATATCATCTTCCTCACTATCTGCCTCCTATAATAATCTCATAACTGAGATTGCAAGTGATGTAGGAAACACTGTATCTGTACCATAAAAAAATTCAAAGGGAGACATACCTATAGACTTCTTGGTGCTCACTCGGTCTGCCCACAATATCTATTCACTCAGTCTCCTCCAACTTTTTCTTAATGATATTAACCAAATATTTATTAGAGGACTCAACTAATCCATTTCCCTGTGGATAATATGCGGTCGAATGGCCCAATTTGATATTATACTTGGGACAAAACTCAATCATCTTCTTTCACTTGAATGTTACATCATTATTTGTAATAATATTGTGAGGAAAACCAAAATGAGACAAAATATTGGACTCTAAAAATTGAATAGTTACCATGTCTTTCGCTTGCCTTGTAGGAATAGCCTCGATCCACTTGGTGAAGTAGTCGGTGGTTGTTAGAATCCATCTGTGTTGTGCCGATGATGTGGGATTAATTTCCCCAATAAAATCAAGTCCCCACTATTGAAAAGGAGCATTTACTACAACATGTTTCAGTAGAAGAGGAAAGAGTTTCCTTTTTCCCTAAAAAACATGATATTCATGACATTTTGTGACTATTTTGTACAAATTAGAAAATAAATTTGGCCAATAATACTTTGCTCTCAACACTTTGTTAGCTGTTGTTTTCAAAAACAAATGACCTCCACAATATCCCCTATGGAAGTCATCCATTACCTGTTTAGCCTCATCTTCAACCAGATAATTCAAAAGAACACTTCCTTGATCTTTCTAATAAAGGGAACAACCTAAAATGCAGTATTTAGCAGGTTTCAACTTCAAAGACCTACCTTGACTTTTTGACATTCCAGGAGGAGGACATAAGTGCTAAAGAACATACACTATATTGGAATACCATGGTGAAGTGAGAAACAATTCTGATACTTGTATTAGAGCGCCATCTTCTTCATCATTTGACATAGATGTAATAACATTTATGTCTAGAGCATGTAAATTGGATTCAACCATCATCTTGGCTAACCCTTTCCCTTTGATCAGTTTGGTAGGCCTGATCTTGAGATTATACTCTAACATTGCTGCTATCCACCTACCTCTCCGACCTTTAGGATCAGTCTATGTGAGAATCTCTTTTACCGCTACATTTGAAACATAGGCTATAGTATGTGAATGTAGAATGTGAATCCAGAAATCTTTCAAAGCTTTGATTAGGCCAAAAGCTTGTTTCTCAATAATGTTATAGCAAAGAGCAACATCTCTAATGGCTTGATTGAATAAAGTAGTAGGATGTTCAACCTGATCTCTCTTTTGCATTAAAACTACATCTAAGGTATGCTCGGATGCAAATAAAATATTATGAAATCACTGGTATAATCTGGAATAACTAAAACAGGGGTTGTGCTTAAAGAAATGTTTACCAAGTTGAAAGACTTCATATCATTAGTGTTCCATTTCACATTGTTTTCCTTCTTCAACATATTTGTCATTTCTCGCAAATCTTCAGCTAAACTAGGAAAAAATCTGCGTAAGAAGTTCATCTACCATTGAAATCCTATATCTCCTTTTTGTTCCATGGAAAATCTATCTTCTGAATGGCTTCTACTCGGGAAGCATCAATGTGAATGCCACCTTTGGAAATTATATGACCAAGAAGATTGCCTTCCTCCATGGCAAAAAGACTCTTCTTCGGATTTAGAGAAATTATGAACTCCCTACATTTCTGAAAAAAATTCTCAAATGATACAAATGTTGATCATCAAAACCACAAAACACTGTCAAATCATGTAGATACACTACTAAAAAAATAAATTCATTAGCAAAGGCTATATCCATTGCCCGCTGAAAAGTAGCCCCTGCATTCTTGAGTCCAAATGGCATTTTAATATACTGAAAGGTTTCCCAAGGTGTTGTGAAAACATTTTTAGCTTGGTCTTCTTCATGTACCAAAATTTGATTATAACCCAAATAACCGTCAAGTAGTGACATCCGTGATGCTTCAACTACCCTTTGCAGAACAAGGTCCATCTTAGGAAGGGGGTAATTATCCTTTAAAGATACTTTATTCAAATTCTAGAAATCTATGCATAACCTTATCTCTCTAGTCTTTTTCCTTACCAGAACCAAATTTGAAATCCAATCAGAAAACCTAATTGGCACAGTGATACCTAATTCATACAATTGGTTTACCTCTTTCTCGATGGATGACAACAATCTTGGGTTTATCCTTCTCAACTTCCGTCTGAAAGGTTTTTGATTTCGCTTGATGGGAATAGTGTGCTGAATAATATTCTTGTCATAAACCTTCAAATCTGCATAATCCCATGCAAAAATATCAGAAAATTTAGACAACAATTTGATGTACTTATCTTTTTCCTCAGGAGACAATGTCTTATACAACTTAACCATCTTAGGCTTATCTGCAGTTCCAATGTTCACATCTTCCACACCCTTCTCCATAAGAATTAATGTTGGTTTTCTGGCTACATCATCCTGATCAAACAGATCTTCTAAATGTATCAGAATTCCAGGAATAACATTGTCTTTCAGTTGCAAAACATTCATATGATGGGCTTCTATGTCTTGATCATCAGTATCACTAACATCATCAATAAAAGAATCTTTGAACTTTCCTTCATTCTGCAAAAATCTATTAATTTCTTTGTCATCCCAAAAAACTTGCCAGTAACTTAAATTATCTTGAACACTAGGTCTATGTTTTACATGAATTTCAAATTTATTACTCGAGTTCATCAAAATTTGGAGATTACTTGCCACCGTAGCAAGCGAATCTGCAATGATGTTCTAAGTTCTTGGCACTGATGTTGATGTATACTCAGCAAACATTTTTAAGATATCCAAGACTACATTTCTATAGGCTCTCATCCATGGATGCTTTTCTTGATACTCTCCTTTCACCTGCTTTATGACAATCTTAGAATCACCATAAACAGAAATTATTTTTGCACCAAGTTTCTTCAAAATATTGAGACATGTGATCAATGCTTCATACTCCACTTTGTTATTAGAACAATCAAAAGCCAATTTATAAGAGCATTCTCTAACATTACTTGGAATTCCACCAGATTTACAAACAAGACTTTGGATCCAAATACCAATACATGCACCTTCCTTACCCAAAGCACCGTTGAAATCCATGTTCCAAAGGCCCTCTTGATCTTATAGATGCTGAAATTCAAATTTTGGTTCTGATTTACTTTGGCTAGTCACGTCATTTTTATGTTCTGTACTGATTTGATGTTCTTCAGGAGGCTTTTCGAAAGAAGTAAATACTTCTTTTTCCTTCTCAAGAACTGCTCTAAATTTTTTTGAAACTTCTGGAACATCTTCTGCTACTACTAGATGATTATTTACATCATTCAAATCACCATCATTATCTAAAATAAAATATTCTAGATCTGTATTTACAACCTATATTGGATGATTTATGGGGTTCTCCTTACTAGTTATCATATACTTCATTTTCTTTTCTCGATATAATTTCCTCAATTGTCTGAAAATAGGAATAGTAGCATAAGAGAATTCAAGTTGTAAAGTACCTTTGAGTTTGGCTCCCCATGATCTAGACAACAGTATTCCAAAACGAGGTGGTATATCAGCCACCACCACATCCATCAAAACATACTTGGCTAGGATTTGGTCTAAGGGAACCCCTAAATCTTTAATGAGACCAATGCAACGAACTCTACCTGAATCAAATGAATACAAATCATGATATGGTCAGGTGATATCCATGCCCAAATTTTCCATAATAGCCTTAGGCATCAAATTGTGAGAAGCACCATAATCAAGCATAACATTATGAAGAATTTACTCATGCAGTCTAAGGCTTAAATAAAAGGGGGGAATTTCACTCTCTTCTATTTGACCATTTATAGCTAGACCAAAAATGAGCTCGGGGTGGTCATCTTCAACATTAACCATATCAGACAAAGGATCAACTAGCAAAATTTTAGACACCTGATATTTGTAATGACTATTCTTAACTAAGTCTATCAAAGGAATGAACACTTTCAATTTATCTATTTCATTTTATAAACTAAAAGTGGTTACTTTATCTACCTCTTTGACAACAATATCTTTTCTATGATTTTGATCCCTTATTACAATTTCCTTCTTCTGAGTGTCTTTCCCTTTAGTAGCTGAGCTTGTTGATGGCTGATTGATGTTTCTATGATTCTGATCTGCATGCTCTTTACCCTTTTTCTGATTGTTCAGAATATCATTCTTTGACTGGACTTCTTTTCTTTTTTGAATAGGGTTGACAGGTACATTTTTGCTCCTTAGAGAATATTGTTTCTGTTGTGCACTCAAAGCATTCATATACCCACGCTGATAATCATCTGATTCCTTTTCCAAATCATCATCACTTGCCAAGATATAGTCCTCATCTTTCAAAATATCCAAATCTTTAGTATACTCTTCATCTTAAGTCAAGAACATGGGTAAACCATCTGCTGTAAAGAATTGATTTGTTTCAATCATCGGATCTTCATCTTCTTCTTCTTCTCCTTGGACATAATTTTGTTGCAATGGGGTCCTAATATGCTGTTGTTGCTGTACTGTTTGGTCAGGTGCTTTCTATTCTCTTTTCTTGATTCTAAATTGAGGCTACTATTTCCCTTTGAAATTTGGATTCTGGATCTGTGGTTCAGGTCTCTCTAAAATAGACAATCGGTCAACCATCTTCTCCATAGACCAGATTAATGAATCCATTTTTTCATCAGAAGTAGATGTCTCCTCTTTTATGGTCACCCTATTTTCTGATCTCATCCTTTCTCTTTTGGTCAGCAAATTTGATTCCACACTTACAATACTCTTTTGCATATCTGCTAAAGTTGTAGGATCACATTCACGCAACTGATATGCCATATCAGTGTCAAATCCGTCCAGAAATTTAACCGAAACCATACCCTCCAGTGGTTTCATATGTGTAGGAAGAGCATTTTACACTACATTAAATCTCACACAATAATCTGGAATAGACTCAACAACATTCCTTTTGATGCTCTTGTATTTAGATAGAATTTGAAGGGGATTTTTCTTCTCTTCCCATCTTTCTATAAAATGACGATGCAAAACCTCTAAAGTACCTATAGTAGCTGCTAGTATAGCTCTGAACCATTTTCTTACTTCTCCTCCCAGACTTTGTGCAAAAAGTCTCATATTCACATTTTCTACATCAATTTCATGAAGGTCGAAGAAGTCATTCATCTTATCTACGTGCTTTAGGGTTGTTATAAACTGAGTATCATCAAACAAAGGGATTTTAGTTTGATAATCTGTGGGCATAGCACCAGGGTTATGAGGGAGAACAAGTAGCGCATATCTTGTAGCCATGACTGGAGGTGGAGGATTTATAACATGGATTTGGATGCCTGATGTGGGAGGATTGGTCACTAATTGAGTAGTATGAATAGTAGATGAAGAAGGAGGAAGGGGAAAAGGGATATTCTGAGTAATAGTAGATGAAGTGATGGTGGAAGAAGCTGAGATCTCAGGTCTGCTTGTCACCCAAGCATTTACCTGTGAAGAATAGTTCTGTAGATTTTTAAGAACTTGTAAAATTTGTGATGTTGATTATGACCCTGATTGCGACCCTGATTGTGACCTTGATTGTGAGTGTGAAAACAGATCTTCAGTGGGACTGTGAAAGGAAAGTGAGGAATCAACAACTGTCTCATTAATTGAACTCAAATATTTGCTTCGGAATAAACTTTGTTCAAAATTTACATCAAATTCAATATCTTGCAAGTTTTCTAACCCTTGGGGAAATGAATGAGCTTTGAGAATGGAACTTCTTTCTGATTGATTTCTGACTGAACTAGAAGTCTCAACAAGAGCTTTTCCTTTTCTTCCAATGTTTTTAGGATCACTAATAATGGTGGGAGGATTCGGATTGGGATTGGATCTGGTGTCTCTTCAGGAAGATAGTATGTCCAATTTCAACAAGAAATATGCACTTTACAAATTTTTCATTGAATAAATTCAAAACTTATCATCCACAAGTTTAAGAATTTCAATGAAAACTATATTACTGGGGTTGATCTGATCTTAATTTTTCTTCCTCAGTGGAGTCGCCAATTTTTATGACTCAGATTGAACCTCAAGCTGAGAGAGGCAATTCTAAGGTAACCTCAAACCACGCTTAACCAAGCAGCTAGCCCTACTAGGCAAAGGAAATTAGGTCAAAATCCGTAGGTCTTCAAAGGGGAAAGGTAGGTAGAATGTTTGAAACTTTAAAGATGATTATGGTGAGGTGAATAGACTGGTGAGAAGTTAGGAAGAGCATCTGAGATGAATTCTCCCTAAACTGAAGAAGATAAACAAATTATGCTGAATTTTCCAAAACAGAGCATGAAACATGAATTCTTCTTTTCAACCTGAAATTAAGCATATCATAGACATGAAAATGGTTTATTAGCTAAAAATACATTCATACAAATGATTACAAAGAATAAACTATTTCAAACACTTCATACCACATGGATCCCAAAGAAATCGCTGCAAGTTTATCATTAACGTCCAAGCCAAACTAATACAAAAAGTGTCCTTGAGATGTCAAAGCTCCAAGTGAGTCCAACCATTTCAATGACTGAGAAAATACATCAAATAGACCTCAAAACCACTCTCCCTAGCCTCAAGGAGTCGAATCCATGAGATAGGGATCAGTTTCACCTACTCCCAAACAAGAATCTGAAGAGTAGGAAAACTCAACAAGTTGCCTCTAAAAGAGAGGGAACTGATTCATTTGACCTCTAGAAGACTTATCTAATGCATCTACCCTAGATAAAAGTCAAAACATGTCATTTACATTCATCATGACCATTTACATCAGTAATTTTCTCATTTTCCCAAGTAAAAAGTCAAAAAGTCAAAATTTTGCTGAAGATGATGAAAGCTACATTTTCCTAGTAAACACACAGTGCCATGACAGAAAAAATAGCCTATCTTGCAGACAACTTTTGGAGGCCTTCCCAATGTCCAAATCAGCTCCATGATAGCTCATTGGAAATATATCTAAGTCTATCTTCCAAATATGCCTCCATTTTCCAAAACGGTGTCCATCTTCTTGTCAAAAACCTATTCTCCCAAGACTGGTAAACACACAGCACCAAGGCAAAAAGAAGGGCAAAAACATGTTTTTTGGTGGTTTTTTGCCTTTTTAAGGGACCAATTCTCCTCCAAATCTTCTGAAAATTGTTGAAGTTAATGTCTTCATCATTATGAACATGATGGTGGTTTCCATGTTTCATTTGGATGCCCCAAAAAAGAGCACAATGCCAGTGGCACTGCATGTTTAGCAGAATTTATGTTTGTCAAAATTGCACAAAAGCCAAAATTTGCACTAAAGTGCCAAATGTGCCAAAAATTTGTCCAAAATTGTGAGGTCACTTGCTGATCAAGGGTTGGAGGCATGAATAGACACCTTAGCAAGTATATCTAACCTCTCCTTGTCATTTTGCTCAGTCAAATCTTGAATCTTCGCATGGGCTCAATGATCTTGGCCCTTGCAAATTTTTTTCTCATGGCATTGTAGGAATTTACAGGGTAAGTTTCGTAGATCAAAAACCAAAGTTCACTGCTCACAAATAGATCATAAATCAGTACACCAGTATTATCACGTGGTTAAAACCCTTGAAGAGCGAAACAGTCCATGGCCTGAGCCAATGTGGCCACTTCAGGCAATTTATTAATATAAAAAGAAAATATACATATGTTTCTCTCATAAATGGTTACCGGAAAAATGACCCTCCATGCTCTTTAAATAGAGATCAAAGACCAATCGGGTGTCAAGCCATGGATGAAGTGTTATTAATACCAAGGAGAGAGAGAACCTTCGGATCACTACAAATCGTAACCATTGGATTATAAGTTACAAATGTACATAGTAAAGAAACACACTTTACCTAACTCTACACTAGACTAAGTTATTCTTAACTATTTCCTATGTGTCAGAATATCCTAACATCCCCCCTTAAGAACAACTTGGGATAGGATTGAAGGATTTACAAAGGTGACACAAAAGGAGCATATTTCCTATGTGTTGAAATATCCTAACATCCTCCCTTAAGAACAAATTGGGATAGGATTGAAAGATTTACAAAAGTGACATAATAGGATAAGGAAGGAGGCATCAAAGCCTATCCCCCCTTAATGACAACTTTCGTGAACTCCAAGCATGGATCAAAGTTTGGTAAACTTCGCTTTTGTGAGAGCCTTTGTAAAGATATAATCTATTTGATCATTGGTTGGACAATACTGCACTTCAAGAACACGATCATGAATGAGCTTTCTGATGAAGTGTATGTGGAGTTCAATGTGTTTCATACGTTGATGTTGAACTAGATATTTACATAATTGAATGGCACTCTGATTATCACACCAAAGTGTAGTTGGATGCTGCTGATGAGGAAAAAATTCAGACAGGATTTGACGAAGCCACATGGATTCCTTACTGGCTTCAACTGCAGCATGATACTTTGCTTCGGATGAAGAAAGAGAGATGGCACTTTGTTTCTTACAAGACCAAGTAATATGTCCTAAACCAAGAGTTAATACATATCCTGCAGTAGATTTTCGATCATCAGGGTCATTGGCCCAATTAGAATCAGTGAAACCAATCAACAATGGAGATTCCCTTGCACTGTAATAAATGCCGAACTATATTGTACCTCGAATATATTGAAGCATTATTTTACCTTATTTCCAGTGAATTTCATGAGGTTGGTGCATAAACTGAGAAACAAGACCAACGACAAAGGAAAGGTCAGGACGGGTATGGGTTAGATACAGAAGTTTACCAACAAGTTGACGGTATAAGGTAGCATCAACTTCAGGGGTAGTACAAGTGACTAAAATATTGAATCCATACTGAAAGGGAGAAGGGATTGGCTTACAGTCTTCCATATGAAAGTGTTGTAGAAGATCGCAGGCATACTTGGATTGAGAGAGGGTAATGCCTTCTTTGGATTGCAAGACTTGAAGACCAAGGAAATAATGCAAGTGTCCTTAGTCTATCATTTCAAACTTCTTTTTGAGGCTAGACTTCAAATGGTTTATATGGTTTGGATCACTAGCAATAAGGATAAGATCATCAACATAAAGAACAAGGATGGTGAAGGACTTGCCCACTTTCTTGGTGTAGACATTGTTGTCAGAATGACACTTACAAAGGCCATTATCTAATAGAAATCTATCCATTTTATCATACCAAGCCCAAGGAGCTTGTTTGAGACCATAGAGATATTTCCTAAGATGACAAACAAGGCTAGAGTTGTCCCATGTAGATTTCTTCATGCAAATCTCCATGTAAGAAGGCAGATTTAAGATCCATCTAATGGACTTCCCATTTAAAGGAGGAAGCAAGGGAAAGAACAACGCGGATAGAATTGATTTTGGTAACAGGGGAGAAGGTTTCAATATAGTCAATGCCTTCAAATTGTGAAAATTATTTAGCAACAAGAAGAGCCTTATGTCTATCCACTTTTCCATCTGGTCCAAACTTTGTTTTTTACACCCATCTGCATCTGACAAGTTTTCTTCCTTTTGTAAGAGGAGCACGATGCCAAGTATCGTTCACTAATAAGGAAATATATTCTTCATTCATAGCTTCATCCCAATCTGGATGATCGTAAGCTTCTTCAAAGGTCCCTGGATCAGGATTTTCTGGAACTTGAGCCAATAAGGAAGAGGCTCTTTCGAACTGAGAACGTGTACGTCATCGATCTGTAGGGTCACTTGCAAGAGAACCTACTGCATCTCGATTAGAGTGGACCCATATTGGAAGTTATGGAGTAAAATGAATAATTCAAGAGGTGGAGGATTTTCATCCTCGCTGTCATCATCTGAACTAGAAGGAATGCTATTAAAAATAGAAGAGAGAGAGAGAGAGGTGGCACATATGCCAAATTAGGCTCGCAGGCCAAAGGTGGCACACCTGCTGAACTAGGCTCGCAGGCCGATATATTTTCATCAAATTTTACATCTCTTCTAATGATTATATTTTTGTATTTTGGTTGAAGAATTATATATCCTTTGACATCTTCAGAATATCCAACAAAAATGCATTTTTCACTCTTAGGTTTTAAGGCTTTATATTTTGCATCTAGAATATGGGCCCAAGCATCACTTCCAAAAACACGAAAGTTACTTACATCTAGTTTGATTGAGCTCCAAGCTTCTTATAGAATTATATTATTTAAAACCTTAGTAGGAGTGTGATTTACTATGTAGTTTGCACAGTTGATTTCTTCTGCCCAAAAATTGAGACCAAGTCCTTTAGATTGAAGCATACAATTAGCCATTTCTTTTAAGGTGTGATTCTTCCTTTTAGCTACACCATTTTATTGTGGCGTATATGGAATAGTATGTTGCAATTCAATGCCATGCTCAGTGCAAAAGTTGATAAATTTGTTGTTAACATATTCTCCTCCATTTTTTGATCTTAAGTTAAGAATTGGATGTCCATATTGTTTCTCAACAAAGGTATTAAAGGCCAAGAACATGTTAATAACTTCACTCTTGAGTTTCAAGAAGTATACCCAAGTGCGTCTAGAAAAATCATCAATGAAAATTAATAAGTAGTTGCAATGAGAGAAAGAAACAACAGGAAGTGGACCACATAAATCACTATGCACAAGTTGCAAAGGGGCTGAAGTGTGCCAACAGGCACGTTTGTCAAAACTATCCCGATGATGTTTTCCAAGTACACATCTGAAGCAAACACCATCTTGGCAAGATAACATAGGAAGACCCATCACCATATTTTCCTTACATAGAGTTTGAAGAGAGCGATATTTTAAGTGACCAAATAACTCATGCCAATTTTTTCTCACTTTATCATTATGAGCAACAAAAATGGAGGGAAAACATGATGAACCAAAGTTTTCAAACTTATACAACCTTTTGGAATCATCAGCAATGCCAGTAGCTAAAATATGTCTAGGATCTTTGAGGTCCTTGATTACAACATCATGAGATGATAATTCTACTATTTTCCCTTCATCTGAATGAGTTACCTAATAAACAGATAGAAGGTTGCATGACAAGGTAGGAACACATAGTACATCATTAAACTGACCATTATCTAGATGAATGGCTCCAGATCCTACAACACTAAGAGATCTATCATCACCAACATAAATATGTTTGGTGTTACAATCATTTAAATAAGAAAACATGGCTTTATTTTTGTCCATGTGGTAAGAAGCTCCAGAATCAATGAGCCATTCATGAGAATGAGAAGAAGAAGATACATTTAATGCATAACCAGATCTTGATGCTTGACAACCACAAGCAGAAAGTTCCATTCCTGAGGATGAAGGTGAAGAGTGCTCCAAATTGATGTTGTGCCTCTTCATTGCTTCTTCTAAGGCTTCCATATTCTTAAAACATTTGGACTCTATATGGCCATCATGATTACAAATGTTGCAATGTCTATCTATATTCTTCCTTTTGTTTTTATTTTCCTGATCATTTTGGTGAGTTTCTTTTTCAGTTTGCAGTTGAAATTGCTCAGGACCCCTGTTTGGTTTCAGATCATGTTAGTCATCAGTAATTTTTACCTGTTTAGATGACTAAATGCTTTGTCAAAGATTTATAGAAACAGAATTCAAGAATCATGTGAGTTCTAGAAATCTCCTCAAAGAGAAATTTTTTCATTATCCCACTTCCTTGTCAAAGCATGGCCAATCTATCACCCAGACAAGACCAAATCCTGGACTGATGTCCCACACTCTCATTATGTTTTCCACCTCTACCTATAACACTATGTCTTTGTTTGCCTAAGCCCTCTATTTTATATCTTATTTCGCCAAGTAGACTAAATTTTTTTGTAATATTCCTAAATTAGCTTCATCTACTAGGAATATTAATTTTTCCTTGTTTATTATACATTTCATGATTGATGAATAAATTGTGAAGGAGGACATGTAAAACTCCAGAAAACTAAGAATAAATCAATGCCTATGTGAAAAGAGACATATTTTGGCTATTTAAACAAACTACTACGGGTGTGAATGGGTCTAAATCACAAGAGTGGGTCATCTTTGACTAATTCAACAATGCAGTCTAGATGCATTGAACCTCTTTCAGGGACAATGCAGTTCTAGAAGGAGGATCTAATGTGAAAAAGGTTAAGTGATTCAAGGTGGTTTAGGGTTTGAAAAGCTTCCTATCTTATAAAAGGAAGAGGAGGGAAGCAAGGAAAAGGTTGTTGAAGATATCATTTTCTGAAGGTATTGTCTGCTTAGAGAACCCTTGTTGGGCTTTCCTATTCAGGAATCCCACCTCCTTCCTTCAGAAACTCTTGGAGGAGAATTGTTCTAACTTTTCCACTAGGAGCCTTGGACCAAGCTTCACCTTACATGTATAGCATTGCTCCTATTGTGGGTTGAGTTGTCCTTGTGAGTTGCAGCAAGTGGAGATCTAGATCTGCTCAGATCTAGATGATAGCAGTGGCTCTTCTCAGTGAGTGTGTCTTTTAACCTCCTAGAAGAGTTCATTTGCTGATTATGATTTAGATCTACACCTTGGCATCAATACATTCCATTCTCAAAAGCTACAACACTGCTCCACTCCCTGGAGAATGTTATTTTCAGATCTACAACTGCAGGGTGTTTTGTCTGCATTTTGGAGGAGAGATCTCTGGTGTTGGGTTTCTTCCTCTCACTGTGGTGATCCGTGGATTGGCCATCCAATCGATGTTAGTTTCAGATATGATCTACTATACCACTGTATTATTCAGAAATTTCTGAATCATTCTACATATCTGCAACCTTAAATCTCAGATCTACTCTCTGTACTTCATGTTTTGGGCAAAACCCCAAGGGGGATGTATAGGTCAGCCTTTCCTGTACATGGATCTAAATTTTTATGCACAGATCTGATATATATCTGAAGAATTAATAAACTACTGCTTCAGCCCTAAAAATAACGCTGTCATGGTTATGCAGTCTTTTATCATGGTTGTAGCACCTCATTTTGAGGCCTTTCTTTATGAAAATATCTGTTTTTCTTCGTGTAAATCATTTGAATCATATTATAATTTTCCATACTGATGTTCCATCATTATTTCGGCTAAGCCCTTCAGAAAATCATGATGTAGAAGCTTCGGTATATTCTGCATAATTTAAGCCATGGGAAATAAGGGTTTTTAAACCTAGTTGGGGAAGGAGGAATTGTTTAACCTAGCTAGAATTATTTTTTTGAGCTGAAATTTAGAGAATAGGTCCCTCATGACCTAATATATCAGATCCAATTGTCATCCCACCTTATTTTTACGTAGATACCTGAATACACTCATTTTAGGGCCAAAATCACCCCTTTTCCCCACCTTTTTGAGTCCAAAGTGAGTTATAAGCTGTTGCATCATCATTTAATTGAAGTATATGTCATTGGAAATCTTTTATAAGGCATATTTTGGCATCTCCAACTCTACAATACCTTAGAGTATCTTCATTGTTGTATAAATTCCAGATTTGGAACATTACAGTGGTATCAAAGCAAGATCTTTGGCTCAGTCTGTGGGCTTCAAGCCAAAGTAGTGTTCAGATGAAGAAATGAAAAAATTATGGAGAGGATGATATTTCTCTCATTAGTTTTCAGATCTAAGAAGAAAGCAGCAGAAGAAGAGAGAAAGAGCAGTGAGATTCCTAGAAAGTTTCAAAAGCAGAAATATCTTCCGATCAGATCTACAGGATCTCTACATGAGGAGAATTATAAATCCTCATCTAATGGATATGAGCACTCAGCCATATAACCTAAGCTTCAAATTTATTTTAGTGATTTTTTCATGAAGAGGAAGAAAAGAGGTGTACCCAAGAAGGAGACTCTTAGAGAGTGTTTGGAGGAGTATGAAGCTCAATCCAAGGAGTTCAAAGATAACTTGAAATTCCAAGGGTTCTGAAAGACCAAGGAGAGAAAAGGCACAAAGAAGGAGCAGCATGGCGTAGGTATATTCTATCTATCTATCTTTGATGGGTCACCTAGATGTCCAATCAGGGCTTGGGTGGAGGAGCTAGGCAACTTTGTGCAACAACATCAAGTCTCAGAAATTGAAGCCATCAAAGTAGCAGCGCTGCACTTTGAAGGTAAAGCATATGCTTGGTGGTTGTTTGAGTCCTTTTACTTGAAGAATGCAAATACACCTACTTATGCAAGGTTTATTGCAAGATTGATAGAGAAGTTTGATGAAGCCCCATGTGTAACATCTTCTGTTGACACTATCAAACCCTATCAGTCAAATATTTTGCATGAGTTGGAAGGGTCTATGAATCCAACTCCATTTCTGAAGACCATGGAATAAGGTGTGAGTTTGTTTGATGCCTTTCCAAGGGCAAGATCTCCTTTGAATGAAGGAATCTCTTCTCAAGAAGGAAGCATGAAGATTCCTCCTTCACTAGATGACCAAGATCTAAGGTCTCTTGTTGATGATGAGGGAATTTTAGTTATTGGAGGAGAGAAAGGGAAGGCAGGAGATAACGCAGTCATGACAATGGCACCTCAAGCACCTCATGAAGAGAAGGATGGAGAACTTTCTCCAAGGAAAGAAACTCTTGCACTCTTGCAAGGAGTTCCACAAGGTCTCACACATAAAGCTTTTGGCATAGTACATGAGCAACATGTACCATCATTGCCAAATAATGAGATCTTGAAGACAGGAGGAGGAAAAGAGGAGGAAGGGTGTCATGAGATGAAGAACATGGATCCTTCTCCATTTCAAAGCTTGGGAGCACAAAGAAGGCAAGAGGACTTATGCATTAACGGTAGGAGAAAAATTGTCTACCTACATCCTCATTCTACTCTATGCCTTGACACCTCTTTGCAGGGAGGTATTCTACCAGGAGCACCTCTTGATGGGAGGAAATCTAAAGTGTTTTCTCAACTATGGGCAACATATGCATACTTGGCTAATGAGGGTGCCTTGGTAGAAGCTAGCACAACGTAGAGAATCTCTCAAGAATTCAGGAGAAGATGAGAAATTTCTTAAAAGGGGCATTGCTAACTCCCACTCAGATATCCGCGCTGAGAGAGGAGACATCAGAGGTCCATGATGACATGAGCATGAGGGCACATGGAAACTCCATATCTTTGGGGAAGCCCATGATTTCCTCATTCAAAAAGGAGATTTCTGAAGATGGCAAGGGGATCCTAACCCTCTTGTATACATGGGCCAAAAGGAGGAGGTTTTGGAAAATAAGGACTTTCCGAGGGGAAGTTGATTTCCATGTGCTTCAATCTTGTCTTGTGCAAGATTAGTTGCAAATGGGGCAGCAAAGAGAAGATGATGATGCTCCAACATGTTATTTTGATGTCAAGGATGTCAAAGGAGGGAGCCATAATATGACAGATACAACATTTCAAACCTATACAGTGTTGTCATTCTTGGAGAGCTTGGATCCTTATTGGGATTCCCAACTCAAGATGGAGTACTCCAAGGACCTTTTCACATGTGGGGTTCTTGATGGGGAAGTAGTGGATGAAAGGTTCAAGGTGGTTGATGGAGTTATCTATTTCTATAATCTTATTCTTTTGGTTAGTGACTCCAAGCTCAAGGAGAGACTACTAGATGCCACCTATGAGATCCTGCTTTCCAAAACCACTGGTTTCATTAGAGCATATCATATACCCTTGGGTGGTTTCATATGGGAAGGTTTCAAAGAAGAGGTGCACTCTCATATGAAGATCTGCATGGATTACTTGGTAGAGGAGGAGGAACATATCTCTTGGGGAGAGCCATCATTCTCATCTCCTTACTCATTGAGTGTGAGAGGGAACTCATCCATGAGTTACCCCACTGATGTAAAACAAGTATATAGAGGGACTTGTCTTTCTGAATGTTATCATGTATCTCCTATATGCTTATATTTTTCTAACACTCATTTGTAGAACATTGCTCCAAAGGGAGGCACTATTTATGAGGGGTTTCATGTGCTACTCAAAGCCATGAACCATGTTGATGCTGGTCATTCCTTGGAGGATCTTGGCAAATTATTACATTCTTCAGGGTGTGATTCTTTTACACCTACTATGATGCATTTCCTCCAAGCATTCAAAATGGATGAGGCAACAAACAAGTGTTGGAAGAGACACTTGTCATAATCTATTCTATGGCAGTTAAGGATAAAACTGCGTTGGTTGCACATGAGGGAACATATCCCTTCTCATTTATCATATATGGCAGGTAGCATGATTCTAATCGTGATTCCTTATCTTGAAAATTTTCTTACTCTTTGGAACATGGTTGGAGAGGAGGTACTCTGGTGGGGTGTGTCCTTGGAGGAAGGAGCCCTCCATTATTTTTGCATTGCATGCTTCCATGGGAGCATGAGATTCTGTATGGCCACTATGGTAGATCACTTGTCCTATTGTAGAGTGAGCCATATGTTTGTGGGTAACATGCCTCTCATATGTGTTGGGGGGGATTTCTTCTATGGATTGCCAAGCTGGGAGGTGATCCACTTCATTTGGATGATAGCATGGAGATGGGAGGCTTACATGGATCATGAAACTCCCCATGATTGTCATCACTTCTATGTTGAGGAGGCCATGGATCAACAAGAAGGTTTCCACAACAACCTTCCATTTCTTCATGATGAGAGCCCTTGGGTTTATTCACCAAAGGCTAACTTTCATATTGAGGGAGGAACATTGGAAGACAGGGCTATTGCAGAAGATTCAGAGCAATGGTGGAGACTAATTGATGAGGAGGCCACAAGACAAGAAGGAGAAGTTTTGCAGCACCCTTGTAGTTGCTTGAGGACAAGCAACATTTGGGAGGGGGAGACTATAATATTCCCAAATTAGCTTCAACTAATAGGAATATTAATTTTTCCTTGTATATTTTACATTTCATGATTGATGAATAAATTGTGAAGGAGGACATGTAAAACTCCCGAAAACTAAGAATAAATCAATGCCTATGTGAACAGAGACATATCTGGGCTATTTAAATAAACTCCTGCAGGAGTGAATGGGTCTAAATCACAAGAGTGGGCCATTTTTGACCAAGTCAATAGCACAGTCTAGATGCATTGAACCTCTTTGAGGGAAAACGCAGTTCTAGAAGGAGGATCTAATGTGAAAAGGGTTAAGTGATTCAAGGTGGTTTAGGGTTTGGCAAGACTCTTATCTTATAAAAGGAAGAGGAGGGCAGCAAGAAAAAGGTTGTTGAAGATATCATTTTCTGAAGGTATTTTCTGCTTAGACAACCCTTGTTGGGCTTTCCTGTTCAGGAACCCCACCTCCTTCCTTGAGCAAATCTTGGAGGAGAATTGTTCTAACTTGTCCACTATCAAGCTTGGGCCAAGATTCACCTTACATGTACAACGCTGCTCCTATTTTGGGTTGAGCTGTCCTTGTGAGTTGCAGCAAGTGGAGATCTGGATCTGCTCAGATCTAGATGATTGCAGTGGCTCTTCTCAGTGAGTATGTCTTTTAACCTCCTGGAAGAGGTCATTTTCTGATTGTGCTTTAGATCTACACCTTGGCATTAGGACATTCCATTCTCAGAGGATACAACACTGTTCCACTCCCTGGACAGTGTTATTTGCATATCTACAACTACAGGGTGTTTTGTCTGCATTTTGGAGGAGAGATCTCCGGTGTTGGGATTCTTCCTCTCACTGTGGTGATCCGTGGATTGGCCATCCAATCCATGTTAGTTTCAGATATGATCTGCTGTACCATTGTATTATTCAGAAATTTCTAAATCATTTTGCAGATCTGCAAACTTAGATCTCAGATCTACTCTCTGTACTTCATGTTTTGGGAAAAACCCCAAGGGGGATGTATAGATCAACCTTTCTTGTACATGGATCTTTATTGGATTTAAATTTTTATGTACAAATCTGATCTAGATCTAAAGAATTAATAAACTACTACTTCAGCCCTAAAAATAACACTGTCATGGTTATGCAGTCTTTTATCATGGTTGTAGCACCTCATTTTGAGGCCTTTCTTTATGAAAATATTTGTTTTCCTTAGTGTAAATCATTTGAATCATATTATAATTTTCCATACTAATTTTCCATCATTATTTCAGTTAAACCCTTCATAAAATCACATTGTAGAAGCTTCAGTACATTCTGCATAATTTAAGCCATGGGAAATCAGAGTTTTTAAGCCTAGTTGGGGAAGGCGGAACTAGTTAACCTAGCTAGAATTATTTTTTTGAGCTGAAATTTAGAGCAAAAGGTCCCTCATGACCTAATCCATTAGATCCAACCATCATCCCACCTTATGTTTACGTAGATACTTGAATACACTCATTTTAGGGCCAAAATCACCCCTTTTCCCCACCTTTTTGAGTCCAAAGTGAGTTATAAGCTTTTGCATCATAATTTAATTGAAGGATCTGTCATTGGACATCTGTTATAAGGCATATTTATGCATCTCCAACTCTATAATATCTTAGGGTATTCTCATTTTTATAGAAATTCCAGATTTGGAACATTACATTTTTCCCCTACTCACCAAGTGCCTCAAGCAATGGTGTTGCCAAAACTCCCTGTATAAAAATACCTTTGAAGTAAAACAAGGTTTTCTAGTTGTCTAGTATGATAGTGCATAATATATTTTCAAATACTTTGTCACCTCATCCAAACCCTGTTTGAAGTTTTCAGTCAAAAAACCTATTACAAGATCATTACAAATAAGTCAAATAGGGTCACCTAGGTTATGCACTATCATGTTTCTAAATTCAATATTTCCACAGGTATTCAAAGGTTAAATCAAGTGAACACAAGGATGAGGCCTATCATTGGCCAAAGAACATCAAAGACCTCCAAAGGTATCATCTTGATCAAGCAGTAAGCTTACAAAGGAGAAATTTACCATATCCAAGCATTTCTGCAGGAATGTTTTGTAAATGGTCAACAGAAGAAACAGAGGCAAATAAAGACACCTAAAAATTTCATAAAGGCATTCACAGCTGGTAGCAAGATACAAACTGGCTTAAAAATTTACAAGGAAGAACATGATCTCATGAGAGAGTGTTATGAAGTGCTGCCCATCCAAAGGTCCATGCGGGTCATAAAAGACAGTGGCATATCATCAACACTGTACATCAATCAAAAAGATCATTAAAAGGTTATTTGGCTTCAAACACAAATCTTGTAGAGGGACAACTGCTCTTTGCTTATGTTCCTGCAAATAAGACCAAAAAGCCATCAGATTAGCCATAAGGTAAGGTAAAAAAAGAGGATCATCATGAGAGGACCATTCACAACCTAGAAGAAAGTAGCATGTATCCCTAAAAACCCAGAAGCTTGGGAAGATAGACAAAGAGGGTCAAAATAGTGACAAAGAAACCTCATTCATCACAACAGATGGTTTCAAGGGTTTTTAAGCTACCTTATAGGGTTTAGAAGACAAGCACTAACTTCACCTCAGCAAAAGGAAAAAATCAGAGTTTTTAAAGAAAAGCAAGAAGGGAAGACATGAGAAGAAATACTCCACTACACCAAGGGTAGAAAAATGATGAACAATATCAGCCTAAATAGGAAGGAGATGTCAATTCAAGGTTTTGTCTCTAGAAAATAAAAAAGTTAGAAGCATATTAAAATTTTCAAAAGGGGTAAGCTGCAGACAAAGGCACAATGAGAAAAAGTGAAAGGGAATGAACATTATTAAAGTGGTTTGTGTTTCTAATTTTCCAAAAAAGGTATAGAATCCCTACAAAGAAACATCTCCCCACTCCTTTTCTCATTGGCACTCATAGAGAAGGTTTCCAATTTTTCTTCTAGAAGTCCTCAATCGAATATTTCCAGGCGCTGCGCTCTTGTAGAGTTGCACTGTGCGCTTGTAGCTTCTCCCAGTGTAAATTTTCACTAGACGCTGTGCGCCTGAACATTGATGTTGTGGTCCTATGTTTGTGACCAACGTTTAGACTTTGCACGACAGGCCCATTTAGGAGTGACCCGAACCACCCGACCACTGCGATGTGCTCCTGCCACTGCTCCAAATGTTGAATGAGGTCATGTTCAGACGCTCGACCCCTGTGCTATGCACCTACAACTGTTGCAACTGCTGCATGACAGGCCCGTTTAGGAGCGACCCAAGCCGCCCGGCCACTATGTTGTGCTCCTGCCATTGTTGTAGTCGCTGAAAGAGGGCACGTTCAGGAGTGACCCGAGCCGCCCGACCCCTATGCTGCGCTCCTGCCACTATGCTGCGCTCCTACCATTGCTCCATAAACTACACGACAGGCCCGTTCAGGGTGACCCGAGCCACTCGAACACTGTGTTGTGCTCTTGCCACTATGTTGCACTCCTTCCACTATGTTGCGCTCCTGCCACTATTTTGCAGCCTGCTTTTTGAGTCATTTTCTCTACTGTGGAGGTGCTTCAAGAGGTACTTTGAACCTTTTTCCTACATATGATATTTTTATAAAGATAAGGTCACTCAGAATTTTGAGAATTGGTGTTAGAGAAGGCAGTTAAATCCTAAAAGGCAACACTTAACCTACACACTGCTATGCCTTGACACAGTCAGAGAAATCATCATCTCCTTTAACCTCTTTCCACATAATTTCACTAGCAGAGCCATTTCTCTTTAAGGTTCTTGAGGCAGGGGTAAAGAAAGACAAAATGTCTAAAGAAGAGAATTTTGACATAGATGAGGTGACTCAAAGGCCTAAAAAGAAACAAAGGAAGGGAGGGTTGCCAAATAGGTTTGAACCTATAAACACTGAAGAGTTGATGACCTCCCCTACTATTTTGACCTGTTTTCAAGAGTTGGGCTGTTATGAATTCTGTAAAAAGGTACAAAAGCTCTAGAGTCACTCTCAGTTGACCAAGCTCTTTGCCCTAAACCTTCATAAACATAAAGTACACCTAGCCGGGGTAAAATTTGAGTTGACCACCTATGCCATCTCTAGGGCCACTGGAATGTCTTGCATAGGATAAAGGTGGTTCAAACAAAATTACCTAGACCTAAGCCACTGTTGCCCATTGTTGTGGTGGATTTGACACACAGGTGTACGAAATTGCACGCATTTAGAGAATGCGGTCTTCCCCCTAAACCATAGGTAACAGGTAGTATCTAGGGGGGAGCTCAAAAGCATAAAACTCAAATGAAGTAATACACTAAAGTATGCTCTGTTAAAAAACTAAAACTAAAAACACAAAAGAAGGTATATAGAGAGTTCCAAACAGTAACAAGGTAAGAAATAGCTCAATAGCCTCTTGTTATTGAATGCTTGGAATGAAAACAAATCTTACCCACTTGCCAAAGGGCCTAGGCTATGGCTCTAGGACCCGATGCAAGGATGTTTGTCCTTCAAGTTCTGCCTTTTGACACAGTCTAGCTCTCTCACTTTGCTACAATGGACTGAGATGTTGGGTGGCCAACCATCGAGTCCTCTCTTGCTATAGCTCCTTGGGTCACACACGATGCTGCTGTTGCTTGGGAAACTTTGGCCAACATAACTTTGTGATCACCCTTTGTTCATATCTTGGTGGGTTTATATAGGTGAGCATCAAATCCTCCTTCCCTCCCTTGGTACATGATGGATGGTGACCCAAGGGAGGGGCATGATTCCATTGTGTGCTCAAATATGCTTTTGTTTGCTCACAAAATGCCTAAGGAGGTGCTGGTGCTGTCCTTAGGCGAATTTCACATAAGGAGAAACTATGCTTTGCTTGCTTGTGGTCCCGGAAAGTGACTTTTTTCTACTTCCAAGAATGCATGCTTATTGGGCTCCAGTGCACGTAGAAGGTGCTATTTTCGAAGGAAAAAGCGTGCATTCAAGCATTTATGACTAGTTCAAATTTGATTTTCTCAAAACCTTAGAGATTCTTGATTCCATAATGTATCTGTCCTGTAAATCCTTAGGCACGACATTAACTGATGTCATCTTCTGCTATACAATTTTCTAGTTTTAACAGTTTCCCCCTAATGTGTAAGGTCTAGGAAGAACTGTATAGCCGAAATACATTATAATTTCTTTTCTGTATCGTACGCAGAGAGAGAGAGAGAGAGAGAGAGAGAGAGAGAGAGAGAGAGAGAGAGAGAGAGAGAGAGAGAGAGAGGCCTGCGTGTAGAATGGACAACACCTTGCACCATTTCTGAGATAACCATGGCATAGGGGACCCCTTGGAAGCAGACAAAATATACAACACATTTTCAAAATTTCAATGAGGCGGGCATGTCTCATGCTCGTGATGTTATGGCTAGTTAAAAAAAATTGATAGATACATGTGCTGTATGTGACACTACTGTGGTAGTGATGTTGGTGGTTGCTAACGATGACTACTGATGCCCTTAGGGGTGTTTTTTCTTTGACGATAGGTGGAATGTGGTACCCATATGCGTAATCTTGGTATGGCACCTCACTGTGCAATATATGCATATGTACTGGCTGGGACCTTCCCGTGTAAGAATTGTTGTTAGAGACGCTTATAAAGGCACGGGTCTTCGAATGATCTTAATCAAAGTTCAATGGTTGTAAGGTACGATACCATTGTGACATGAAAGCTCTTGTTGTATTCGAATGTCAAGAGGATCGATGACATCTATGGACAATGATGTCTCCCATAGTGCCACCTGAGGATACCACTTTGCATGGGGAGGGGTCATCCAAGGTACCACTTCCTTTTTGGAAAATAGGTGTTGATGTCGACAAAAAGGAAGCCTTAACTGAACCATCATGGGTTTAACATAGGCATGTTGGTGAGCGGTAGTTGAAAACGGATGATGGGGATTCAGTGGCTTGAGGTCGAAGTATATTTGAGCAGCTTGGTAGCAGTCATAGGTATTTCTGAAGGGAAAAGTCCCTGGAGTCAGTAGGACTTCCAGGGCAGGTATGAACCGACTATGATTGTCATAATGGTGTGTGCATGGGGGGTATGAAATACTTCGACCAAGGGAGATGGGGGACTGCTGCCATGGGAGAAAAAGTGCAATATGAGGGCCAAGAGGTGAAGGGCATTGTTTGTGATCTTGGTACACTTAACAAAAGAATAAAATAATGAGGTTTGGTTTTTACAAAACACAGAGACGGGTACCCCAAAACATGAAAGAGGGTCTCTCACTTGATGGTGTGATGACGGTTTTTTGCTAGGGGTAGGGGTCCCATTGGTTGTTCTCATGCGTGGGGTTGATGAAGCGGAAGATTTCGCAGATGGGTTAATGTTGATGGAGGTATGGTCGACCAAATGTGGTGCGTGGAGGTGCGCTTTCATTCTGCTTGTACAACTCGATTGTTTGGGAAGGGGGTCAGTTTAAATGGTGAACTTGACCTTATGCATGGTATGTGGATGGGCATGAGGTGCTTCCCAGACAAAAAATGGTATGGCCATGGCGTCACTTGTGGGGTGATGTGTGGTACAATTGAGATAACGATCGCCATGGAGGGGAGGCTCTACCAACCAACAAACGTTTATCATATGCAGGGTGAGGTGATGATAAACATGGTCAGGTATGAGGATCCTATGGTTAATTTCTGATGGAGAAATGATGTCAGGATATGAAAAGTTTTCTGGCACTTTATCATGCTGATGGTAGAATGATACTTGCTCCAAAATTTTCAGTGGTTGGTATTGTGAATGTTTTTCTGGTTCTTCCTGCAAAAAAACCTACCTCAAGTGAAAGCATCTTCTTTTCATTCAACATTATTGAAAAACATGAATCTTGGAAAGGAAGATGGGAGGGTGCGTACCTACCAGCACTTGAAAAAATATTTCTTCGGAAAGCGAATATGGGGCATCGCTTTCATTCGTCATGGTATGCTGATGATGACGCAACTTACAGTTTGCAGAATGGACCTTCTGATCTACTGTTATGGACCTCTAAAGTTCTGAAAAGGGTGATAAATAAGGGATTATGGCCCTAATCCTATTCATTTGTACTTGATGAGTTTTGGCAGATCAGAGGTGATAGCAGAGCCTTTCTTTTTGTTGCGGTCAGTCTGTGTATCGAGGATTAGCGATATTATGCCGAGGTAACTTTCATGACGTCCTTCATTTTGATTTTTCCAGTTTGGTGATGGAAAGGGCCATACAAATTAGGTTTGTACGGCCTTAAAGGGGCTTTTTCCCTAGAATGCATGGGCGATCTAGGAAAATAGACGCCCCCCTTGCGCGTATTTCTCAGGTACAGCCACGCAAGCGTGCATTGTTCCTAAACTTTTGCACGTAAGGGCATGCCTGTGAATGAAATAAGTGCACGAGGGTGCGCCTGTCTGAGACACAAGTGCGCAAAGGCAGTGTGTTTCAAAAAACTTTAGGTTTTTTGCTGTCATTTATGATTTTGCTCCTCTATACTGATGGGTGCCTGTTGCTTGGTAGATTAGTGTGGAGAGTGTTAGGTCTCTATAATTTAGTAGAGTGGCAAGACTAAACGCTGCAAAGACTACACCATAAAACCACTTTGGGATTCTAGGATATAGCCCTCTTGAATCTAGAGAGGGATCTCTCTATAAGTGCAAATATTGATTTATCTTTTAAGGTTTTGGTATGATATTAGGCTAGTTATTAGGAACAAGGGTTTTTTGTTTGTTTGGTTGGTCAGGTATGATCTTTAATTGGATGGAATATCAAAAAATGAAAGAGTTCAAAAGGTGAAGATGCAAGTATATTGAGAAGTGTTCAACAGATATGATTAGTATGAAATAACTTTAAACCATTAGGAAATGGAGTCACAAAAGGGTTTAATTGTAAAACGATTTCAAGAGTGGTCCAAGGGGAAAGTCATCTATATCAAAAGATACTTTATATTAAATTATGGAATGGAACATTAAAAGTGTTGAGAAAGTGGAAAAAGCCAATAATTTCAACAAGGATTTATCAACTTTCCATACAAGAAAAGCCTTTTTAAGCAACTTTTTAAAACCAACCAAAGGACAAGGCTAACCATAAAATTCTTTGGACAAGCTTGTATTAAAGCTAACTTATCAGACAACAATCAAGTAATCTCACTAGACTACTTTCAGAAGGGATGAAAACAGATAAGAAAACAAAGTGCAGCTTAAGATCAGGTTAGATGCATTAAAATCAAGACTTGCATTCAACATACTCTTAGGGAAACCTTGAAACAACCTTTGGAGAAAAAACTAGAAGACAAGGCAAACCATAAAATTTTCTAGTTTAACTCTACTTAGCATGTAATGAAAATATCATTCAAGAACTTCCTTCCAAGTTTTTCACATCAAGACATGGACTAACCAACATTCCTTGATAATGTTTACACTTAAATTAAGTCATTCTTAAATACACAATTGGAGGAAAACATAAAGATAAAGCTTATCAGTGAGAGTTGTTGGGAAAAATACTGAGAGGGGGGGGTGAATCAGTATTTACTGCATATTCAAAACTTTTTACTTTTTCATGCTCTAAAACCCATAGGCTACTTTCCTTTAGTGAACTCGCGTATACACGCGGATATCCTTCATACAACTCGCGTATTAGCATAGATATAATTATGCAGATATTTATTAACTTAGTTCTTTGCAACATTCATCCATCTGATGTTAAGTTATCAGTAAACATGTGCAGTAACAACAGAATAAACCATCACACAAAGCATCACACATGAACACTAGGATTTTTAGGTGGAAACCCAAGTCGGGAGAAAACCACCGCTGCAGTTGCTCAGCCTTCAATATTTTATTATAGAGAAAACATCTTACAACATATGTGCTGGCGCAGACTCTACCAGCACACAGGCACCCACCTGCGCTCATTTACCAGCCTCTCCTGGAAGGGAGCTACGACCCCCTGACTCGTTTACCAGCCACTCCTGGAAGGGATCTACGACCCCTTGATCTCATTTACCAGCCTCACCTGGAAGGGAGCTACGACCCCCTACTCTCGTTTACCAGCCTCACTTGGAAGGGAGATACAACCCCCTGACTGAAGGCTACAACCCTCAGCACCTCTATGGACCACGTTTCATCAATTTTCACACTGGATCCAACAACTTCAAAAGAGCACAACTTGTAGGCCACATTTCATCATATTTTCAGACTGAACCCTCTCCATACATTTAAGCACAGTCAAACATCAACAACAGATAGCTATAGATCAGATCAGATATTTCTTACCACAGACTTCAGCAAACCCTAGTTTGCATACGTGCTTTCCTTTCATTGATGTTGCATATATACGCGCTTCTGTTCACACAAACCAGCGTATACCTCTGTACATATTACAGAGCTATTTTCATTGCGCATACGCGCTTTCTCGTCAGCGAAGCCGCGTATATATGTGCTTCCTCTTCAGCGAACTAGCGTATGGATCTCTAACCATTACAGAGCTGCATACTTCTTCAGATCAGATATTCAGTTCAGATTCAACCCTTTACTTCAGATAGATGTTCGCCTCATCACAGATCTAATCACTCCATAAACAGATCTAGCAAATACAAGTACATTTCAGATCTAGATATCTCGCTTCATCATTTCTTCATAGGTGCATCATAGATTCAGATCTATCATCAAACCATTACCCTTTCCATACAGATATACTTCACAGAGAAGTATTCATTCAAGCTCAGACATCCTTCTCTCACACTCATGATTTGCACAATGAATTTCTTCTCCTTATATAGGTTTATCCTTTTTCAATACCACGGGCCCCTTTTTCAATACCATGAGCCAAAATAATACCATGAGCCTTCAATACCACGAGCCAAAACAATACCATGAGCCTTCAATACCACGGGCCCCTGAATTTTCACTTTATGAGCGCTTTTTCCCATACGCGACTTATCACGTTATTTCCCGCGTGCATACGCGACTTCCCATAGACATATCCGCGTATGCCTTGAGACATACTCTTTTCATCATAGATCTAGCCCATAATGAATTCATTTCTTCAATACCTTCTGTACTCTTTGTAGATACATCAGATTTTCATCTTTAAATAGGTTCATCAAGACATATTCTATCAAGCACAACTTCATCAAGTAAGTTGCCATCATCTTCATCAGGTGGGTTGCCATTCAAGAACAACTCTCTACATCATATTGTTCAAAAAACATCATATCACATCAGATTTACATCATTTACCAAGTCCATCAAGTCAAGAATAGCTTCATCAGGTGGATTTCCATCAAGGACAACACAAGTCAACAGTCGCATGTCTTCATCTTCATTCAGTGGGTTGCCATCAAGGACAACACTCTGCATCATATTGCCAACAAGAGTAGGGTACTTTTAAGAGTAAATCCTAGCTCTATATTTGTTGTTCTTTATCAGAGAAAAGTGAACAAAATGGCATACATGAAAGGAAAACAATAACAGTAAGAGGTACTTCACCAATGATATAGTCCAGAATCCCAAAATCAGCTTGTATATCGATGTCAATCCAGTTACAAACTACATGTCCAATGTTACATCACAGCAACAACTTCTCTTCTCAGCCTAAATTCTTCAATAACTTAATAGAGCTTCAGAGTTTATTTACATTCAACAATGATTTGATACAACAACTATTACATCAGAAATCCAACAACCAACATCATCTCATCTTCTTCAGAAGTATTTATAGAAGAAAGAGGAGGTGGGATGAAAAATAAGATCTCTAGTTCAATTAATACAAGTTTTAATGCTTCTCTATCTTTGACGGATTCAATAGAGAAGTTTTCTGATATTTTCTCTATATTAATTGGTTTTCTTTAAGTATTTAGGCTACTTGGCAGATTTTGTTCACTTTAAAACTCTTTAAGCAGGTTGGTAATAACTCTGGCTGTCTTTAACAAAATATCACTGATAAGGCAATAACTATGCCTTCTTTTGATTTATCGAGGCTGTAGGTGGCACTTTGGTAGCTGAAGATGATAAATGGCCTTTGATGTGGCAGTGGAGGCCTCTTCACTGATATTTTCATTGTTTTATCTTAAAACACCTTTTATATGCTCTTTGTCTGTGTTTTAGGCTTAATTAATCCTTTTATCTTAGTCTTCGGGTCTTCATTCTCTGATATTGTCTTTGTTTCATTAAACCTGAGGATTAAAGCTCCGATTTTCAGGCTTAGGCATTAATCCCTTTACTGTTAATTCTTCATTCTGATACACTTTGTTAGTTTGTTTATACAGGTGGCTTTAGACAGTTGGAGGGCTTCTGCTAAACCCTAGATCGTGATCCAGATGATTTAAACCTGGATTCAAAACTCACAACTCCTTTTTCCTTTGATTTTAAGCCACATAATCGTCATTCTGGGCCTTTTTTCACCTGACTGTGACTGGGAAAAACACAGAGCAAACACCATTTGAAACCCTGCAAAACACCAAAAAATTCATTAAGAAACCTTGCAGAATGGTTTAACTACGCTCAGAGGTTTTGTGGAGAAGGTTTGGGGCTATGCGAAATGGAGGAATTTGCAGTAAAAAAGGGAGAAAACCCTTGGTGGAAGCGAAACAAGTGCAAATAGAGTTTGGGCATGATATTGAATAGGGGCCATGGGATTATAATGATGAACGGTGGAGATCAACTGATGAAGTATTTCGGGAGAAAATTTGGTGAAAAGTGAATGTGGGAGAGATTAAGTTAGGACCATCTGATCTTAGAGATCGACTGTCAGAATCAAATCAGGAGTTACATTACGGAGGGGGAAAACGATATGGCGGAAAACCATTAGTGGTCTTCGTGCGGCGTTCGAGCGGTTTAAGATTTTGGCCAAAAAAATGCGATTCCATACATCGCGCGACATGCGTCTTTTCAAAACTGCCCATATCGCGTAATTTTGGAATGTTAACATTCAGGCACAAAAATTACGCGATATGCGGTTCTGGCTGTCAGATGAGGGGCAGCAGATCGAACGACGCGGGTTGAGCGTGATCAATGAAGAGTTACGCGGACGAGGAATGGTGGGCCCGACATTTATTTTGTTGTGGAGTGGGTGGGTCTCCTGGTTTATTGGATTTAGTCCCGACCATTAGATTTATCCAATGGATGGTCGAGATTTCAAGAAAAGGTAGAGATTTTTTTGAAAAGGGGAGAAAGGATGGGAAAATGAAACGGGTGGAAGGATAAGGCACGATGGCCGTTGATCTATGTAGATCAACGGTCAGGATTCGTTTAAAACTATATTTGTCAGGAAACAAAAAAATAGAAAAGGTAAGGTTTGAAGGAATTTGGTGGAGTAAAATGAGGAGAAGGGAGGGCCCACGTTTTTATAAAGGGCGGAAGGAAGGATCAATGGGAGCCATCGGATCATGAGGATCGACGGCCGAGATCTATCGATGGAGGAGAAAGAGAAGGGCGGGGTTTTAGAAACAAAAATATTTGAGAACGTCGGATTTGAGAAGATCAATGGATAGGATTAAATTAGTAGAAGGCATCAACAGAAGGTGAAGGGAGCCCGCGATGAAACGATTCATCGCGGGCTATTAGATCAGGGGAAATGAATGGTGGAGATCTCATCGAAGCATCGCATCGGTGGAGGTCAAAGGATAAGGGACTAAGCCTTTGCGATATGCGATTATGCGAGGGTCGTCCGATCTAAAAGATGATTGACAGTCAGGATTTAATTGGTAGGCGTGATGTCAGAGGGCCATGGGCAGAGCATGATTGAATCTTAGCCGCCAGTTCTTGTGGATTCGACAGCTGAGATTAAATCGGGGGATCAACATCGGAGGAGAAAAAAGAAAAGGATAAGGTAATTTTCGATTGCCGATTGCGATGGAGCGATTGTGATTAGCACTCAATCGTGGCTCCAGGTCACATAAGGAAAAGGGGCTGGGGCTTAAGGCCTTATAGAAAAATTAAGGTTTTAGGCCAAAATGAGAGTTTTTCAAAGGATTTTGAGGGTTCCAATAAGGGACAAAAGGGTTTTTAAACCAAATGAAAGGGGAACATAAGGTTTAAAAAGGGTTTTGGAATGGTTTAGAAGTCAAATGAATGTCTTTATGGATGAATATGGAGAATGAAATGGAGAAGTGTAATGAGGGAAAATAGAGATTTTAAGTAGTCTTTCTCTTGGTACACAACATGATTGTTGGTGGATCTTATGTTAAGGAAACAACACTATTTGTTAAGGCACATCCTAAGACTTCCAGAACTCAAAATTTGGAAATGAATTGTTTCTTGAAGGCTAAAAAGATTTAGCCACCATTTGGTATGACAAATTTTTATAGGTGGCTAACAAAGAGAACGAGATTGGCCCATGATCCGGACCGCTCTAGCTGCTGATGCCGAGGCGCACTGTCAGTTGGCCGCATGGGGCCTCCTGAAATTTGCTGAAAACAAGTTCCTTCGGTCATAGGACCGATAGTTACGTTACATCATACGAAATTTGCGTTGGAGGGGCAACATGTTTGTCTTGAGGGGGATGAACTTGATTATCCGTCTAGAGACATATATTTACTTTGTGATCGGATGACTACCTCAGGGGGAGGCACTGAGCTATCCACTTCCTGCTGGACCTTCCGGAGGAGGCATTGCGGTGGAGTGCCTCTTACTGATGGGTGAATCAATATCGCCTCAGTGACAAATGTGGCCGAGAGGTGTGCTCTGGCCATTATTGTGCAACCGGCAGGGTCGTTTTCACCACATTGGGAATTAGGCCCACAGGTGGGGGTTTTACGCCACTTGACGAATGGGCATTTCTTTGATTTTTCCCACTTCTACTTCAATGGTATGGTGTCACAACTGAACAGGGTCCAACGTGGATCCAAATCATTTGCGCATGCTAGAATTTTGTGCAGCATTATGTACGAGAGTTTCGTGCTATTGAGGCCCGTGGTGGCTGTGCCTATTGGGGGGCCGAGGGAGCCACACATGAGGAGGTGGGCTCTGGTGATGCTACGCGGTGGTGGTGGCATGGTTGGTTGTTATTGGAATGATAGGACAGAGGCCTGGTTTGAGGCCAATCTGCAGATGTTTTTGCCATAACCTTACGTGGGGATCGACTTTCACGGTGATCCAGATATTGGTCTCCTTTTTGGTTATGTTTGGGGTCTCGCAGGTATGTGTTATATTTCGGCATTTACTTGAGTTCTTTTTGTTCTTGAGTGTTTTTCATTGACACTAACATTCTTTTGGTTACTCGTGCAGATGTTGGGGAGGTGGGATGCCCAGTGGGCCGACTGGTGGGTCACAACCATCTACCACGACCGCCTAGTGGTCGGGGAGGTGATGCCGCAGGTCGACCGGGTGAGGGTGTTGATAGACTTGGTGGGGATGGTGCTGGTCCTTCTGGTGAGGGTAGAAACACAGGTGCAGCTGAGATAGTGGCTAAGAGAGCTCGTGAAAATGTGGCTGAGCATGCATCTCAATACTTACAACTCAAGTAGAGGCTCTAGAGGACTTTTGAGGTCGAGTGGACCGCTTGACCCATGGGATGCCTACTCGAGGTCTTATGGATGGCTTCGAGGAGGTATGGATAGAGACAGTGATGGCCCGTGAGAGGGACTACCTACCTACTCTACAACAGGTAGCTATTTCAGTGGTGACAACAGCTCTGATGGTGGCACCAGGAGCAGTGGTGGGCCCAGGTGCTCTTCTTGAGGGGGCACCCCCCTAAAGTAGATTTGTACACAGGGAAAGCACCCATTTTTAGGATACTTCCCTTATTTTTTATGACCTCTGCATTTTTGGGCTAGCTAATGGGCTAGTGATACTATTTTTTTTTACTCTGATGCACACACACACACACACACACACACACACACACACACACACACACATATATATATATGAGAGATTTTTTTGTGGCTCTGCATGGTGTGGTGTCTATTTCGGTTTATGAATTTTGTGTTATGATGATGGATATACATGTTTTTGGTTTTTTATGTATGGTGGTTTGCTTGCGATGCATTCCAGTCTAGGATATTGTAAGCTATGCGATCAGTTGTTAGGTTTTGATTCCTTGATACATATGAGAATTTAATATAATCAAATTGTCTGCTTAATCTTCTGGCATGCAAATATTTTCTAAATAGGTTTGCATCTCTGGTTCCAAATGTTTGGTTTAACTGCGAGACTACTAGCTAGGAATCTGGGTAGATATGCATATGTCGGATGCCCCGATGGAGGGCCTTGCACTTAAGTCCAATAATGGAATCATATTCTGCTTGATTTTTAGTTGCTGATCCGATGCACACTCCATTTGAACATAGTGGTGATCGGTCAGGGTAGTAGATGACCCAGGCGGCTGATACTAAGTTTTGAGACCATTGCGATGCTCCATTAGCAAATCCGAAATAGGGTTCAAGCTGGTGATCCATGATGATATTTTGAGTGCATTTAGGTCTTTGGGTCAAAAATATTTTGGTATTGGGATTTTTATGTACTCTAACTCTAGGGGATAAGGGCTACAAGGGCCCTTATGTGTAGAACCTCTTGAGGTAAAGGCCATTGACGGGGCTAGTGAGGTAGGTCTCGTCCGGTTCCGTCAAGATGTATACCCCCTGCCAGAGGAAATGTTTGATGATGTAGGTCCCTTTCCATAGGGTTTCAAATTTCCCTAGCCCTAAGGCTTTTTTTGCAACATCATAGCAAAGGACTAGCTCTCCTTCAGTAAATGAGAGGGGGGTGATGTGGCGGTCGAATGATGCTTTTACCCTTTTCTTATGGGCCTCACTGTGTTGCAGCAACTGTCGTCTGTTTTCATCAACTAGCGCTAGTTGTACTAGGAATTTTTCTAGAGGCTGGGTGTCATCAAGGAGTTTGATGGTTGTATGCAAGTTTGGGATCTCACAAAAATCGATTCAAGGGCATGAGGTGGCTTGGTTTCTGGGACAGGAATAAAGCTGAATTCCTATGACAGGGAGGTTGTTGAAATCCTGTCTTGGTCGTGCTGTGACACAAGTCGTATGTGATGAGTTGTGTCGTTGACATGTGATGGGGGAAGGATATCTGCAATGGAGTCTTGTGTTAGCTGATAGTTGGCCTTCTCGCTAGGATAGTCAATTCCTGGTAGATGGAAGTTGATTTTATCACAAAGATGTCTGTTTGTAGCAACAAACATCCCTCTGGCATGTGATTATGACTGGTGCAAATGGTGCAAGGTATCACAGTGATGACAAAGTAGATAGTGTGAGAATCTACACTACTCGATGTTCTAGATGTGGACACTTGGAAAGGGTCCATTGCAAACCAAGTCGTCTTCTGTTACCATTTTTGCATCATTGGTTGAAACTTGCCTTCGTTTTTGGGGGGTGGTTGACTTAATCCCACTCTAGCTGCTCTCAGGTTAGGGAGATGTGTGCACTTAAATGTATGATGAAAGTGTGAGAAAATTTGGCAGTAAGTGTGTGTGATCTTCTCTTGATTAGAAAGAAGCTTTTGAGGTAGGGACGAGATTATGTGGAGACTATTTGCAAGGGGTTTGAGTTCTCTGCATTGGTTGATTAGGTGATCGTTTAGATCACATAGGCTACATGTTATCCTAGGCTTGGTCTGGGGTTTACGTGATTGGTGTTTGGTCTTATCCGGCTTGACGCACCACCCTGGTGGTGGGGTTGTTGGGTCGACGACATATCTTTTATGCCATTCTTGGAGATCACTTGTCCTTTTTTCTATGACATTAATCATGTCGATAGTGGGACAGATCTGTGAGACATAAGTACAATTTTGGTCATAATGATTACCCTGACATATCAGGAAAAATGTTCGTCCCATCATGTGCGGTTTGAGGCCGGGTGGGTTACCATCGTCAGTATGCTACTAAGTCGTGCGCCGAATCATTATATAGGGGGGGGGTTCATGGGTTCCCTGCTAGGCTGTTCTTCGGTTGACAAGAACATGATAGACCCGCTCATCTCCTCTGCTTGGGTCATGGAGCTATCGATGGATGCAGCATCCATATCGTCTTCTTGGGAGAGACGAACTATGGCTGACAGGAGAATAACAAGGGCTAGTCATAAGAAAGGTATGTAGTGACAATCCTCCAATAAGTGATTGTCGACGCATAACAGGCATGTGAATTGTGCTACTCGTAGTCCCACGTAGTAGACCCTTTCGATTGGATACCATCTGTGAATGAGTTCCAATGCGGCACACTCTTCGAGGTAGTGGCCACATTCATTGCATAGTGTGCAAGGTATAATGGGAATTATTGGGGGGCGCTCTACGTATTAGTGCTCCTCTTGTAGGTACAAGATTGTGCGCAGCTCGTCATTAATGGAATGGATGTAGGGATCCTCTTGATCGTATCACTCAATCGTGTGTAAGGCGTCCCTATAAAATGGTATTTCTAGAAAATGGTGGGTATAGTGCCCATAGGTGTCACAGAGGGCACATGCGTGATTGGTACGCAATGGTTTGCCTGTACTTTTGGTTACAAGTTCCTTTTTATGGGAATGTCATTTTGAGGTGCCTGCCTCGCAGCCAAGGAGTGGTTTTAATTCGTCCAACTCTGGGCATATGTGAGTAGGGTGTCCAGTGACATGACATATAGTGGAGACTGATGACTCCCACTATATGGTGGGGGTCACCACTTTCTTTCCTCTCTTGGCGATATTCTTTATCATGGTTTCCGATTTCGCAGTGGGAATTTCCCTTATGGGGGCGGTTTTGACTGCTTATTGGGTAGGTTGGGGCTCCTCGAGACTGGGGGGTTTAACCCAAACATAGTAACGTTGGTATCTGGCATTCCTGGAGGGGGAACGAAGTACCACACTGGGAATGCCAATGATATGTTAGGTAGTACCAGTGTTGCCAAGACCTGCTGGGAGGTGAAGCCAGGAGGTTGGTATAGGAAAGGAGTTTGAGAGGCAGCATAGACTAGGGAGGCTACAGTAGCTAATGCCTTAGTGTCATTACTGCTTGAGTCCGTCACCTTAGTGATTGATGTGGACATCATGCATACTGAGGCCCCTATGGCATCGGGCGATACCTCAGGGATAATAGGAGGATCTCCTAGGAATGACCTTAGGATATACGACGATTTGAATTGACCGGGGCCATATTATTGATACCATAAAATACCATCTATGGATGTGTCTACATAGGGTAGAACCATATCTGTGTTGTTCAAAGGACGCTTTTCAGTGTGTGGCAGCTGGTCTACTATAATGATTCAATCCTTGTGGGGGAACATCATGATGTGAAAAATGGAGGATGCTATGGCAGACATGGCGTACATGTAACTCCGCCCAAGGAGTATATTGTAATCCAAGTGAGAATCCAAGACTTCAATGTCTATGTGGACCATTTTTCCGGCTAAGCAAATTGGTACATTTTGGAGGATACCAATGGGGGTCGAGGGTCGACGTCATATGCTCTGAGTGTGATGATGGAAGGTTTGAGTTCTGGGGCTCCTAACTTCTGCCATACATTATTTGACATGATGCATGTAGATGCACCCTCGTCAATGACACATCGGTGAATAGTGATATTCTATACCGACACTGGTATCTGGAAGGCGCCCATGGAGGGAAGCCTAGGGTTGACTTTGTCTAACAAAAGCCATCATGCATGTGTCAATAGGGTCGACAGTGCCTAAGGCAAAAATTAGGGCTTTCCGCTGCTTTGGGCATGACTGTAGTACCTCTAAAGTAGACATAGCAGCAAGTGATTGGGCTAAATAATCTACGATGCTATAATTGTGGGCTTCTTTGGAGTATTTACCTACTCACCTATTAGGCCCTTTAACTATTTTTGGCAATGGTTCCAAAGGAATCTTTGGAATGGCCAAAGGTGCAGTCGGCGCACTCATACTAGCCCCTAACATGCCGATGTATGGTGGGGTGTCGTAGCTACGATTCCAGGTTTGGAAAAAAATTTCTTCCCCAACGATGTAAATTTCATGGTTGTTTTTCTCGTAATCATTGGGGTTTTGTTGCTGAGTGCTGACCGTTCCTTGATGGGGGAAGGGTTCTTGCATATCTATAGTTTTCTGGGAAGATCCTCCTTGTCCTCAGTTACTCTGAAGCTTTTTAAGCTCATGGAGTTCGGGACATTGATGAGTATAGTGCCCGTACTCACCACATATTGAACAAGAATGGTTTGTTCATAGAGGTGGCCATTTTCCTTTATTTTGGGCATTTCTTGGCTCCTAGTTCTCGTTCTGCTTGGAGTTATCTCCAGCCCGGGATCGCGGTGGGCCCTATTGGTTGCTGCCTCCCTGTCCAGGGTTTGTTTTTTACCTTTATTTTAACCATGTTAGGAGGGTAATTCTCCTGATCATACTGGTGTGGTTGATTTTGGGATGGCTACACAAAGTTCACCTATGCATTGTTTTTCTTTAGTGGGTTATGTGCTTGGGACTGAGCATATTGCTGTCCCATATTTGCACCTGGCCACTGGGGGGGAGTTCTTCTGCCAGTTTTTCTTCCTACGTACTGGGTCCCCCCAGCTGGAGGGTAAGGTCCCTCTTAGTGATACACTGGTGCCCTATTAGTCAAATTTTGTTGTTGCATATGATGACTCTGAAATCTGGGTTGAGACATGTTCTGGGTAGACCCATGTGTGTAACTAGGATTCTGACTGCTACTGCCTAGGTACCCTTGGGCCATTGACCCAATAAGTCCGTCTGCAGAGTTCGACACACCTGGCAATTCTTGATAAGATTGCAGGTGCAGGGAGTTAGGTAGGATATTGTATATGTATCCTGATTTCATATAGATTAGTTCAAGCTGTTGGGCTTTACTGATTGAGTCCTCTTCCGATGTGGGGTTACGTTGCGCCACATCCTTTGAAATCTCCACCATCATAGTTTTTAAGAATAAATCTAAAAGGACTTGGTCCTCGATTTGAGCTTTGCATAAGCTACAACATCATCTCCACTCATGGAGATGTTCAGAAATATGGGTAGAGGGGGATTGTCTGAAATGAGTCAGTAATTCCATTCCTGAATCGTGGTGAATGGGTAACTGAAAGTATGTGAGGAAGGAAGTAGCGAGGGCGCTAAAGGTTCTGTGTGAGGCAGGAGGTTGCTCAGCGTACCATTTCATGGCCAATCCCATGAGAGTGCATTGAAACAGCCTCAATCGAATAGTATCGTCAATGATGGTATTCGATGAGCACCACAGATGAAAGGTCATTATATGATTCCATGGTTCTTTAACTTTCTTTCTCTCAAACTTTGCTTTGTCTGAAGGGAACTTCGTGGGCATGGGAGGCCAATTGGGGTCGTGTGCAATGGGGTCATTGGTGAGCTTGGTTAAATCCAGTAGATTTAACGCCGCTAAGAAGAATGACTGAGAGGTTGATGCCATGGCAACATGTGAAGACACGAAGTTCTGGTTAGAATGAGGGTTAGTCTGTGACGTAACCGGTTGTGAATTCAGCTGGCTTCCCATATGGGATGAACTCTTCTGCCCCCTAGGGGACAAGGGGGGAGTGATGTGCGGTATGGTGTTGGGAGACAGGCTAGGGTTCCCAACTACGGTTTCTCCAAGAAAGGGGGAACCAACCACTGTGGCAATGTTCCCTCTTTGATGCCTAAACGACGAAAGACCTGGAACACCTCCCGATAATGGGGGGAGGTACAAAAGACACCTAGACCGATGAGGTTCCATTGGAACTACTTGAGGGTAATCTAGGTTGGGTTTTGGAAATTTTTTTTGAGGATATTGAGTTTATGATCATGACAGCTTTAAGGCCACATACATAAAACAAAGCAAAAATGAAATGATTTTTCCTTTACTTTAATCTATATGATTAATCAAGAAAAAAATGGTTTCGTTTGTTTGCGTATGATACTCAAAAAATCCTAGAAGACCTAATAACATCCTCACACTCTCAAAAGTAACTGGGCCTTGAGAGGATTTCTCGCGAGTGCTGGCACAACGTCCCAAAAGAACTGGCGACGCCCCCAGTCAGCTGAAGACAATCAACCAAGGTAAGGGTAGAGGGTCTGGCACTTGCCTGCACTGTCACCTATAGGGTAAAGGATGCTCTAATTTTGGCCACTAAGAACCACCGTTCCATGTGAGCGTTCGAGTCTTGGGCTTCTTGGTCGTCAGCGAACAGTACCAAGTATCAGCCAAGTTAGGTAGCCCCAACTAATACTACACGCACTGCGCCTAAGCTTAACCCCCTCTGAATCAGGTCTCTGCAACGCTCCAATTTTATTTTTCGTGCGCTGATAGGTGGATTTTAAATCTCCCTAAAAACACAACTTCTATGTTTCAAATGTGAAGCGTGATCAAGGCGGCTTATTGGATGCCTACCCCCTTGATCCTAACTTAAGCTATATATTCTCTTGTGGCCCTTGTGGGGAGAATTTAGTGAGTTGGTTTAAGTTATTTTTAGGTGGCTTTATTTTCTTAGTGGGTGAATGTGTGTGAGCGTATGGTGAAAAATCTCATAATTTGAACATATGGATGTCGGTGATCCTTTACAAAAGTCCCCTAGTTAAACTATGTGATGTTGTTCCTTGCTCAAATAAAAATCATTTGTGGATAATGGGTTGCTTCCAAAACCTCCTAATTAGTCTATGTGAGTGAATAAAGGGAGATGGCGAATAAAAAATATAGAGTGTTCATATTCTTGTCTAGGGTCACCCAATGGCGCAAAGACAACAGAGATTACTTGCTCTAACTTTCGATTCAATCCTACTCCCGTAATTTCCTAAATGCAAAAATTGAAATTTAAACTAAACAATTTCTAGACTAGCTTATGCATGTGTGGTCATGAGCCACTTACTTGGACTAGTTAAACTAAGTGTGCATACCAGAATTTGCAAAAAACATAAATTGTTCGAAAAGAAATGGTTAATTCGCCCCCTACTTAAACTATGTGAACACTTTTTGCAAAAAATCAACTTAAATGAAAACTAACTAAATGCCTACAAAAAGTAGGAAAAATCAATTCTCAGAAGCTGTGGGGTATCAACACAGGTGTTGGCAGATACACTATGGGCTGCCCAACACACTTACAAGCAGAAAAAATGAAAAATATAGGGACAAAAAATATTTCTGCAAATTCCGTGAAAAAGCCTCTGATAGGTGCACTTTCCTGCGCGCAGGTCACTCTTGAGCGCGCGCCCTGCGCATCTATGTGAAAAAACTACGTGCAAAATTCCTACAAGTAAAAAAAATTAGGAGCTTCCTTATTCATTCTATCACCTCAGTGAGTCTAGGGATTGAAATATGGGTCAGAGGACTGTCAACTCCTCTCTAGCATAGACTAAGGGTCTCCTGCAAAAAATGGCACAACCACATAAACTTGAAACACGTTAGTGGAGTCACCAATCCTGTTGTGGTGGATTCAACACACGGTTGTATGAAATAACATGCATTTAGAGAATGTGGTCTTCCCTCTAAACCATAGGTAACAGGCAGTATCTGGCGGGAGCTCAGAAGCATAAAACTCAAATGAAGTAATACACTAAAGTATGCTCTGTTAAAAAACTAAAACTAAAAAAACAAAAGACGCTATTTAGAGAGTTCAAAATAGTAACAAGGTAAATAATAGCTCGATGGCCTCTTCTTATTGAATGCTTGGAATGAAAACAAATCTTACCCACTTTCCAAAGGGCCTAGGCTATGGCTCTAGGACCCGATGCAAGGATGTTTGTCCTTCAAGTTCTGCCTTTTGACGCAGTCTAACGCTCTCTCTCTACTACAATGAACTGAGATGTTGGGTGTCCAACCATCGAGTCCTCTCTTTCTCCAGCTCCTTGGGTCACACACGATGCTGGTGTTTCTTGGGCAACTTTGGCCAGCATAACTTTGTGATCACCCTTTGTTCATCTCTTGGTGGGTTTATATAGGTGAGCTTCAAATCCTCCTTCCCTCCCTTGGTACATGATGGATGGTGACCCAAGGGAGCGGCATGATTCCATTGTGTGCTCAAATATTCTTTTGTGTGCTCACACAATGCCTAAGGAGGCGTTGGTGGTATCCTTAGGTGACTTTCAGATAAGGAGAAACTGTCCTTTGCTTGCTTGTGGTCCCGGAAAGTGAATTTTTGCTACTTCCAGGAATGTACACTTATTGGGCTCCAATGTGTGCAGAAGGCACTCTTTTCAAAGGAAAAGCGTGCATTGAATCATTTATGAATATTTCAAATTTGATTTGCTCAAAACCTTAGAGATTCTTGATTCCATAATGTATCCCTGTCTTGTAAATCCTTAGGCTAGACATTAATTGATGTCATCTTCTGTTGTATGATTTTCCAGTGTTAACACCCATTATTAAAACCAAGTTGTCAAGTTGACTATAAAACCATGTTACCCTTCTCTCATCTATTAGACAGATATTCTCTACTTATGAAGATCATCATGAAATACTTCACCTGTGAGGGCAGGTTCTCCAGAGTCTATTCATACCACATAAGTCTCCTCATGCACTTCACCAAAACCAAGCTGCTGCATATGCCCCACTATATTTGTAGAAGTATTGAAAAAATGTCTTCCTTCATGCAGAAAAAGCCTCCATCCCAAGAAATGTCAAGCCTTTTTCATCATTCCCTCATCAAAGTGATTGTCTAACACCAACTAGAACAACAAGGCATCCCCTCAGAGGTTTTCATCGCCCACAATTATTTCACAACTCCACAGCCCACTCCTCTGCAAATTCTACCATAATCATCTCAAAATCCTCCTCACACACCTCCATCACCTTCCACTGACCTTGGTTCATCTTCTTCACATGAATCATTCCCTCAAATAAACCTTCCTCGTTCACCTTACCCTAAGAAATCAGAAAATGAAGAAGGTAGTGAGGGCCATGAAGAAAGCAGTGAGGGCCATGAAGAAAGTAGTGATGGCCAAGAAGAAAGAAGTGATGGCCAAGAAGAAAGTAGTGATGAAAAAGAAGAAAAAAGTGAGGGAAAGGATGATGAAAATGAAGAAAAAAAATGAAGAAGATGAAGGTGGCAGAGAGGGAGATATCCAAGAAGAAATTAACAAAGGTAGTAACAAAGTTGAGTGTGTTGATGAAAAAGAAAATAGAGTTGAAACTAATGAACCTCATAATGATAAAGAGAGCCAAAACAATGTGTCTTATAATGAAGACAATGACACTGAAAATACATATGAAGACATTGGGGAGGAGGCATATGAAAGCAATGAAGAAAACAAAGATGACAGTGACAAGAATGGAAAAGACAGCCAAGAAACAAAGTTTCAAGTTGTTTTCCATGGGTAAGAAAGCGATGAAAAAGGGCTAAACAATGAAGATAATGAGAAGGGCAGTGAAGGAGAGATCGACCAAAGGAACTCACCTAGTGAAGAAAGAAAGGACCCTCACAATGATGGAAAAACTAATGAAGGTACCCAATACCATGACCTTACAAAGGATGCAAACAGTGATACAAAGGATAAAATTAACAGTGAATAAAGTGGGTCAAAAGATGAGGAAGAGGATAGTCATGCAAATGAAGATGTGCTCAACAAAGATCAAGGCGCCTCTAACATTGCGAAAACAGAGGAGGGCAGTCCTAATGATCTTGACAGTAATGATGACATAAAGGATAGTGAAGATGTTGATAAAAAGGGCAGCCAAGAGCAAGATAAGGAAGATGCACACATAGACATCATCCATGAAGAGAAAAGCAGTCCTAATGTCACTAGTGATCAAGCTTTAAAAGTAAAACCTATTTCACCTTTCACCATTACCTATCACAGAGGAAGAAGAGATGTGTTTTCTGCCTTAAAAAGGAAAAGGGTCATCTCTCCTCCATCAATCAAGCATAAAGAAAAAAGAAAGGGAAAGGTGGAAAAAGGTGAGAAAAAGGTATAGGTAAGAAGGAGCAAAAGGATCAAGAAAACTTCTCAAGGATCTGAATTCTTTGATCTAGATAGTGACAATGAGGACCAAGAGGTGTAAACTAGGTTGCTCCTCTTGGAAAAATATGCATAGCTTCAGGAGTCGGAAAGGGAATTTTATATGGCTCTAAGGGGCATCCACTATTACAAATAGAAACATAAGTATTTCAAGGAGGTCAAGAGGGGCCTTGCCCTACAAAAGAAAATGGCCAAACATTATGCAAGGAAAAGCATGCTTGCTAGCACCAAGCTAAAGAAGGCCCTCATTGAAATAAAAGACCTAAAAAGAGCCAAAGTGCATGACAGCCTTGGATTCTTTTCTGAGGATTCTCAATAGGTATCCAAAACCTCTTGAGGGGTCTCTCACAAATTTTGAGGCAAATTGGACAACTTTTTGTTTTTTGCAAAGTTTGACCCTAGGAGCGTAGCATACCTGTGCTGTGCTTTTTCCCACAGCATCTTCAGGAGGATCAGCTTAAATTTTTAGAATCCCCATCACAAGAGGAGTATGCTCACCAAATTTTAGCTAAATTGGAGTTGTTTTGACCCCTCAAAAGGGTCAAAAACACTAATTTTTTCACCTTTCTGCCCACTTTTCTCAACATGTGCTACGCTCCTATAAGTATACGATTTTTCCACTTTTTTGGAAACTTGTAGAGGGCTTTCCAATGAGCCATCTCAGAGCCTTTTTTGACATCAGGAAGGCCTCCAAAACATTTTTGCAAAAAGGCCTATTTTTGCGCTGCGCTCCTGGCAAGTTTTCAATTTGTTCACACAGTGTGTCATGCTCCTATTTGTGACTGGGCAGAATGTGAGCTTGGAAAGTTCTCTTAGGTATGTCAGGCCTAAAAGTCAATTTTATTTCCATTTTTAGTTAGAAAATATATTTATTTAGATATTTTTGTGCCTTGGGCTTTGTAAAGCCTCAAGGACAAGTTAGGATATTTCTCTTTGGCCAATAGGCTTCTAGATTTTCTAGTAGGCTGTCCTCTCCTCATTTGTTATATAAGACATGAGGTTTCATTGTGAATAGTTGGGACTTGATTTGTTTGAGAGCAATACTTGGTTTTATGAGCTTGGAGAAGAAATTGGTTTTATGAAGTAAATGAATGGCTTGTGTGGCTTGATGTTGGAGAAGCTTGTTTGCAGGATTCCATAGCTTGGTGAATGGTGATGTTTCCTAACTTGTTAATGTTTTCTTGTCCTCATTTTTTTCAGTCTTCTTGGTTTTTATAGACCAGAAAAGTATAGGTTGAGATATGCTCATGGAAGCACCTCAAACCTCATGTTTGCTATAGCTTTGATGTTTTCCTCTTTTAGTCATCTTAAGGAATTCTTGACTACTCCTTAGGCCCACTAAAACTTGTTTTTTGTTTCATGAATGGTTAGTATGCTAGCTTATGAATATGATTCATGGTATGCCCTGCTTATTTAATTTTTTCAAAACCCTATTTTGAAGCTTTTCTATGGAATATTGATTGATTAGGCTAAGACAAAGAGGCCTTGTTTCGATCTTGCCCTTTGCCCATTCTTACCAACTTATTTCAGAGTTCCCAATAAATTGATATATGTTGTTTAGGAGTTCCCTCTCCATAAATTAAGTTGTTTGTTTATCTTATGTGTTTTCCCAAAAAGATGAAGGTGAATTTCTAAAGTTAGGAGTTCTAATGCTTTTATGTCTCACTGGAATGTTCATCTTACATGTTTATTAGTTTGAGTATTGTTCTTAGAGATTAATGGTTTTCCCCACCTCATGATGTTATTACTTGAGACTATATATGTTTAAGACTTCTTAGTTTTTCCCAAACTTAATGTTCATTACACCTCATACATCACCTAAGGATCCATTAACCTTGGTAAATCAACCCTGGAATACACTCTGCTTCATTATTTAGACACCCTCAACTTTATCTAACCCCATAACCCTATTGATTTGACAGCTTCTCATTCCACCTATCCTACTTAGTCATCTTACCCCAACCCAAAACAAACAAACAAATTACACTTAACAACTAGCCTAAAATCAATCATCCAAAGTGAACAAGTTCACATCATTTGCATAGTAGAGAGAGCCCTCTCTGAGTCCAGGAAGGCTAGGTCCTAGGACTCCAAAGACTGGTTTGATGTTACCCTATCATTTGGTTTATCCAATCTACCAAATCACGGGACCCTAACATAATGGCGATCACAGTGGGACCTTCTGAGTTCATAACAATCTAAGTACCCCTTAGGAATCTAGAATCCCTTCATCAAACAGTATCCTATGATTTATAGCTACCTAATCACTATCACTAACACAATGGTGATTATGATGCAACCTCTAATGTCAGTGACAAACTAAGTATCCCTTATGACTTCAAAAAACTTCGTCAAATCATAGAAAAATTAGCTGATAGCCTAAGAGTAGAATCTAGTTTTTTCACCCTCTTAGCAAATTGATGACTCAACTATAGGACATTATGACAAACCTTCGGGCTAAATATAGAAACTCAAAAAACCCCAAAACATTTCTAGATTTTCTTTTTGTCAATATTGGTGGTGGACCATAGATGACATATCTTCAAACCAACTAAAAATATCCACCTGGCAACTCCACTAGCCTCCAGTAGGCTTTCTAAATTTTGCTAAGTATCTATAGAATCCTGTAGGACTGCATCAAACTAGCCCTGAGAAGTCTAGAAATCTAGTCACATATCGTGTGATTTTTATAGCACCCAGAGAGGTTAGCCTTCTGAAAGCAGTCATAAACTTTTAGTCTCTCTAAATTTTGAATTTGAAATCTGGCTCCGCGAAGAATCAATACCAGATCTCATCTGAAGCAAAAACATCCTACTATAGTTGATGACCTATAAAATATTTTGTGGAAAATTTTTGAAAGTGGAAACTTAGTTACTAATAGGACCATTCATAAAGCAATCTCTTTACCTAAACATCTTACAGCCTTGCAAGATCCCCAATGTGACTTGCACCATACCAAAAACGTTTTCAGAACCAAGTCACAAAGTAGAATCGACCATACCGATCTTGAGCCCATAAACTTGCAGCAGAGTCTTAGAAGAGAAGCTTCTCCTTCCACACCACTTGATTTCCAACTTCTCCACCACTTTGGCTCTTTTCATCCCAAGTCTTCTCAGAATCAGTTTACTGGTCCAAGTACTTTTTCCACACCCATTCACACCACTACTGTGCAAACCACTCCATCTCATAGCACAAATCCTCCACTTGTAAATACATCATTAGCTCCCACCATGGCAACATGGTATGCACCCCTTGTGTTACCACAACCATTGGTACCTTTTCCAAATGATAACCAATCTAGAATCCCACACTTCATCGGGGTTGAATCCACTATGGCCCAACAACATGTAGATAGAATGAATGATGCTTTTGACTACATGGAATTAGAAGAGGAAACCATGAAGATGAGGATGTTTTCCCAAAGCCTAGGAGGAGAAGCTAAGAAATGGTTCAAAAGCCTAACTCCCAACAACATACATGATATCCCTTCCCTTTACCAAACTTTCATAAACAAATGGGAAATCAAGAAAAAACCTCTTCAGATCCTTTCGGAATATAGCAATCTCAAAAGAAATGTGGGAGAAAGTGTCCAAGACTATTTCACTAGGTTCAATAGTGTTTACAAAGCACCACCGCCAAACATGAAACCCCCATTAGGCCTAGCCTTAGCTAAATTATCGAAAGGTTTTGAACCCGACATGGCCTATCAACTAAGAGAAAGAGAGCCCCTAACTTTAGAAGACATGCAAAAAGGAGCTATAAGTGTAGAGGCCAACTTAATTGAAAAAAGAGCTAGTCTAAGATCAGAAAAGAAGGTAACATACAAAGATGACACCATGCCTTCCACCTCCTCATCTGATTCCAAGATGGACAACCTTCTTAAGACCATGGAAAGAATGATGGATATAATAAGCATAAATGAAAGAGCACCCGCTAGGGACAACCAAACAAATCCCCAAAAGAGAAACCAGAATCAAAATTTTAGAAGAGACCTACCCCAAAACAGACCAAGGGAAAATGATCAACAAATCAGGACACCCTTTCAAGATAACTATGTTGATGAAGGGGAAAGAGATATTGAACAACCAGATGAGAATCATATAAACTTAATAGGCTCTGATAGTGAGGGTGAGGTTTTTTTCACAGAAGAGGAACAAGTTTTTTTCTCCTCAAACCAAGATGAAACAAGCTATGAAGATTCCGAAGACCATGAATTGGGATTAGAAAATGACATAATGGAGGTCCACAGACAATATGATCTTAGGAGTAAGAAAAACCAAGAAAACTTCAGGAAAAACAACTCAGAAACTGATGTTAAGAAAACTCCCGAAAACATTCTTAAAAAAACAACAGGCAATAACAGCACCATGGCTAAGAAAAATGATCCCAATATAAAACTAGCCAAATAGGAGTTGAAACAAGCTATCCTAGCACCTCTGCTAGTGGCCCTGAGAAAACTCTAATGAAAAAAGCCCCGAATCAAAGTCAGCAAATTAAAAATGTGGAAAAATTTATGGCTGATAAAACTAATGTAAATATGTCTAAAACTCAAGTACCTTTCAGTTTTGAAGGAGAGATCACTAAAATCAAAATAATCATCCCTCTCACTGAACTGGTAGCTCAGGATATGTATCGCTCCCAAGTTTTGAAAGTTTTGAACATAGGAAATGATACCAATACTCTGAATTTGATAGATGATAAACCAGAGTTGTTTTTTGGACCCTAAGTAGATGGAAAATACCAAGAAGGAGCCATTCCACCATTCTATGTTAGCCTAAACATACACAACAAAATCCTACATAATGCCATGCTAGACTCCGGTGCCTCTCACAACCTCATGCCGAAGGTAGTGATGGAAATATTGGGCCTAGAAATAACTAGGCCCTACAAAGATCTGTATTCCTTCGATTCAAGCAGAGTTAAATGCTTGGGCCTGATCAAGGAATTACGTGTCAATCTGGCACAAATCCCTGCTAAGAGCCTGGTCATGGATATAGTCGTGGCTGACATTCCCCCCAAATATGGCATGCTTTTGTCCCAATCTTGGGGAGCTAAACTTCTGGGAAACCTCCAACTTGACATGTCTTATGCTACCATCCTGATTTTTAACCAAACTAGGAGACTCTACTGGGAATCTCATATGAAGTATATGGTAAGCAACCTAGATAGACCCAACAACACCCCTATCTATTCAATTCATTCAAACTTGGACTCATTCATTTTGTATAATGAAAATGATCTTGATGAGAAAGTAAATGAAAATTGTGAAGATCTAGGCACTGTACAACAATCAGATCACTTCCTCTATGATGAGTTTGACAGTCAAAACTATCATGATCTCGAAACACCACAAGATAATAAAACTGAAATTGATTTCCTACAAACTGAAAATGAAATGTCAGAAACAAGAATCAGTTTAGAAAAGGGAACAGGTTTCTCAAAAGAAAGAAAAATCAAAAGAACACAACTTCTTCCTTTTGCTAATCTAGAGAAAATGAAACACCCTCAGAAAACAAAAATATATGGGAATCTAGAAAAATACAGTGTGATGTTTCTACCTTACCTAGATACTTCATCATCCAAGAAATTTTCCCTTTCAGAAAAATGATCAATTTTCACAAATATTGCTACAGATCCTAAAGAAATTTTTTCTGAAGCTAATATAGAGGAAGATAGCATATGTAAACTTAAGAAGCCTAAAATAATTAAGTTGTCTAAATTTTTATCACTACACACAAAACAAAGGAATACAAGACTGTGCAAAAAATTTCAGAATGCTTATGTGTGTAGGTAGGCTAGTCTAAAACCTTGTAACACAACCTTTGTTCTAAAAATCCTTCCTTTCAAAAAGAATCATAAAAATTTTGAATAGTTGATTTCACTTAGAAAGAAAGCAAAGGGACATAGGCTTTGTTTAGATTTTAGGTACCAGGAGAAACCCTTCCAAAAGAACAAATACCTTTTTACCAAAAAAGATCATACTTTACAAAGGGTAGGGTTTTCTAACCAAATATCATTGCATGATAGTTTTTTAGGTTACCATCAGATGATACCACTTCAGATCAATCAGCTCAAATATTTTTTCAAATTTCCTTGGGACAGTTCCATACTTAGACAAATACCTCCCGAGCTAGAATGTGCTGGAGATACTTTCTAAAAAACTATTCCGTCAGTTTTAAGTTTCTCTACTATGGTGTACATGGATTACTTCATCATTTGTTTTAAATATGATAAAGAATACCTTGCTTACTTGAAGAGGATCTTTGACTAAAACAAATTTGAGGACCAAAGGTCAAAGAAGGAGCACCAAGGGGATCATAGATTTTCTGAAAACTCTTGGAATAATCCTGATACCATGTTGTTAAACAGAGGTAACTATGTTTTCTATTTTCAAGAGTTGAATGGACAAAAGATATTAGGAGATCCTTTTGAAGACAGGATGCCGAAACACTACATTTTTCAAGATCCTTAGCTTTAAAATTTTCACTCATTGTACATACCATTGTGTGAAGAAAAGGTCAAAAAGAGAGAAAAATACAAAACACAGAAAAATAGAAAAGAGGGTAGATTCTAAAGAAAAGGTACAGTCCCATATCCAAAAAATAGTAATACTGAAAGTGTGCAAGCCTAAATGCCACTACTGGTGCAGAAATTATGTCTTGTTCGACTATCTAGCCTAATCATGGTTGAACATGTTTTAAATTTGTTGTTGATAAGTTAGTAAAAAAGTATGCTGGTCAAAAAATTGAAGCTTGAATTATCAAAGAAAATAGATTAGGAAAGAGGGATACTAGTTCCACGTGCTAAAAATAGAACCAAGGAGAAAAATAGGGATGAATAGAAAACTATGTATCTTAGCCCTGATTGTTCTAGTCTTATTTTCTACAAAAATAAAATTTGTGTGCAACTTGTTTTTATGCCACAAACCCATGATAAATCAAGTTGTCTAATCTTGATTTAGTCATGTTTTCAATTTCATGTTTTTAGCTTAGTGAATCAATCTTGTCAAATATTTTTACCTTGACAGTTGAATAGAATAGGTAGAGAATCAAAGGAGTTCAATCGCCTAATCTGAACTCCCATAAGAGATAAGTGTAGAAGTAGATAGTTTGTTTTCACTTTCAAAATAAAAATTTCAATGGGTTTGCCAGTCCAAGTGCACCTAAGGAAGAAAAAAATGTTAGGTGAGTAGGTTGGGTAGGTAAAAGTGAAGTTGAGCTAATCATGCTTTTATATTTTCAAAATCACTACCTCCGGGAAAGCAGCAGCAAAAGAAAGGATCAAATCCGCCCAATGGATGAGGCACTGGTCTTCATAAACCAAGAGATCTCAAATTCTGGACACCTCCTGAAAAGGGGTTGCCCTCCCCAAGTGGAGCCATTGTTAGTGATCAGTAATTTTTACCTGTTTAGATGACTAAATGCTTTGTCCCAGATTTCTAGAAATAGAATTCAAGAATCATGTGAGTTCTATAAATCTCCTCAAAGATAAATTTTTTCATTATCCCACTTCCTTGTCAATGCATGGACAATCTATCACCCAGATAAGACCAAATCCTGGACTGATGTCCCACACTCTCACTATGTTTGCCACCTCTGCTTATAACACTATGTCTCTGTTTGCCTAATCCCTCTATTTTATATCTTATTTCACCAAGTAGACTAAAATTTTTCCCCTACTCACCAAGTGCCTCAAACAATGGTGTTGTCAAAACTCCCTGTCTAAAAAGCCCTTTGAACTAAAAAAAGGTTTTCTAGTTGTCTAGGATGATAGTGCATAATAGAGTGTCAAAAACTCTGTCCCCTTATTGAAACCCTATTTGAAGTTTTCAGTCAAAAAACCTATTACAAGAGCATTACAAATAAGTCAAATAGGGTCACCTAGGTTATGCACTATCATGTTTCTAAATTCAATATTTCCACAGGTATTCAAAGGTGAAATCAAGTGAACACAAGGATGAGGCCTATCATTGGCCAAAGAACATCAAATACCTCCAAAGGTATCATCTTGATCAAGCAGTAATCTTGCAAAGGAGAAATTACCATATCCAAGCATTTCTGCAGGAATGTTTTGTAAATGGTCAAAAAAATAAATAAAGGCAAAGAAGGACACCTAAAAGTTCATAAAGGCATTCACAACTGGTAGCAAGATACAAAATGGCTTAAAAGTTTACAAGAAAGAACATGATCTCATGAGAGAGTGTTATGAAGTGCTGCCCATCAAAAGGTCCATGTAGGTCATAAAAGATAGTGGCACATAAGCAACACTGTACATCAATAAAAAAGATAATTAAAAGGTTATTTGGCTTCCAACATGAATCTTATAGAGGGACAGCTGCCCTTTGCTTACATTCCTGCAAAGAAGACCAAAAAGCCATCAGATTAGCCATAATGTAAGGTAAAAAAAGAGGATCATCATGAGTGGACCATTCACAACCTAGAAGAAAGCAACAAGTATCCCTAAAAACCCAGATGGTTGGGAAGATAGACAAAGAGGGTCAAAATAATGACAAAGAAACCTCCTTCATCATAGCAGATGGTTTCAAGGGTTTTCAAGCTACCTTATAGGGTTCGGTAGACAAGCACTAACTTCACCTCAGCAAAAGGAAAGAATGAGAGTTTTTAAAGAAAAGCAGGAAGGGAAAACATGAGAATAAATACTCCACTACACCAAAGGTATAAAAATGATGAAAAATATCAACCTAAAGAGGTAGGAGATGTCAGTTCAAGGTCTCCTCTCTATAAAAGAAAAGGTTATAAGCATATTCAAATTTTCAAAAGGGGCAAGCAGTAGACAAAGGCACAATGAGAAAAAGTGAAAGGGAATGAACATTGTTAAAGTGGTTTGTGTTTCTAATTTTCCAAAAAAGGTATAAAATTCCTACAAAGCAACATCTCCCCACTCCTTTGCTCATTTGCACTCACAGAGAGGGTTTCCAATTTTTCTGCGAGAAGTCCTTGGGTGAATTTTTCCAGGTGTTGTGCTCCTGTAGACTCGCGACGCACAACTGTGGCTTCCCCCAGTGTAAATTTGCACTACAAGCTGTGCGCCTGAACATTGGTGCTGCGCTCTTGCATTTGTGACCGTCATTCACACTCTGCACGACAGGCCTGTTTAGGAGTGACCTAAACCTCCCGGCCACTGTGTTGCGCTCTTGAAACTGCTCCAAACGCTAAATGAGGTCACATTTAGACGCACGACCCGTGTGCTACACTCCTATAACTGTTGCAACTGCTGCACGACAGGCTCGTTCAAGACCGACCCGAGCTACCTAGCCACTGTGCTGCGCTCCTGCCACTGCTGCAGTTGCTGAATGAGGGCACGTTTAGGAGCGACCCGAGCCACCTGACCCCTATGTTGCACTCCTACCACTATGAGGCGCTCCTACCATTGCTCCAGAAACTATACGACAGGCCCATTCAGGGTGACCCGAGCCGCCCGAAAACTTTTTTGCGCTCCTGCCACTATGCTACGCTCCTACCATATTTTGTAGCCTATTTTTTGAGTAATTTTCTCTATTATGGAGGCGCCTCAAGAGGTACTTTGAACCTTTTTTCTACATATGCATAGTTTTATAATGATAAGGTCACTTAGAATTTTGAGAATTGGTGTTATAGAAGGCAGTTAGATCCTAAAAGGAAACACTTAACCTACACACTGCTATGCCTTGACCTAGTCAAAGAAATCATCATCTCCTTTAACCTCTTTCCACATCATTTCACTAGCAGAGCCATTTCTCTTTAAGGTTCTTGAGGTAGGGGTAAACAAAGAAAAAATATTTGAAGAAGAGAATGTTGACATAGATGAGGTGACTCAAAGGCCTAAAAAGAAGCAAAGGAATGGAGGTTTGCCAAATAGTTTTGAACCTATAAACATTGAAGAGTTGATGAACTACCCTACTATTTTGACCTATTTTCAAGAGTTGAGCTGCTATGAATTCTATAAAATGGTACAAAAGCTCTAGAGTCACCCTCAGTTGACCAAGCTCTTTGCCCTAAACCTTCATAAACATAAAGTACACCTAGCCAGGGTAAAATTTGAGTTGATCGCCTATGCCATCTCTAGGGCCACTGGAATGCCTTGCATAGGAGAAAGGTGGTTCACACAAAAGTACCTAGACCTAAGCCACTATCGCCCATTCTTGAAACCAAGTTGTTAAGATGACTATAAAACCATGTTCCCCTTCTCTCATTTATTGGACAGATATGCTCCTGATGAAGATCATCATGAAATACTTCACCTGTGAGGGTAGTTTCTCTAGAGTCTATTCATACCACATAAGGCTCCTCATGCACTTCACCAAAACCAAGCTGCTGCATATGCGCTACTATCTTTGCAAAATTATTGAAAAAATGTCTTCCATCATGCACAAAAGGCCTTCATCCCAACAAATTTCAAGCCTTTTTCATCATTCCCTCATCAAAGTGATTGTCTCACACCAACTAGAACAACAAGGCATCCCTAGGGAGGTTTTCATCACCCACAATGATTTCACATCTCCAAATTCCACTCCTCTGCAAAGTCTACCATCATCATCTCAAAATCCTCCTCACACACCTCCATCACCTTCCACTGTCCTTGGTTCATCTTCTTCACATGAATCATTCCCTCAAACAAACCTTCCTCATTCACCTTCCCCTAAGAAATCAAAAAATGAAGAAGCCAGTGAGGGCCATGAAGAAAGCAGTGATGGCCAAGAAGAAAGCAGTGATGGCCAAGAAGAAAGAAGTGATGAAAAAGAAGAAAGAAATGAGGGAAAGGATGATGAAAATGAAGAAAAAAGTGATGCAGACGAAGGTGGTAGAGAGGGAGATAGCCAAGAAGAAATTAACAAAGGCAGTAAAAAAGTTGAGTGTGTTGATGAAAAATAAAACAGAGTTGAAACTAATGAGCCTCATAATGAGCAAGAGAGCCAAAACAATGAGTCTTATAATGAAGAAAATGACACTGAAAATACATATGAAGACAATGGGGAGGAGGCATATAAAAGAAATGAAGAAAACAAAGATGACAGTGACAAGAATGACAAAGACAACCAAGAAACAAAGTTTCAAGTTGTTTTTTGTGGGCAAGAAAACAATGGAAAAGGGCCAAATAATGAAGATAATGAGTAGGGCAGTGAGGGAGAGATCAACCAAAGGAAATCACCTAGTGAAGAAAGAAATGACCCTCACAGTGATGGGAAAACTCATGAAGGTACCCAAGACAGTGACCCTACAAAGGATGCAAATAGTGATACAAAGGATCAACTTGACAATGAATACAGTGGGCCAAAAGGTGAGGAAGAGGACAATCATGCAAATGAAGATGTGCTCAACAAAGATCAAGGTGCCTCTAACATTGCGAAAACAGAGGAGGGAAGTCCTAATGATCTTGATAGTAATGATGGCATAAAGGATATTGAAGGTGCTGATCAAAAGGGCAACCAAGAGAAAGATAAGGAAGATGCACACACATAGATCATCCACGAAGAGCAGAATAGTCCTAACTTCACTAGTGATCAAGCTTTGAAAGTAAAACCTGTTGTGAATTTCACCATTACCTATCACAGAGGTAGAAGAGATGTGTTTGCTGCCTCAAAAAGGAAAAGGGCCATCTCTCCTCCAGCAATCAAGCATCAAGACAAAGGAAAGGGAAAGGTGGAAAAAGGTGAGCAGAAGGTATAGGTAAGAAGGAGCAAAAGGATCAAGAAGACTTCTCAAGGATCTCAAGTCATTGATCTAGACAGTGACAATGAGGACCAAGAGGTGAAAACTAGGTTGCTCCTCTTGGAAAAAGATGCACAGCTTCAGGAGTGGGAAATGGACTTTGATATGGCTCAAAGGGTCATCTACTATTACAAAGAGGAACATAAGCATTTAAAGGAGGTTAAGAGGGGTGTTGCCCTACAAAAGAAAATGGCCAAATATGCAAGGAAAAGCATGCTGGCTAGCGCCAAGCTAAAGAAGGCCCTCATTGAACTAGAAGACCTAAAAAGAGCCAAAGTGCATGACAGCCTTGGAGTCTTGGCTGAGGCTTCTGAAAAGGTATCCGAAACCTCTTGAGGGGTGTCTCCACAAATTTTGAGGCAAATTGGACAAATTTTTGTTTTTTTCTTGAAATTTTGAGCCGAGGAGCACAACACACCCTATGCTGTGCTTTTTTCCAGGGCATATTTAGGAGGAGAATGAAAGAGAAGAAGTGTCCTCAAACATACAATTGTATTGATCAAGCAAAAAATTACAGGGCAAATTGCAGGAGTTTACACACGTAAACTCACACACTCATTCTCTCATTACACACTCAAAGAAAATAGGAAAACTAACCTATTTATAAGCTCTATGGATCACTTGGAAATTAAACAAGTGTCCATTTACAATAAATGAGCTTTTAACAAAACTACTAACTTTACTCCTAATTTAGAGCCTAAGAAACGACTCTTTTCTAGAGTCCTAATTTTCATTAAAAAATTTCTAATTCTAAATATCTCCTAAATATATTAAATATTCTAGAATAATAATTATTAATTTAATATCTTAAATTAATAATTATTTTATTCAAATACTATAACCTATGATAAAATTATTTTTGGATCATCTGACATTCCCCCCTATGATCCAAAGATACATTGCAACAGATACCAAGTTCATCCCTGAACTTAGTAAACTTTATTCTACCAAGGGGTTTTGTGAAAATGTCAGAGGTCTGATCTTCTGAAGGGCAAAACACTGGCTTGATGAAGTCCTTTGCAATGAGAGATCTGATATGATGATACTTGGTGTCCACATGCTTTGTCTTTGAATGAAAAACTGGATTCTTGGCAAGCTTTATTGCTGATTGATTATCGATGAATAATGAAGTAGGTTCTGCTGGAGGAATCCCCAAGTCCTGTAAAACTCAACGTAACCAAACAATCTCACATGTTGCTTCCCATGCTGAAATATACTCTGCTTCTGCTGAAGAAGTGGCCACTGTACTTTGCTTCTTGCAACTCCAGGAAACTGCAGCTGACCCCATGTTCATTAAGTAAGCTGAGGTTGATGCCCTGTCATCAATACTGCCCACAAAGTCGACATCTGAAAATCCACCAAGTACAAAATTTTTAGTCTTTTTGTAAAGAAGACCAAAATATTTTGTTCCTTGGATATATCGAAGAACTCTTTTGGCTACATTCCAGTGGCTGTCTAATGGTTCCTACATAAAACATGAAAGAACACTGAATACATAAGATAGATCAGGATGAGTGGTGGTCAAATAAATCAAACTGCCAATCAATTGTCTGTAAGTCGTGCTGTCCACTCTTCCCCCCCCCCTTAAAATTTTGAAAGTTTTAAGTTTTGTTCCATAGGGGTAAGGACAGGCTTACAATCCTGCATTCCAAATCGCTGAAGAATTTCTGCTGCATATTTTCTCTGGGAAATGAAGATCTGATGTGGACGTTGGCTTACTTCAACTCCAAGATAGTAGTAAAGTAGTCCCAAATCTGTCATCTTGAAACCTGCATGCAACTCCTTTTTGACCTGTTCTAAGTGATCATCATTATTGCCTGTAATGATCAAATCATCAACATACATAATGAGAATGACCAGATATTTTCCCTGTTGGCGCACATACAAAGTATCATCAGATTCACTGCGATGAAAACCAACTTTGCGAAGGTATTCATCCATTTTGGCATACCAAGCATGGGGAGCTTGTTTTAATCCATATAAAGCCTTGATTAATTTGCAGACTTTATGTTCTTGCCCTTTAACTTCAAACCCTGGTGGTTGTGTCATGTATACATCTTCCTGTAAGTCCCCGTTGAGAAAAGCACTTTTGACATCCATTTGATGAACTTTCCACCCTTTCTGAGCTGCTAAGGCAAGTGTGAGGCGGATGGTGTTCCATTTGGCTGTGGGAGAAAAGATCTCCTCATAATCGATTCCTTCCTGCTGCGCAAATCCTTTAGCAACAAGGCGTGCTTTATACTTGTCAATATCACCATTTTGTTTGTACTTAATTCGATAAACCCATTTGCATCCAATAGGTTTAACATGCTGAGGACAATCAACAAGTTTCCAAGTGTTGTTGTCTTGAACTGCCTGATATTCATCAACCATTGCTTGTTGCCATGCTTTATGTTTTACTGCTTCTTGAAAAGAAGAAGGTTCAGTAAAATCATTTGCTATCAAAGAAAAATTGTCTTCATTTCGTTTTGATGCCCTTGTTCCTGTTTTGTTTTGTTCATTAGGCCTCACATCTTTCAAGAGTTGAACTGCCCATTTTGGAAGTTGTTGCTCACTTGTTTGAGGTTCTGAGAAGTCTTCGTCATTGTAGAGGGGATTAATGTAAACTGATGTTGGTCGTTCAGGTGGTGAATCTGGAGAATCACTGTCAGAAGAACTGCTGCTGGTTGGGGATGCTTATGAACTGCTAGAAGACCCAGATGTTTTTGGTGAAGTAGATGGACTGGATGACTCATCTTTAGAGGAAGGAAAATCAAGTTCATACCAATTTGGTGAAGTTGGTTGACTTTGCATATTTCCTTTCCTTTTACTGCCTTTAGTTTCTAACTTGTGAAGAAGACTTTCGATTTCTTTAGCACTTTTACTCTCTGTTTCATCAAAAATGACATCCCTGCTCACAATAAATTTTCCATTTGTCAAAAGATGATACCCTTTGTTTTCATCTGAATAGCCGATCATGGTGCATTTTAAACTTCTTGAATCCAACTTAGTTCTCTTTTCTTTGGGAACTAAGGCATAACAGATGGATCCAAAAACTCGAAGATGTTTGACTTTAGGTTTAAAACCAAACCAAGCTTCATAAGGGGTGATTCCTTCTAACGAAGCAGTTGGAGATCTGTTTCCTAGATAGATAGCTGTATGGATTGCTTCTGCCCAATATGTTGGACTTAACCCTTTGAAAGTTAGCATGGATCTCGCCATGCCTAACAATGTGCGATTCATCCTTTCTACGACTCCATTTTGCTGTGGAGTGTAAACATTGGTAAGATGCCTTCTGATGCCATTTTCACTACAATAAGTTTTGAATTCATTTGAGTTGAATTCTCCCCCATTATCTTTCCTGAGAGTACCTATCTTTTCTTTGGCTTCATTTTCAACAAGTTGTCGAAAAATTTTAAATTTCTCAAATGCTTCTGACTTGTTTTTCAAGAAGTAAACCCAAGTCATTCTATTGAAATCATCAATAAATAGCAGGAAATATTTGCAACCACCTAATGAAGGTTGAAGTGGACCACACACATCACTGTGAACTAGTTGCAACAGACTGTTTGCGCGCCATGTACTTGTTGAAAAACTTTCTCGACTCTGTTTGCCATAAATGCAGGCTTCACACTTAGCATTTTCTTTGTTGAAAGTCGGAAGTCCTTTAACCATCCCTTGTTTCTGCAATTGAGAAAGACTGTCAAAATTCAAATGTCCATATCTTACATGCCATAGTCTTATAGGTGAAATTCCTGTAGTAATTGCCCCTGCAAAATCAGAATGCCTTGGAATAACCGTTCCTTTCATCCTTAACAGTTTTCCTTCTTCATATCCTATCATCACTGTTTGGAAGTTCTGTTTAACTAAATTAATCTTAACTAAGCCATATTCCATAATTATTTGATGCCCTGCTTGTCGAATCATGACCAAAGACAACAAATTTTTCTTAAAGGTGGGTACATACCACACATTGGAAATCAATTTTTCTCCAAAGTCAGGGAGAAAAACTTTGACTGCACCTTTTCCATAAGGCATATGTTTTGTATCATCTGCTAGAAAGATGGAGTTAAGATGGCACTCTTGAAAATTCCAAAAGAAATCCCATCTACATGTCATGTGCTGAGTTGCTCCTGAATCCAAAATCCAAGCATATTCATAATCACTCTTAACATAAGAGGAAATTTGGATTGCTGGTGAAGAAGTGAAGACATATTCTGAGTCATTATCATCTTGATCTCGTTCATTTGCAAACTATGCTGAAGGCTGTTGAAACTTAGAAATTTTATTGATAGATGTGCGACAATCTGAAGCATAGTGACCAACTCTGTTACATCGCCTGCAAACAACTTGACTCAAATCAGTGCCTCTTCCTTGAGACTGTCCTCTGCCTTGTGACTGTCCTCGACCTCTGCTTTGTCCTCTGTTTTGAGATTGTCCTCTTCCTAGATTCTGTCCCGTGCCTTGCTGAGAGCCTTTGTTTTGATTATTGCCTCTGCCTTGAGAATTGTTTCTGCCTGAATTGAAGCCTCTGTTGGAGTTGTTTCCTCTTTGTTGACTGCGACCATGACCTTGATTTTGATTAAAATTACCTTTGCCTTTGTTTTTGGAATTTTCAGCTGGGGAGTTGCTAGTACTGGCTTCTGTAAGAAAAACATCTTCACCCACTTTCTTTTTCTTCCCAAAAGTTTTATCATGTTGAATCAAGATTTCACAGAGCTCATCAAACTTTAGCTTTTCTAACTTTCCAGTGAGCTGCAAAGTTTCTAAAAAATGTGTGTAGGAAGAAGGAAGCCCAACAATTAAAATTGTGACCATAAAACTATCATCAACTGCTTCAAAACCATCATTAACAATTTCCTGCTTAATATTCTTAAGTCTAGAGATGTATTCAAGAATATCTCCGTCTTCAGTCAATTTTTTATGCAACAATTTTAATTGTAAGTCGACTCTTTTTGATTGAGGCTGAGTATCAAATAACTCTTTAAAAGTTCTCAAAGTAGACCATGCATCTTTAGCATTTTCGATATGTACATACATTTCATCATTAACAGAGGATTTAATGAGAGCTAATGCTTTGGCGTTTTTAACTTCCCATTTTTCTAGTGCAACTGCATCTATAGGTTTATTTGGCTTTACATCTCCATCACAAATATCATGCCATAGTTCATTATAAACAAGAGTGCTTTCGATGAGGCGTTGCCATGTTTTGTAATATTTTGAGCCTTCAAGTTTGTCGGAATCAGAAAAGAAATTTATCAACTTAGACATTGTAGCGTTAAGACTTCTCACCACGAATCAAGCTCCAAAATAAATCAAGATGCGCAACACAACAACAACACACGACGCAAAAAACGAACTATCGGGGCTTGGCCTTGACGCTCGAATAGTCGTCAAAAAAGGAGAAAATTGACTGAGCTTTGCACTTGGCTCTAGTCAATTTCTCAAATTTTTACAAGGCAAATTTCAAAATTTGATTTTTACAATAATACTCCTGCACAAGCTGGTAAAAAAATTTACCCCCCCTCAAAGTAAAATTACTTTGAGTCACTGTCACTCCATTACAAAACAAAAAACTCCTTATTACTCCAAAAAATTACAACACCCTTATTACTCCAATTACAATGCTCAAAAAAAATATTTCTACTTATTCCTCCAAATTCAACCTATTTCTCCAAATAAAATATGCAAATCACAATTACAAATTAAAAGAACACTCCAGATACAAAATACTTTAAGAACTCCTTTACATGTCCACTTTTTAATTTCACCAACATTAACACTGACTGGAACACTGGAAATTTCCTTAAAACACTGGCATTCAAACTGGTTGCTGGCTTCAGTTTGTTTAAAATGCTACAATTGAAACGTTGTTTTGGAATGCAATGGAAACGATGGTGTTCACTTATTTGCAAAAAGCCATGCCAAACGTTGGAGGACGTTGGAAAAATCCACTGTTCCTATTCAAACGCTGGAATTCTATTTCTATTGACATGAAAAAAATTTTGTTCCTATTCAAATGCTCAAGCGATGTTCCTATTCAATTGATCTTCAAAATAGATATATGCAAAATTGATATTTAGAATTGATCTTCAGAAAACGCAGTTCTGAAACTCAACTGAACGCTGGTTCAAATGCTGGAGGACGCTGGTTCAAATGCCGGACGCTGGTTCTAATTGCTGGGGGATGCTGGTTCAAATGCCAAGATTTCAAAACATTGAACACACTTCTTTAACACCTTCTTAACGCAGATTTTAAAACGCACTCTTAATAGCCAGCTGCTATTGCAAAATCGATATGAATCGATGTCAAATGCAGAAAATAGACCCTTAAAAAAACGCTGTTTAGAACTCTGTTATTAATCAACAGAAATCCACACTGGTTATGGCTGGATTGGACGTAGGTTTGAAAGTTTGAAGCACTTGTTTGAAGTGTTGTTTGAACGCTTCATGAAAGGACTTTTAAACAAAAAAATACACTTGAAAGTGCAGAAGTGTTGAATCAAATAAACATTGAATGAAATTGCAGAGTCGATTTTCCAGAATCGATTTGCTCTAAGCAGATTGCCAGAGTCGATTTCTTCAAGAAGATTGCAGAGTCGATTTATATGTAAGCTTTCACAATGTTCAGAATTGCAGAATCGATTGTTCAGAATCGATTTTTATGTAATTGCAGAATCTATTTTCAACAGTGCTTCCCTTTTTTTTTTTACTCAAACAATTTGAAACTGAAACTTCTCATCAATTTTTCTTTGGCCTTTTTAAAAAATGATTTTAGAATTTGCAGATCTAAAATCAATAATTTTTTTTTGCAAATTTCATACCAATCTTTTTCCGATCACTTCAATGGAGTTGAGTTTTCCACAACCTGATAAAGCTGGAATCTCCTCCTCACTGCATCATCGTAGCTCCGATACCACATGAAAGAGCAAAAGTGTCCTCAGACACACAATTGTATTGATCAAGCAAAAAATTACAGGGCAAATTGCAGGAGTTTACACACGTAAACTCACACACTCATTCTCTCATTACACACTCAAAGAAAATAGGAAAACTAACCTATTTATAAGCTCTATGGATCACTTGGAAATTAAACAAGTGTCCATTTACAATAAATGAGCTTTTAACAAAACTACTAACTTTACTCCTAATTTAGAGCCTAAGAAACAACTCTTTTCTAGAGTCCTAATTTTCATTAACAAATTTCTAATTCTAAATATCTCCTAAATATATTAAATATTCTAGAATAATAATTATTAATTTAATATCTTAAATTAATAATTATTTTATTCAAATACTATAACCTATGATAAAATTATTTTTGGAT